>VBSM01003044.1:8578159-8642130 GCA_008086735.1 Cheirogaleus medius
AAAAAAAAAAAATTAAAATTAATAAGAACTACACACTTTTAAAAGCCATTTTTGAAACCCCAAAGCCTTGGAAACAAGAGTTGATTGTAAAAAGGGCCCGTTTAGTGGGTGAAGCCTGATCTTGGAACCCTCGGGAGAAGGCACCAGGCACTCCTCCTAAAGTTCTTCTCAAAGTCCCCCCCAGGACCTCATGACGTTGTTTGCCCTCCTTACTTGCTTCTGGCTGGTGAGCTGCATCTCCCTCTCTGTGATCTCACGGCGGAGGTGGTCTACTTCACTTCGCAGTTGCACTATCTCATCGTTGGCGCCGGAAGCCTCGTCGAGTTGTTTGGACAGGTAGAAGTTTTGGTTGTTGAGTTCAGCATTGTCCTCGGTCAGCTGGTTTAGCTGCTCCTCCAGGTCTGTGATTACCTAAAAGAGGAAAAGGAGCCAGTTACACACCAAGAAAATTCATTTTAAATGAGAAGCTGCTTCTAGAGCTACTGATTTTTGAACCTACTTGACGCTAAGCGATCAACATGCAGTTCCTGGGTTTGCCTATCCAAGCTTAAGAGCCAAATCCAGGCTTCCGTGCTCACTCGCTCTACTCTAACACACGCACGGTGGTAGGAGAAGACAAGACTCAGTTTCGCTGTTCTCGGGATACATTTGGAAAAAATACGGCAAAAGCAAAATTAATCAAAAGTGACTGCTGTATGGAAGGGGCAAGTTTGAATGAGCTCAAGTTAATGGACGGTAATATAAGGTGAAAAATGCAAATGTGAAAAATGCAAATTAAAGAAAGAGGAATAGCCTGGTATCACAATCAGCTAATTAAGCTAAAAATGCCCTTGACACCATCTATATGAGACATTACAATTGCAGATGGCCGTAGTCTTAGAAAGCAAAATGAAGTCCTTCTCAAGGAAGATCAACAGGGAAGGACACTAAGAGTTATTTTAATAAAATCTCAAGCAATAAATTTAATTTCATGCAACAAAGGAAAAAAAAAAAAACTTAAGGGAAACTCAGAATAATCCTTACAATACAATCCTGTACTATGGCATCACTTTAATGGATTTTACTATACAGTTAGCTATCAGAAAATGGGAAGACCATATGAATTGTCATTTTATTGAGAGAGATTTAATCTGGTTTTCCTAAATTATTTCCCTGCTCGATGGCAGAATGACTTCAATTTCAGAGCATTTAGCTTTCCTATTCTCTTTGTTGAGGCTTTGTATTAGTGATTGCAGAGAGCTTTTACATATAATACTTCAGAAGTTTAAGGGCAATTTTCTAATAATAGCTGGACTGAGGCACAGAGGGACTAAATTAAATTTTATGTAACAAAAAGAAGAAAATTAAAAGGAAATGCCTTTAAGCCTATGGTTATTAATTGTTTCCAATTTTCAAACCTAGAGTAGACTTAGTTTATGAAATGTTCCCATTGTTTCCATGACTAATTCCCTACTTTAATTCCCTTTGACTATCAATTTAAAAAATCTTCCCAGGCACACAGAATTAAAGAACATCAATTGAGAACATCTGTCCAATGTGGCTCAGGAAATACAACTTTTCATTTTGTTAACTGAGCTGATAACCTTTTAAAGTAATGGTCTGGTCATCTAGTAATTTGCTTTTTAATGTCAAAAGCCACAATAATTCCCAATGTACTAATGTGAGGTTTGCTGTCAGCTATGAGACAGGGAATAAAAGTTATATCTGGTCAGGTTCTTAGCTAAAACATCTTCTTTAAGGGGGGAAAAATGGGAAGAAAACTGTACATTTGTCATTTCTAGCTGGCAGTTATGCCTTGTAGGGTCCCTGTATCAACTTTCCTATGATGTGGTTAAATCTGCTAAGACAACAAACAATGCCCACTAGTTCAACTGGTCTCCTTCCTGTAGGTAGTAAATGCATTCCTTAAGATACTTCTCATCCCAGAATGTAAATGTCCCCATTTAACTACTGTGCTTCCTCCTACATCTTTCCCAGAGAAAAGCAAGATTGAGGCAAACTGGCCTAGAACATAGGCCACAAAACGGATTCTGGAACCGCAAATAAGCCACCTTGGACTCTGCTGGGTTGATTTCTACATGTGTGACATAGGAGTAAATACTACATATACCTCATCTGTTTTATTTTTTCAATTTTTTTGAATTTTCCTGCATATTATTTGGCCTTACTAGAGCATGTGAAATATAAGGAATAAAACTTAATAACCATGATGATGCTTCATCTTTACAGCCTCTTGGGGAAGGAACAGACTATAGAAAATCTATTCACATTAGAATATATATGTATACACTGCCAAAATAATTTGCTTGCCATTCAAAGGTATATTTGAATGAGTACCCACTTTCTTTGCTTTATGGGGGGGATGCAATTTACTATGAGCCCATTTCTGCCACCTATTCTTCCTCCCCTAATTAAAGTGCTAAAGAAGAAACACTTGAAAAAAGTCAATGAGGTGTCAAGGTTATTACCCTCCCTTGAATTGAGATGGGCCAATCGAAATAAGAAGAGTCCTTCTATTTCCCTGTTGACAGCCAGTTTTCAAAGGGGTCTCGTGTCTCTGATTTCTATCTCCAGCTTGTGACTGCTGGTTTTGTATTTGTCATCATCTCTATTTTGTTCACTTGACAAGAGAAGGATTTCGTGTTTGTATAAAGCACTCATGCAGAGATTTAAAGCATTGAAACTGATTTGGACATTTTATACATACATTCCTTTTGCCCAAGCCATAACATGTTTAGTTTGTGACCCTGTTTCGAGTTGCTGGAGTTATGGTATTATGCATTAGAGGCACACATACACACATTATTGAGTTTACAGATATTAAGTTGTCTTGAGACACTTAATGGTTTTTAAAAATGTATAATAATTGGCAGTCTTCACGCTATCCTTTGAAGTAGGCATTATTTTATTCCCATTTTATAGATGGGAAAATTGGGGCAACAGAGATGCTAAGTAACTTGCTCAATGTCACTGCTATAAAATATTAATAAAAAAGCCAGAATTTGAACCTAGCACTGAAACTCCAGAATCTACACTCTTACTCCCTATACTATACCACCCCCTAAAATGAGGATAGAAGTGTTTATTCAATTTTTCTTTCAGATCCTTGAAAACTGAAATGATGGAGTAAGATATATTGACCATTCAGGAAAATATTTTTTGATTTTGAACCGGTAATGTGCAAGGTCTACTTGCTGGCACTGGATGTATTCTCTCCATACCAAGGGCAAATGCTCTGTTTACTATGAGCCTGTTAACCTTTCAACCCCAAAGATAGAGGGTAAAAAAGATAAACTGAAAGGCTGATTCCATCTTAGCAGTAAAGAAGATGAGGGCGATAGCTTCATAATGCAAGGGCTAGCAGAGCTTTCTTTTATGCTGTTTTTGCAGATAAGAGGTCCCGGTGCAGTTCTAAGAGAAAACAGGATATAAAAAATGATCTGCTCTCAGTGTCAAAAAAACCAACCTCTGTTTGGGGTGATCTGTTGCTTTTCAAGCGTATCATGCAAACCTCATGGTTCTGAAAAGTAGATGTTAACCTCTCACATTGGGAGACAGGTAGAGGAAAGTTACCAGGTAAATGTCCAAGGACACATTAGGGGTTAAGAAACCAGTCAGATAGTGAGCATCGGGCTAAAAAGACACAGGACTGAGTACTATTTTAATGCCTAGTTCTTTTCTTTTCTGAAGGCAGCTATTTGCATATTATTTATTTTTAATCTTATAGCTGACAGATTGATTCATAATTAAAACTGTGTCATATGTTTGCCCACCAACTCCCCTCTGCAACAGACTTAGGTAGGGTTTTAGGTGCCAGATTGAATCAAATCCTTTTTTTAAATGTCTTCAAAATAAAGAAATGGTCTGAGCTTGAAAATCTTACTGTTCATGAGGTTTTTGGAAGCTGCTAACTGGGAGCTCCTATCAACTGAGTTACTGTGAGAGTTCCCACCAGTGACGAAGATGACATTTCCCAGCAAAGACAACCTTGGACAGCGCCAGAAAGTGCCAAACTCTTCCGAAGTGTCTTTAAAGTGGCCTTGAACTTGCCACTCAAAGTATAACTGAGATCTAATATTGTGGCCAGATGCTGTTCTAAAACTGTGTTTTTCAAACTTTTTAAAGTAGTAGAGTCATGTTCCAAACAAAAGAATATAAGCCCAATATAATAAAATAATAACAGTAACCATTGTTGCTTAGTACTTTCTATGGACCAGGCCCTGTGAAAGCATTTTTTGCATATATCCTCTCATTTAATTCACGCAGCAATTCTATGAGAGAGGTATTGTTATCAAAGTCTATGATCCAATGTTTCCTGAGTTTTACTGTCTCTAAAATTTGAAGTGCATGGTGTATTGGAACTAAGCAGCTATCTCTCTTCCCTCACCCAGCTCCAAAAGAGCAGCTATTAAATTAACTATGCACCCTACACTCAATGGCGTATTGGGACTGAGGGTGTACAATATTGTCTCCATTTTGGAGACAAAGAAATAGAGGTTTAGGAGGATAACATCACATAGGTTACTAAGAGACCAATTCATCATCTGAGCTCAGGCCACATGACTCCAGAGCCCATGGCTCAGACCACTAAGCTACCCAGCTGTTCTGGCTGAAATGGGGGTGGGAGTCACTCTCTGGGGTTCACACGCATTTGGGAAGACCCCCAGGGACTTCTCCACAGAACACCAGAGGTAAATGAAGCAAGAATTAGAAGTCACTGTTCCAGAAAATGCAAATTTGAAGAATATAAATGTTACATAAGAAGGTAACCAAATTCATCCTACATATTAGTATAGTCCATTAAAACTAAACTTCCAATTTTAAAAATGTGGGGTAGGATGGACACAAAGGAGTAAAAGGAAACTTTGGGGGTGATGGATAAAATAAAAATTTTATTTTTATCCCTCAAAAATAAAATTTGGATAATTCTATTATCCAAAATAATAAAATTCATTATTTTGATTGTTTTGCTGGTTTCACAGGTATACACATTTTAAAACTCATCAGGTTATAGTACACCAATTATACCTCCATAAAGCTGTAAACAAAATGTTTTTTAAAAGGTTCTTTTGCCAAAAGACTAAAAACAGAGAAAAGAGAACTCGAGATGAATGGAATAGGATTACTAATGTACACATTTTAAAAACATCCAAATTTATTTAAGGAAAAAAATGTAATATAAAAAATCACAGTCATAAAATCATCTATATTTTACTCAGCAATCATTCACGAGCACATATATAATATAAGCAAATAACTCTTGTGTCAAGTAAGAAAGAAACCAAGACAACAAGAAACTAAAAATCTAGGGCAGAAGAATACCAGAACATAATGCACCAACTCCTCAAGGAAGGGAAGAGAAAGGGAAGAAATCAACAGACGTTTTAAGGCGGGCCCATCCTGATCCAACCATCACATGCAGAAATACAGACCCAACAACAGTCTGCCAGGTCCCTGCGAGAGCCAAACAGAGCTCATGACCTAGCGATTCCAGTCTTGGGTATGCGTGCACCAGAAATAAGCGCTTATGGCCACCAAAGGACTTGTGCAGGAATGTTTCCTAACAGCTTTATTCATCACAGAAACAATCCAAACGTCCACCAGCAAGGAGAGTGGATAAACAAACAACAGTTCTACTCATACACTGGAGATACCACACATTAATGGAAAAGAACAAATTACTGACAGATGCAACAACACGGAGCACCTCACAGACAATTTAAGTGGGGGGGGGAGCTAAGCCCCAAAGAGCACATCCATTTATGATTCCACTTACATGAAGTTCAAGAACAGGCAAAACTAATCTATGCTATCAAAGGTCAGCATAGTGGTTACCCACGGGGCAATGGATGCTGACAAAGAGATAGGAGGGAACCTTCTGGTGGCTGAAAACGTTCTGCATCTTGATCTATACTGTGGTTACACAGTTGTCTATATATGTAAAAATTTCACTGACCTGTACACTTAAGATTACTATACTTTATGCATTGTATGTGTTTTTTACCTAAATCAAGATTTTAAAATACCGTTAGGACTTAATGTCTCATTTATAGCAGCTAAAGAGCTCAGAAAATAAAATATGCATGTGTTTGCAGGGGGGTTATTTCTGAAACACACAGATGCAAGGACAAGATCACTGAGGACTAACTAAGAAAGTAAAAAAAGCAAAGACCAAAGAAAAGCGATGGAACGTGAATAAGGATAACATCCCCATCTTTTGAAAGGGGCCTATTTCAGTCCTTCGTTCTAATCAAAAATAGACTTTGAATTCCCATTGACACTACTCTATTATATAACCTATGAATGATGCTTATCTGCTCATAGAATTTACTTCCCTCAATATAAATAACATCTCCCAAAGAGTCCTGCAATTTTTAACTTACATCTTAGGAAACCAGATTCTGCCTGTTAGGAAGTTAAAATTCTAGCTCCTCAGAAGAAGAAACTTAGTTGGTCTTCTTCTCTGCAGAGGCAGCAGGCTGGAGAAGTCTCGCAGATACAACTGCTCCTGGCATCTGGACAGTCTCTGGCCCCAGCTAGCCACGGAACCTTCCACATTGGGGCAGGAGCAGGGAGCTGCCTTGGGATTTTTGCTGTGGCTACTGAAACCTATTAGTGGTTCCACAGTGACAATTATTTTGGCCATTCCAACTATCCTCCTCTCCAGAATACAAAGGATGGTTTTGGTTTTTTAAAACCAGAAGAAACCCCAAAAACTGGCTATCTAGGACTCAAAAACTCCAAACAAGTTTGAACTCATTATCTGCTTCAAGCTGTCAAGTTTGTATCGAACATCAGTCATCAATATTATGAAGATATTCCCCTTCCCCTCTCTGTTTCCATTTCACGTTATTTTAATCGATTTTGGTTAATGAATACTCACAGTACAGCTGTTACGAAGGGCATCAAATTTGCGCTGGATTTCATCTCTATGTGCCTAAAAGGTAAGAAGTTGATTATAAATTTTTCATAGAGTAGAATACAATTCTACATGCTGTGGGTCAAATATAGAAAATAGCAATTTGCCCGGAAAGGCACAAATGCTGTGGTGGTAGTGCCAGCATCTGTTTTTCAAGGAATGAATTCATCAAGCCATCCCCAACATCAGAAATAAGTTACAGGAATAACACAACGGTGTGTTGAAAACAATTACCTATTTACGCCACACATGCACACCCTGTACAAATATTTTTAACATTCATATTAATGCTAGGGACTACAGAGAGAAAAAGGGGGAAAAAAATAAAAAATAAAGGATGACAGTTTTACTTCTCTTCATTCTCCATTCTGAAAATATAACTTTCCCTCTTCCTTCCACCTGACTCCTCCCCAGCCTACTTCCTGAGAAACACACACACACACACACACACACACAGGGACACACATACAGGACAAAAACCATGACAAAGTATGGACTTTCGGTGTGTTTGTGTTGTTTTTTATCAAAAGCTGCAGAGATTCAGAAAACCCTACATTGGTCTTGAAGTAAATACATAGGCTTCCTCTGAAGAAAAGCTGCCCTAAAACAGCAGCATTCATTCAGTTGACAAGGATTTTTTTAGTGCATATTATATGCCCATTAATTTATAAAGAAACAAATTAGTCTCCATAGGAAAGTCTATAAGACAACTGAGTCAAAAATATTAGAGCTGTGATGGTTTCTCTAATACGTTTCTTTATAAATTAATAAGTTTGTAACAGATTAGACACTTTAGAACAAAAGATTAGTGAACTTGAAGACAAAGCAGTAGAAACTATCCAAACTCAATACACAGAGGAAAAAAAAGACTTAAAAAATGAACAGAGCATCACTGAGCTATGCAACAACTTCAAATGGCTTAATACACATGTAATTAGAGTCCTCAAAGGATTGAAGGGATGAGACAGAAAAAATATTTGAAGAAATATTGGCCATATATTTTCTAAAGTTGATGAAAGCCATAAACCCAAAGATGCAAAAAGTTCAATGAACCCCAAGCACAAGAAACATGAAGAAAATTAATGTAAAGCACATCATAATCAAACTGCTTACAACCATCAATAAAGACAAAATCTTAAAACCAGCCAGAGGAAAAGACCCATTAAGAGAAACAAAGATAAGAAAGATGGCAGATTTCTCCCCAAAGGTGTGGGGAGTGCAGAAGGGAAGCTAGAAGACACTAGAGCAACACCTTTAAAGTACCGAAAGGTGAGGGAAGGCGGAGAAAAAACCCTATCAATCTAGAATTCTATACCCAGCAAAAATATCTTTCAAAAGTGAAGGTAAAATAAAAACTTTTTCAATCATACAAAAGCTGAAGGAATTTATCACCAACAGACCTATACTATAAGAAATGTTAAAGGATGTCCTTCAGGCAGAAGGAAAATGGCAACCAAAAATTTGGATCTACACAAAAGAATGCACTGGAAAACTGGTAAAACAAAACAAAAACAGATAGTTGCATAGACAGATTCACAGTCAGATTCATAAATAAAAACTTATTCTTTAGAATCAGCTTCCTTTATGGACTAATAGGTCATATTTTTTTCCAAAACTCAATCTGCTTTTTGCCTAGCAACAATGAGAGATTTATTGATCTGATATGGTAAGAATACTATTTACCCAAAAAAGGAATGTGGCTATCTGCATTACTGTTAAAGTCTCATCTATGACCAAGCAGCAGCCTGGCCCCAAGGATCACCCAAGCCCCTCTAGTGCATTCCATGATCATCAAGGACAAAGGGCAAGGATTCAGAATAAGGCCACTGTGTTAATCAACTCTAGGTCAGGGGTCAGCAAGTTTTTTCTTTAAAGTGTCAGATAGTAAATATTTTTGGTTTGCAGGCCATTCAGTCCTGTTCACAAGTGTAGCCATAGACAATAGGTAAACAAATGGGTATGGCTGTGTTCCAATAAAACATTATTTATAGGAAACAAGTGACAGACCAAATTGGGCCTGCAGGCTGTGTAGCTTGCCAATACCTGCTCTAAATGACTATTTGGTGTGAAATCTCTCAAAGATAGAAACAAGAAGCTGAGGGTAGAGTTAACCCTTCAAAGCATAAGCAATGACTATAAAAAAGCTCGCTGGCCTAGATATAGGGACAGAAGCCCTATTCCACTTTCTTATTAGGTTCTACTTTCTTATTAACAGCAAAGTTTCTCAGTAACACCACACCATTAAAAACTCACTTAACTGTCCCAACAGAGTCTGAAATTTCAATCATTAATACTGATTCATTTCCATTAAAATTAGCCATTATGGGGCCTTTGGATCATTTCAACACATCAAATGGCAATCTTCTCTGAAGGCGTAATAAACTATAGTCATTATAGCTTTTGATGTACTATTGATTGTGAAATTTAAACACAAAATGTACAACTGACCCTGTTGTGGCTGCTAGAAATACTATTAATATAAGTACTTAACCACCACTGAACTGTAAGAAAATGGTAAGAGTCACATGCTTTATGTTTTTTTGAAATAAGTTGCAAACCAAATACACATAAAGGCAAAAGGTCACGCAATAGTATATATAAGCATAGTAAAACACATAAGGCAAGGTTTGTATTCTCTCAGTGAAATGTCTGAGTGCTAATTAGGTATTAGGTCTACAGGGAATAAATATTTATACTCTTAAAAATTATTGATGCCTCCCCCAAAGAGCTTTGTTTATGAGAGTTATTTCTATCTACATTTACCACAGTAGAAATTAAAACTGAGATATTACTCAAATATTTCAATTTTCTCTTAAAATAACAATAACATTGCTTTTGCACCATCAGTGCAAATATTAACACAGTGAAAAAATGCCAAATGACATCTTAGTGGTATTATGAAAACAGTCTGACCTGGGAACCCCAGGGGCCCATAGACCCACTTTGAGAACCATTGACCTAGAAGTTGGGTGGCAACAAGGTAGAATGGGCAGACTGCTGACATCCTGGCGTGAAGACCAGACAGATACTTTTTTGGGGGAGCATTTATGCCTTGATTAATTTTTAAGGAAAGTTACAAGAGGAAGAAAGTAAATTACGATGCAGTCTTGACTGAGAGGAAATATCTGCAGAACTGAGGAAAGGAACAGTATTTAGATGTCTGATCACCTTCTGGGATCTGTGATCAGGATTCTAGAACACTCAAGCTTCTGTGCACCTATCCTTTTCCTGGTGAAGGCAGGCACCAAACAAGGATGTCACCTTACATGCTCCAATTTCACATCTTGCTAACATGCTGATGGCTTACTAATTAATTAAATACAAGGCTTTGATATTCATGTGCAAGAATAAGAGCGTGCGTTGACTAATGATCTTTGGCAAATCAGAGAGGATGACTTTGGGATCCCATAATCACACCACAAAGGAAGAAGGATTCCTTTCATTAGTGTCTCTAGCTTTCAACTCTTGATTATTCAACGAAAGTAACTTGACCGAATCAATAAAAGAACACAGGGGACAGGAACACAAAACGTGTGGCCTAGCTGGTGTACATAGAGCACACGACATGCCTCTACCAGGTGATCCCATTTAGTTGTGCTAACATTGTGCGCTATAAAGTGTGCAGACTTAAATTCTCTTCCTCAAACGAAGGGATTACGCGGAGTCTTAAACACCAAGTTCAGGCAGAAAATTCTTTTTTCTACCATTAAGTACCAAAGTATCTTAAAAGCATGTTTCTGTTTAAAGTTGGTCTCAGCCTTGATTCATTCTCAGCTTTTAATGGCCAGTTGATTTTAATACAAATGTAATTAATTGATAGGATGGGTAAAGTGAGAATGGGAAAAAAGAAAGCGGTAGGAAGCGCAACAATGGCCTCCCAGCTGCTCTGCCAAGTTCCTTCCACGGAAAGCTTCAATTTAACTGTGCTCCATCTAATTTGGCCCCGGGGCAGAAGCCAAACAAGGTAACTGCTCCCTTCCCAGGCTAGGAGATGGCTGCCTCTTAAAATTAAGCAATAGCAGCCTATTTGACTATTCCCTTTTATTGATAAAACAGCCCTACTGTGAAGCTCACAAGTCTCCTAGGAGATTATTTTAGATCCAGCTGATTTAATTTGACTGACGCTTACGCAGGGTCTGAACTTGGGCCTCGAACAATGAGAAAGTCAGGAAGTATTGCATTTGTGACCACCTTCTCTTTTTCTTGGAAAACATGCTATCCATAACCAGAGTTATGGGACAAAATCAAGAAAGCAGCTCAGGCCGGGCACGGTGGCTCACGCCTGTAATCCTAGCTCTCTGGGAGGCCGAGGTGGGCGGATCGCTCAAGGTTAGGAGTTCGAAACCAGCCTTAGCAAGAGCGAGACCCCGTCTCTACTAAATAGAAAGAAATTAATTGGCCAACTAAAAATATATAGAAAAAAATGAGCCGGGCATGGTGGTGCATGCCCGTAGTCCCAGCTACTCGGGAGGCTGAGGCAGAAGGATCGCTTGAGCCCAGGAGTTGAGGTTGCTGTGAGCTAGGCTGACACCACGGCACTTTAGCCCGGGCAACACAGTGAGACACTGTCTCAAAAAAAAAAAGAAAGAAAGAAAGAAAGCAGCTCAGGGAAAAAAAGCTCACAGCCTCAAAACTAAACTGGAGCAAATCGATACGTAGTTTGGATTTCTGTAGGATGGGTTTACAGCCAGCTGTTTAACCAAAGGCACTTCTGCCATCATTTGAACAAGCCCTATTTTCCACGGCATCTTCATCTGCAACAGTGATAGAGCCTAGTTTCTAGACCTACAGAGGTTTCTTTCTTTATTTTTTATTTTTTTTTAAGAAGATGCTTTGAGGCGGTGATCTCATCTAACTAAATTAAGTCGTGACTTGCTGCTGGGCTAGGCTTCCTGCAGCCACTAGACACAGCACATTCCAACCAGCAGCAAGACAGGATTTAGAGGACTAATTTCCCCACAGATAAGAGCAGTGACACGTGCTCTGTTTTATACCTTCTTCCTTCCGAACAGGGGCAGGATAAGATACACGGCCACCACTCCCTCCCAGTTCCAGCAGAGCAGCAAGATAAATGTGTCCTTCTCAGCTGCTCCGAAGTAAACGGATTTGGGGAATTACAGGCCAATCCCCTAGGGAGAAAAGGCTAAAGAAACAGCATTGGGCACACAGCAAAGGCTCATTAAATATGGATTAAATTACTGATGTCTCTCTTTCTCTCAGAGCTTAGGTGTTCATACCGGGCAAAATATTAACATACAAGGCATTAAATATAATAGTGGTTGAAACTTAAGTGTCTCCCTTCAGGAGCTAAGAAATACTATCTCTCCCTGTCTCTATCTCTACACCCACCCAACGCCAGCAAATGCACAAGCCTTCTTGGCATGAACTCGTACATATAGATTTCATTCCCAGCTCCATGTTTGTCTTATATATACTTATTTTCTCTTTGCTTTGTCTTTCTTGTTTTGTCCTGTTTTATTGTTTTGTAGCTTTCCAAACTGCTTTCAGTCCATTATGAAACAAGGCAGAGTATAAACAAAGAAATATCATGATTATTTTTTTCCAAACCAAACACTGGGTCATTTCATGAGCGTTGTCATAGCGATGATGGAACTTAAAGTTGCAATTGATAAGTGAACTTGCTGTAAGTCCTGGAAAATCTAGGATGCACAAACGCCTTCCATACAGGAGTTACTCTGTACCCCTAGCATCGTGGAGGCCACTGTGCCTCTCACTCGTCCCATAAGGACCCTGGCACTGTCAGATCACATTCCCAATTTGGTTCAGATAATGGGATACTCAAGCCCAACAATAGGCAATAACTTCTAAGAACGAAACAAGGTTAAAAAAAATACACATTACTTTTAAACAAGGTAAATCATAAGCAATGAATGCATATGGTCATCTACAGAAGTAACTCCACTCGAAGGGAGGTTTAGAGATGTTTGCTGATGGACATGGGGACAGCATCCAAGTTGAATCAGAATGAATAAGGGACACATTTAGGTACCTTATAATAAACACTAAACCAAATCAGCTGTATTGTGCCCGGCCCACAGGAGAGGGCACCCTGACCAGAAGGCGTGAGTGTGCCCGTCCGCTTGGCAGGGACCGTATGTTACTACGAGAAATGCCATGTGCTTGGTTGACACTAGCCATTAAAACTCATTCAGCTTCCCGTGTTCAGAGTCAAGGTCCACCAAGGAGCTTTCCAAGAATAACGGGGTTTTCTAAGCACACTTCCCTGAATAAGAAAAAAAAATACAAAGACTGGCCGTGCAGAGTGCCACAGTCCACTTGGCAGTGGCATTTCTCCCAACAAGCTGGTAAGCTGGCTTTTTAGATGTGAGAGTCTTGTGAGTTTTGTTAACCTGGGTCAGTCCCTTTGAGAATGATCAACTGTGGGAAAATGGCCCCCCAAAAATCCCATTCTCAGGATTCTAGAAAGAACTAAGGTCTAAATCCAGTGACCCCTGCAGCTCTTCAAGTTCCACCTCCTAAGAATACTCTCAAGCTATGTAAGAGAAGGGAAACCAAGTCCCTTTTAGAGAAAGAATCTTGCATTCAGGAGACTCTTTCATACAAAGACAGGAAGCAGAACCTACAGCTTTAAAAAAAAGTAGCATATAGAGGTTAACCAAAATAAAAATATGGTAGAAAGACTACTGGAAGATATAAGATTATTATTTTTTTTAATGATTATCATAAACTAAAGTAGAAGAACCAGGTAAACAGACTTTGTTTGGCTGAAACCGAAATTTAAAATATGATGATGATTATTTTAAAAAGAAGGAACTTTTGAAGATGCTAAGGAAAGCTAAGATATTAGCAATCAAGCTAGTATACTAATTCCAACGAAGAAGAAGCCTATGAAAGCCAACTTTCTGCCCATTATATATCTCTGTGGATTGTTTTTTCCCTCCTGGAATTTTTTCATATGTAGGGACGGCGTCTCGCTATGTTGCCCAAGCTGGTCTGAACTCCTGGGCTCAACCAATCCTCCCACCTCAGCCTCCCAAAATTCTGAGATTACAGGCATGAGCCACCATGTCCAGGCCTCTCAGAAATCCTAAGAGTGAGCAAACAGACCCAGCACCACACCCATCCCAACCTCAAGGCGCTGCTCTCCAGACCTACCGTGAGCGCCTGGATCTCCTCTTCAGCTTCCGCTGTTGTCTCCTCCAGCTCTGTCTTCGCCTGGCGAAGCTGGCTCTCCAGGGCTGCCCGGGCGGCCTGCAGGGCCGTCAGCTGCGACTCACGCTCCTGCAGGGACAGCTGCAGCTCCGTCAGCTGGCGCTTGAGCTCCAGTTTCTGCTCCTCGTGCTCTAGACTGACCTGAGAGGGAGAGACACAAACCCTTGGTTGGTAGGAACAGAAGAGGAAGTAAAGACATGACCTGCTGCTCAACTTGCAGCTGAAACCTGGTCTCTTGGAACCACATTATCAGTACTCTATGGAGGGGGGAAATGCAATATAATGGGTCTGACTTCCATGCATCTCAGAAATCAACAGAGTGAGAACATGTAAGAGGCTGCATCTCCCACCCATCCCTTACTTTAAAATACTCAAATGCCTGGGAAGGCTTCAGGAGAAAAACCACACAGCAAGAATTACAAATAAAAATTATGATGATTACTTGTATTAGAAAAACATTCAAAGGTAAATGGATATAAATAACATCATATTAGTAATAGGGACACCTTTACAATTGGAATGCAAATGAAACCACATACTGAATTCTATTTAGATATTCTTGCTCTGATTTGTTCTCATTAGGTAATCTGAATTAATGTCACACTTTATAAGCTAATCATTCTTCCCTCCATCTGCTCATCCATCCATCTATCTACTCAATGTTTCAGGTATTCACGTAAGAAAAACTGACTTAGCAATTTCTGTGTAATAAGGAACATGGAAGTGAAAGTCTCAGCCTTCAATCTGGGGAGGAAAATGAAAACCAACCATTACCATATACTGTGGTCAAGTGCAATGGGCAGGACATGTAGGGACGTTGCAGGAACACAGTGGAGGGGTAGAGGAGCTAACTCTGGATCTGTTAAATTCTGATGAAGAATTTACCGGAGTCAACAAGCAGGCGAGAAAGAAAGAAAATTCCAGGCAGGGGAAGCAAGACATGCAAAGGTAGGCAAGGGAGGGAGATCGTGACACATCCACTGACCTGACAAATGCTAACAATGTTGTCCTAGAGACCAGTGCCAAGCAAGTCAGAGATGCTTGCTGCCCTCAGAGAGCTCCCTGTCTAAGGGGATGGCCAAGAGAGCACACGGTGATGAGCAAAGCACAGAAGGCCATGGGGATACACAAACGAGACACCCAGCCCAGCTTTGGAGGGTCAGAGAAGGCTCCCCAGAAAAGGTGACACCTAAATCCCAAAGGCCATAGGTGTGAAGAGATGGACTTGCAAAAGATTTAACCTGGAGAACCAATAGGATTTAGTCATTAATTTGAGGTGGGGCAGGGAACAAAGGACAGAGAGGAGTCAAGGTGACGCCCATGTTTCTGGACAGGTGAATTACACACAGAGAGACCATTGGCTACAGCAAGGAGCAGGAGAGGAAGAGCCAGTTTGAGCTGAAAGAAATTCAGTCTTGACACGTTGAACTGGAGCCCCATGGGAGACATCCAAGTGGAGATGTCTAATATCTGCTGTGACAATGGCTTAAGCTCAA
The DNA here is from genome assembly GCA_008086735.1 of Cheirogaleus medius. Taxonomy (NCBI): domain Eukaryota; kingdom Metazoa; phylum Chordata; class Mammalia; order Primates; family Cheirogaleidae; genus Cheirogaleus; species Cheirogaleus medius. The sequence continues at coordinate 8,593,769 of VBSM01003044.1, forward strand.
GAGAAAGGTCTGGGTTGGTAACCGAGATCTGGAGGGTCTGAATAAACCACTGATAGCTGAAGCCACAGCTATGATCTCTCACTCGTGGTGACGATGATGTGACAGCAGCAAACACGGTCCTCACAACGCACCAGGCACAGTATTGACTCATTTCATCCTCGTAACAACCCAGTGAGGGAGGTGCTACTATTACCTCCATTTTACAGATAAGCAAACTGTGGCACTGATTGATTAGGTAACCGAGCAAATGTCACACAGCTAAAACGGGGCAGAGCGGCACTCCAACCCAGGAAGTCGGCCTCAAGCGTCTGTGCTCGTAAATACTGCACCTTACTGTCTGTCTTATTAAAATGCCAGCAGTCAGAGCAGGGCTGGCCTCTACCAGCAAGCCCGAAAATTCCCGATGCCACTTGGTAAAATCAAGAGAGGCAGGTGACGGTGAGTCAAAGGGAGGTGGGGGAGCCGGATGCTATGCAGTGAAAGGAGAACCCAGGAGCCCACACCTTTGCCACGCCGCACACTTAGCTAGAGAAGAGCTACCATGGCACATGTGGAGTTGGGGGAAGGCCCAAAGCCCTTTAAGGTGGATCAAACTCCAGGCAGAGGCCTCTGCCCTCAATCTCAGTAGCAGCATGTGGCCAAGAGAAGAGAGACTGACCTTGTTATATTTAGAGCCAAACTCTAAAACTCCCAGAGAGAATATAGAGCCTGAACCTCTTGTGAAACATCTTAAGTTTCTCCTACCATCCTTGGGTGGGCTAGATATACTGATTCAAGAAAAAAGTGAAAAAAAAAAAAGAAACAGAAAAAAGCAACAAGCTTCCCAGGGACATTTTAATTGCCCAAATGAGCTACAGTTGCACGACAGGCTCTTAAGAGGGGACATTTGTGGAAAGGGAAGGCAAAAGCCAGCCAAGGTTCCCAAGCTAAAGAAGTCCATCTGGGTTATTTGCACTCACACCCTTGAGGCTGACTCTACTGTGATTTTGTTGTTAAACTTACCAGAGAGTACAAATACAGCCCGCATGATAAAAGTTAAACCACCAAGACAACCTAAAACAATGGTTCTCAAACTTCAGGGAGTCTAAGAATCATCCTGGATGCTTGTTCAAAATGCCAATTCCTTACCTCTCCAATTCCCTTTTAAAAAGCGGAGGATGACACTAAGGAATCTGCATTTTAACAGACATTCGAGGTGATCCTAATGGAGGGGTCCACCCCTTGGCAACCCCTAAAAAACATGACACAATACACTCTTTTTGTCCAAGCCTATATAGTAACTAAAACAGCATGATACTGGCATAAGAATAGAGACATAGACCAATGGAACAGAATTGAGAACCCAGATATAAAACCATCCTCATATAGCCATCTAATCTTTGACAAAGCAGACAAAAACAGACTGGGGAAAAGAATCCTTATTCAATAAATGGTGCCGGGAAAATTGGATAGCCACATGTAGAGGACTGAAACAGGATTCGCACCTTTCACCTCTCACAAAAATCAACTCACAGTGGATAACAGACCTAAACCTTAGGCACGAAATTATAAGAATTCTAGAAGAAAATGTTGGAAAAAAACTGACCTCATTTTAATATTCTAGTACAAATGAAGACACACCTCAACATGAGTATTACCCAAGGTTTAGTCCTCAGACTTCTGTCTGCTTAACTGTCCTTTCTTAAGAAAGATCATCTGGTCTTTAAAGAATTCCATCAAATACATGAGCACCTACTCTACCCGAGACACTGTGTCTTCACTCCTATCCTGGCATCTGACTCCCAACGACCATGGCCCTGAACGCCAATTGCGATTCTGCGGGTGCCAGCTAACCCTGCCCACTAGGCTGAACGCTCCCATGTAACGAACAGGTCTGTCTTGTCACCACTGTAGACCCAGGCTACTAACTGGCACACAGCAGGCATTTTTTAAATATACAGTGGATACATGAATGAAACACTATGGATTATTCTCCCTGTGCAATAAGAAGAGAACCAATCAATCTCAACATGTCTACAACCCAATTTGCTATATTTTCCTTCCCAAAAACCTGGTTGCTCTTCCCAGCTTCTTTGTGTCTCCGAAGAGAACTACCTTCCATAAACCAACTCTAAGTTTGGTTTCATCTTTTAATCTTCCACTGTCATTAGGAGACCTCTGTCACCATTACTGAGCCATGCTACATACCCACCACGGCTAAATTCTGTGCATGGACTAGGTCACACCGCCCTCACTAAATGCAGATAATGTGGCCTCACTCTGCTCCCACTTGACAGGTGCACCAATTTACACAATCCCCACAGGACCCGGTGAGGGAGATACATTACCACTGACATTACACAGATGAGGAAACAAGCACAGAGAAAGTAGGCAGCTTACAAAACTAGTAAGAGGGGGTGGAATTCTAACCTAGATCCATGTGGCCAAATCTGAGCTCTAACTGCCACGCACAATGCCTCACAAGTATCAATTTATGTTTTAAAGCTACTGGTCCAGGGCCTGAATCCCCCGACAAATGCGCCCAGGATATCGCCCTTTGCTCTCACCTCCCTCAACCTTGTCTCCAGTTCCAGGAGCCGGTTCTTGTCACTGTGATCTTGGTGGCTGATTTTCTCCAGCTGCTCTTCCAGTTTCCGGTTCTGGGCCTCCAATTTCCCAGCCTGTGTCTCCAGGTAAAATTTCTGTTGCCTGAGTTCAGAAATCATCTCTTCTTGGGCCTTCCTGGTGGGGGTGGTGGGAGGATCCAAATAAAAAAGAGTCTCATTAGAGTTGAGCATGTGCCCTGGGAAGGACAGACAGAAACGGAGTGAGACTTGGGTCTTCATTAAGTGGACGATGGCCATTCCCGGGTTAGCTCTGTCCTGATCTGGCCTCACAGGTGTGATCCTGGCATGGGGAACCTGAGGAGCGTTCAGTTGTCACCACTCGCAGTAACTCACCTGTGAGATTAAGTATGTTCGAGGGGGATGAAAGATACACTAAGATTCACTCCTCTGATGGACCTTTTTATTTTCCTGTGAGAGTCTGTGTAGGGGAGCAGAAAAGGCCTCTTAGAGTACTGGAGAAGGGTGCCCCAGTAACCCATTAAGGCAGGCCCCAGGGAAGGGGAGCAACAAGGAGAAAGACGCTACTCTGAAGCTGGATGCAGTGGCGTATGCCTGTAGTCACAGTTAATCAGGAGACCAAGGTGGGAGGATCACTTGAGCCCAGGAGTTCAAGTCTGCAGTGAACTATGATCGCACCACTGCACTCCAGCCTGGGGGACAGAGTGAGATCCCATCTTTAAAAAAAAAATGCCATTCCTTCTAGTTCTCTGTAGATCTTGCTCACCTCTCCACCAAACTGCTTAAAAGAATCAAAAACAAAAACCACTCAAAGACCAAAAAGCAGCCTCTACCAAGCTGATTTAGATTAAGGTGGGAATGTTTTGGAAGACCTCTAAAAGAGAAACCTAAGGGGGAAAAAAATCCTGGAGATTATAATTCTTTAAGATGAAAATCAAAGTACTCCTGGAACACGGATAGTCCTTGCTGAACTCCAAACTTCCTCCCCAGGGCCTAACCTGGTGACAACAAAACAGATGGCCCAATTGGGCACACACGAGATCACCTCTTACTAAGCACGGGAGGCAAGTCTGGGAAACAAGGACTGCAGCTTTCCAAAAGCAAATTATAAATAGCCTTATTAGAAAGAGCAAAACATTCTATAATCTGATGGTAATTTGAGGCATTTAAGAAGCCTGACTTGAAAAGAAAGGACAAGGCAGAGTGGGACCACTTAAGACAGGACACGATGACATTAAGTCTCCAAGGGCTAGGCCGAGCTACACAAGCCATTCAATCCACTCCAGCTCCACCAGACAGATGGTAATGGAGTTTGTACCCCAAGAGAGAAGACCAAAGTACAATAATGTAGGCATTTAGAATTTGAATACTTACATGTTCCTTTGGGTAAAAAGGCTGCTGTTTGCCGCGAGTTTGTTGGCCTCGGACAGTTCCACTATCCTCTGTTCCAGGGATCTGATCTTGGAATCCATAGCATTGATCATCTGAAACATAGGGCAGCTGTGAAACCTCACGCACACACAGTTACACCAGTCCGGGAGTGATGTGGGCCACAGGGGCCAGGGTAAGAGTCTCGACTGAAATGTCAGCATTTTGGCCAGCAGTAACAAGAGACTCAACCAGTCTTCACCCTGAGATACCACTCCAATGGATGGTACTCCAGTATTTTTTCAGAGATTAAACATCCCCACACTAGCTAAGTGGCTTGCATTAAAAACACACAAGAAGGACCTAGTCTGGACCCTAGCATCCCACGAGCGAGAGGTCTCCTTTAATGCCCGTGTCCTCTGCATGTGACCTGAGCCTGTGGGAGCCTCTCACTTGAATTTGCAAGTTCACATTTATCATCACCCATAGAGTTGTCATTTTCTGAGTGATTCCTTCTCACCCAGCCATCATCGTTCTAGATTTTCTACATCAAAGATTCCCCAACTTAATGAATCATACGAATGGTTAAAAATATAACTTCCCGGGACCCTCCCTTAGAGATTCTGCGGTGGAAAGTCTCAGCGAGGTGCATATTAACAAGCACCACGTGAGCAGCAAGTTTCTGAAACAACTGCCTACATGGGTTAGGAAAGAGAGAGAGAGAGAGGCAAGTGAAAAGAAGAGAAATGCAAGAGGACCGAGGGCCACTGGGCGTCATGTCAGGGGCATCTGAAGGACAACATTCTAGCAGATGGCACATCAGCAGGCGTTCTTGAAGAGGAGCACAAAAGAGCACAAAGCTGGCCACCCTGAGCCGCCGCCTCCGATACTTTTAGGCGAGAGGAAGCAGCTTCTAGAGAAAGCTTCCTATGATCAACCAACTCCACAGGATTAAACCGAAAGAATTCACCCAAGGAAACAGGATTTTCTCAGGTGTGCGATTATTGGCATTTTTCAAAAACCTTCCTTTGCAAACTGGCTTTGTGACAACTTGTACCTACCGCCTTCTGCTCACTGAGAATTTTGCCTTTCTCGTGGGCCTCCTCCTCGTGCCTCTGCATCATATTCTCCAGGGTCTCCTTATCGGCCAGGTCTTTCTTTATCTGATTGTCCAACACCTACGGAAACAAAGGAAACAGTGAACGTTCTCAGGAGCAAAGCTGAGCAGGGAAGCCGGGACAGGGGCACCTGAGACAATACAGGAAACGGGGAAGAAAGCATTGTGAAAGCCCAAGGTCTCCAAACTCTGGGGCAAAGGGAAGGCAGAAATCGGGGGTCACTTTATCAACTGGGATAGGATTAAGAAGTCAGGTATTACCACCAAATGGAAAGAAACAGGTGGACCTGAACTAAGAACTTATTTTAAAAGCAGCAGCCAAAAAGACCAGAGAAATATACCAAAATGAGGTAGACCCCAGAATGACAGGGGGTAAAAACCATCTCTCTAATGATCTAGAGAATAAAGTTGTCGTAATCTGCAGATTTTACCTGGGGACACCTTTTTCTTAGCCAATGCACCAGTAGTTTTCAGAACATTCCTTGCTCCTAATTTGGACAAATTTAATTCTAGCTACTCCTGGGCTGTGTGCGGAGAGAGAAAAGCTGGAGACAGAGAAAGTCTGTGTGACCGAGGCTGATGTTCAGAGACAACCAGGGACAAGAGGATTTTGCCCACCAATAACGGAGGTAGACAGTCAATGGAATGAAAAGACAACAGAAAAGAAAAGAAAAAAATATGCCTCTTTCCTCCGTTCTTTCATGTGATCCAGCCAGGAAAAAAATAACTTACAGGGAAGAGAAACCGTTCCCAGGGGAAGAGAAATCATGTGTTCTCGGTGCTGAGAACACCACTGTAAGCACCTACTGTTCCCCAGAGGAATAAAATAAAACAGTAATGGTGTCACCAACCACCAGCTTGATCTAATGTTCTCTGGGGCACACACAGCCCCGGCAGTTGCCAAAACAACAAGCACGGATGGAAGGAAAAAAGAAGACGACATCATAACTTGGCCAAGCCTTTGACCACAGCCCTGTGGTTCTCATCACATAGAATCCATTCTGCTTTTCCAAATGATACTAACCACATCAAAGACACCAGGATATTGGGGATAAAGCTGAAAGAATTGAGGTCACAGATGGGATTGAAATCTGCCTTTCCCACAATGTCTATTGTGAAAGGACCTTCATAGCTCATGGGGACATCGTCCCTAAAAAAGAGCCAGTCAGCAGGGATGAGTCCGCATGACAAAGGAAGGAAAGAACGGATTTCAAACAGGGCTTTAAACTAAGACTGACTGATGAGAAAAATAGAATGGGAGTTGGTAGAGAAGACCAAAAGGTGAGAACAGGGTCATAAGAGAAAGGAAAAAGCTCAATAAGATGAGAAGTGGCCCACTCTCTGGGATGTCTGAGTGTGATTCTAAAATTATGAGCGAGAACAGGGCAGAATCTAGGGTATGATTATAACTATTACCGAAATGGCCTGAGAGAGGCTGGAACGGGGAACACAAAGCAGAACAGGCTAAAAAGAAATGGTTTTATAAAGATTGCAGTCAGGAACACATAAGAAAACAGATCTTTCCCAGACATTCCTTGGGATCTCTAAAACAAAGTTCTTTCCATCCAGAAGGTAGCAGAGACAGTATAATATCTAGACCTGGTATGCTTTTTCTTTTTCTTTTTTTCTTTTAAATGAGGTGCTAAAGCAATGAAATCCATTTTCAGGATTACTCTGCTCAAAATAAGACCTCAACCTTGGCAGTGATGGATACCAGTAAGAGGGAAGTGTGGGCTGGAAGAGACAAGCCTCTATCAAGAACATATGCATCTCTCGGATTTCACAGGGTTCAACCGGCAGAAGAATGAACAATATGTATGAGGGAGGGAGCAAAGAGAAGAGTTTGCCTGAAATGAGGGGTTCTACCGAAGATATCTAAATCAATTTAAGATAATATATAGCCTTTGACAGAAACGTCAATATAATCACCCAAATCACAAAATGGATTTTACAAAGAGTTATTTTCATCATGCAAAAATGCCAGTGGACTATACTGTATGCATTCTCGTTATTTTCTAAAAATTAGCTTATGCCAAAGATAAAAGTCTGGAAGCCAATAAGTATTCAAACCAAAAGGATTAGTATATAAAGTTTAAAATGCACTAAAGTAGGGGGTCACGTGACTTTTGGGTTATTTTCCTATATTTCTTTTAGTGAAAAAATAACACCAGGGGTAAAAGATACCAGGCTGGTGGTGAAAGTGATACTGTGTGGGCATGTACATGTTTGGTTCTCTAAGAAAGGACCACTCAACTCTTTGAGAATATCAACCAAATCAATAACAAGATCATAAAAATGAAAAAACTCCTTTAACGTCTGATTGGGAAGGAGAAGAGACAATATTTGAGATATAATAATCAATATCTGATTCTTAAGAACCTCAGAATAATGTAAATCCTAATGAAAATGTGATGTGATCTTAAAAGGAAATTGATAGGTTGGCATCCATTCCTGATAATATAGTGGGCTAAATGTCAGGTTAGCCATTCTAACAAAAGTGATTTAAAATGCTAGATAAAATATGGAAACCATTTTTCCAAAAGCACTTACAAGTTGGCAAGAGAATAAGAAATTACAGACCAAAATATTAAGTGAAAATAGAATTGGGGTAAGATTAGAGAGTACAAAGCTGTTTTTAACCTGAAGCATTTACTGAACAAAATAAACTTGAGCTTCAGTTTTGAAAGCCTCAAACATTGGCAGGGCGTGGTGGCTCACGCCTGTAATCTTAGCACTCTGGGAGGCTGAGGCAGGAGGATCGCTTGAGGTCAGGAGTTCGAGACCAGCCTGAGCAAGAGCGAGATCCCGTCTCTACTGAAAATAGAAAGAAATTAACTGGACAACTAAAAATGGAAAAAATTAGCCGGGCATGGTGGCGAGTGCCTGTAGTCCCAGCTACTCGGGAGGCTGAGGCAGGAGGATCACTTGAGCCCAGGAGTTGGAGGTTGCTGTGAGCTAGGCTGACGCCACAGCACTCTAGCCCGGGCAACACAGCGAGACTCTGTCTCAAAAACAACAAAAGAAAGCCTCAAAGATCAAGAAGAGACAGAAATCAAAGCCCAGTGTCCCCCCAAAGTAGATACGCATTTTCATCCAATGCCTCAAAGAATTCCCATTAATAATTTTCCAAGGAAAATAAACAGTTTATTAAGCACACAAAGGGAAATAGGCACCATGACAAAGGACCAAGAGAAACAACAGAGCAGAAATCGACCTTCAAATACTCCAGATACTGGAATTATCAGACACAGATCATAAAACAACTATGTTTGACACATTTAAAGAAATAAAAGGCCTGAAAATGAAAGTAGAGAGTAGAAAATCATTGTCTTAAACAACCCAGTAAACCTGGGAAAGAACTAAATACAATGTCCACAAAGAAAAAATATAATAACTGAAATTTAAAACCCAATGTATGAGTTTAACAGATTAGACACAGCTAAAAATTAGTAAATTGGAAAATAAGTCAGAAGAACTTACCCAGAATGTAACATAAAGAGACAAAAAATGGAAAATATGAAAACAGGATAAATTGGAGGTGATCTAACACATGTCCAATCAAATTCTTGAAAGGAAAAGAAAAAGAGAGGAGAAAGAGATAACATTTGAGATATAGTGACCACTAATTTTCTGGAATTAATGAAAAGATACCCATCTATTCAAAAGCCCAGTAAATCCACTTAAGCAAGACAAAGAAAAAGAAATCCATGTCTAGATACAGCACAGTTAAGCTTCAGAAAAGTTAAAGACAAAGTAAAATTTTAAAGAAAAAGCCAAAGAAAATGGATAGATTACATATGACCCCCAATTTACAATTTTTGATTTTACGATGGTTTTATCAGGGTATAACCCCATCACAAGTCAAGGAGCATCTGGACTTAATAACGGTTTAACTTATGATTTTTCAACTTTACGATGGGTTTATCTGGACATAACCCCATCGTCATCAAGAAGCACCTGTGCTTTCAAAGTGAGCAATGGTTAGACCGACAGCTGACTTCACAGTGGCAATACTAAAAGCCAAAAATCAATGGAATGATATCTCCAAAGAGTGTCACGAGAAATTAACTGCCAAACTAGAATTATATCCCCAGTCAAAACTTCTTTCAAAGAAGAGGGTGAAATAAAGACATTACCAGACAAAAAAAAAAGCAAGAGAGCTTGTCACATGTGACTCTTCACTAAAGAAAGTTCTCATAGTTATACTTTAAACAAAAGGAAAAGGATTCCAGGTCTGAGACGCAGGAAGAAAATTAAAAGCAAACAACGTGATAAATGTATGGCTAAGTCTAAATGATTGTGGACTGAATGACAAAGAGTTTAAAAAAACATTTTAAAGATGGAATTGAGATAAATGATGACCAATTTTTTTTTTTTTTTAGTTTTTTTTAACTTCAGATTTCCAACACATAAATAACACCGTGAAATCTCCCACCATGGAGAGAGGACAGCATTTACTCCTTTGGTCTAGCAAGAAGTGGCCAAAAGTGCCCAACAGGAGAAGGAAGCTATGCCAGGGAAGATCAGAAAGTGTCTTTACTTTAATTTTTTCCTCGTAGTGTTGCTCTTTCTGTTTCAGGTGCACCTCTAGGTGCTGGGCTGAGACTTGGGCCTCCCGGTGTTTCTCCTCCAGCTCCTAGACACAAAAGAAAAGACGGTCAGGTGTGCAAAGAGAAAAGCATAGTCAATGTATGCTAGACATTCACAGGAAACATGACTTTGGTACAGGCACCACAGGTAACAGGCATCTGGTCTTCCATTACTGGGGCTAGTAATGGCCTTAAGGCTCTTGGGAAGAAAACCACCACCGTGCCTTGGCCCTGGGTCTTCCAAGTCCAAGTATTCACACATACAGACACACACAGCTGGTGGGCTGTGAGGCCTGGGACCAGAAACATGTCAGCGTGACAGGTCAAACAAAGGCAGCTCTTCATCTTTGCATAGAGGAATAAGAGTAACAAGACAACATTTGCAAGTTTAGTACAGCACAAAATCCCTGACCACTGTCTTAAGCCTCAGGCCATTTTCACTGGGATGACAGTCTCAAATGAGAAAAGTAATTTTAATTATTAGGATAAAAATAGTTTCTATTTTCCTCATTGACAAAATTATTGCTCAAGAACCCTAGCTAAATAGGAAAACTAATGTTACAATTCAAGCACTTTAAGTTTTGAATGATTATTTTAACTGACTGGTAATTGGAGTATGTGAATCTCTGGAGATATGTATGTTATGTAATGTTTTATAAAATACAATGATAATGGGAACAAAGACAAACATAAAATACACTGATAATGATGACACAAAAATGTACACATACATATTAAAGATCAGAAGAGAAACTGGAGTGATATAAATAGCTCAAATTTAATGTTCTTTTAGTACTTTTATTGCTAAGTTTTCTGCTTTTAAATAAAATTGTAATTCACTTGAAAATTATAGCAATTCATTTGCCAATGTGTTAGGAAATTGATCTTATAAAAGGCAGCATTCAATTTACTAAAACATTCTCTAAATGCGCAGATAGCTGTATCTATATTAATTCTTATGAATCTGGACCCATCTGTTAATTACTAATATCAAAAGTCACTCCTCCAAGTTTTCATCTCTTCACACTGTTAGGAAATTTTTCTTTGAAGTGGAAGTAATTATGAGAATTTTGAAGAATGAGGAAATTATACAGGATATGTCCATAAAACAGGATGAAAAAATTACTTTGAGATTCACATGCACAAAAAATGTTAGTGATGAAGCTTTTGAAATTCTAATGTCTACAAGCAGTGGCTTTGTTTTGGGGGCCATTAAAGTGTTAAGACCAGGTGCACAAGATCTACTGCAATCTAACAGATGTGATCTTGAAAAGTTGAATGTAAACAGGATTTTAATTAATAAAAACACATTTTAAAGGGCTTTGTGTGTACTCAGCTAAAGTATCCCCTGAAATGACTTCTTTTATTAAAGCAAAAGACTTTGCCGTAATGAGACCCCAATTATCTGTTTCAAAAGTTCTTATCAGAATAGCAACTATTTTAAAAACCAATGACATCTGGGGGTCTATTTCCAACTATCATCATCATATAATAGCAATAAGGATCACTCTTTGCCTATGCACTAGATGCTTTGCAGCCTAAGCACAGGGTTCTTGAGCAAAAGGCACCTTCTGATAAACGAAGTCACAACCACAAAAATATTTGGACAGGTGGCAAGCTACATTCGGACAAAGAAATCCGCTTATTTTTCCTTTGTGTTAGAAATCACTTGATGATCATCTTTTTTAGTTTCAGTTCTCATAAGATAGCACAGGAATGGAAATCAGAATCTAAAAATAGGTCAAAAACTCAGATACTTGAGACTGACAATTTTAAGACCAAATTTCTGGTCTATATACGAATGGGAGTTTACAACACATAATCCAAGAATGCACAACTCTCTACTCCTACATTTTGATTGTAAGTGAACCTTTGGAAAAGCAGATATTCTAAAATCTGACATCTTGGTGGTTTGGCATTTTTTGTTGTTGTTGTCATTTTTTTTAAACATATCTTTTCTGTATGTATTGGATCAACTCTTCAGTCCTGATTTGCAAACACTGTTGTTCACTGCTACACTTCCAGCTCCTAGAACAGTGCCAGGCACATAGTAGAAGCTCATTAAATATTTGTTGAATGAATGAATGAACACATCACCATTAAACAGAGAAACACTTTGCAACCACAAGAGAGTTAACCACTTTGTTTGTGTCAAGCAAGGGAGGGACAGCAGTCATGGGATCTCAGTGGGATCTAATTTTACTCACGATAAAATTCACACACTTGACAATAGCCAAGAGAAACTTGGATGACGAAACAAGAGAACAGAAAGGGCAGACTAACAGTCACATTTGCCTTTGTGTGCAGACATATATATGAAGACTGAGGGTCAAAGCAAAACAATTTAACCAATTCCTCTTTTTCCCATCTGTTCAAGAACATCCACATATTTATTATCAATATACACAAAAACAGAAATATTAAGTTTTGAAGGGTTTAGATTTGGCTGGGTTTGGTTTGGTATTAAGTATAGGCCTATAAGTTGGCCCCTGTTGCGTTCATATAGTTGCTGGCGACTCATTTCCCGGAAGTGATGCAGAGAGAGAGAGAGATGTAGTGGCCTGTTCACCACTTCACCTCCCTTATGGTGCAGAGGAATGGCCAACGACTTCAGAATCTCTCCCAGGGGCAGGACACGAATGGACTCCAGGTCATCAGTAAGTCTCTCAAATGTGACGTCAAAGTTCTGACTTTGGGACTGAGATCCAAGGAGAGCCCTTCAAAGGTGCTGCTTTCTACCCTGGTAGGGGCAAAACTTCAACACGTCTGCAAGTCCCACCCGAGCCTTCCTTGATTAGGTTAATTTGGTCATCAGAGCCTGAGACAAAATCAGGATGATTACAGACCTAAAAAAAAAAAAGACCTGCTACATCTAAGGAAATTGAAAAAAATAAAATAATAATAACCAACAGTAGCAGAGAAAGTGAGTGGGTGAACATGGATCCATGACAAATACTACTCTGAGAAAAACAATTCTGTATGACTAATTTCTTTCTTCTCCAAAAGCAAAAATCTGGGTTTTGATCTTAAGGTCTAAACCCCTACAGCTTTTTTATAAAGCTGGCATTGCAAAGTTAACAGCCATCCAAAGCTCTGCTGATAGAAGTATGTCAATGCTCCTACAAAAATGTATCAAAAATGATAGATGCACGTTCTACTTTAAAAAAATGCCAGGTTGTAGCAAACAGAGCAAAACTAATAATATTTATGGATCTGTTACCAGTGCTGAAATGTCCAATATTTGGTTATGCAGACTATCCTACGGTGTGGCGTACCACCTCTCTTGATTCATCTACTTGCTGATACCTCCCGTTATGGCGTTTAATTCTTCTTCTTACCCCCTTCCCTTTGCAACCTCTAACCTGTTAGCTTTTAACTTTTCAACTTTCGTTCCTGCTCACCAGAATTTTATCAGCCATCTGCTGGATCTGTTGGGATTTTGTCTGGATGTCATCCTTCAGTCTGTTTTCTCTACGCTCCATGGTCTCTAGTCTCTTTACCTTGTTCTCCAGAGAATGGCGGCGTTCCTGTAGATCATGAATCAATCAGAGAGTTTTAATGGAGTAACCGCTATGGGTGTAACAACCTGCACCGAGGGAAAGAGCCCTCGAGAAGCATACACTCGAGTCAGGAAGAAAAGTCTCGGGCACCTGAAGCAACAGCGGAGAAAATAAGGCTCTATAATTCAGGTACTCAGTTGCGTAGGTTACAAGAGTGCATTCATTCATTCAAATATTTACCAAGCACCTACTATCTGCAAAGTACCACACTAGGCATCACGGAAAATACAGAGAGGGAGATGACATAATTCTTGCCCTTGGAAAAGATAAGGCAAATGCAAATAAACAATATAGGTTAAGAGGAGGAAGAACCATAAAGATACAAAGTGCTGTGGGAGGCTGCAGCCAGGGAAGAGGACTTTGAACTGAACAGCTGAGCAGAGGCATCAGAGAGGTACGAGCTCTGGAGAGGGATGGTATATGGTGGTTTGGAGTGGGAAGGGCAGGAGAAGAAGATGAAAGATGTTTCAGACAAAGGGAGGCACATTAGCAAAAACATGGAGGTGGTCAAGAGCCAGTTTGGGCCCCAGGTGAAGCCTAAGAATGGCTACAGCATAGGACATGTTGGGGGAAGAGCAGGTAAAAGGAGGAAACAGTTGCCTTCACAAGTCCAGTGGTTGAGGGCCTCATGTCCCAGGCTCAGGGGTGCACCTAAGCACTATGAAACCTCTGAAAGGTTTGGGATGGGGCAGGGAGTACTGAAGAACCTAGCAATGGGGGTCCATGAATCTTACACTGTGCGAACTTGCTAGAAGGAAGGAAAGACTAGAATCAGAAGGTCAAGAAATTACTAGATTTGCTCAGCTAAGAGAAAGAGGGCCTGGCCTAAGAGAAGGCAAGCAGGAGATGAACAGGAGAGACAATATGTCTGCATTTATGGTACCAAGGGATTCACTGAATAGCAGGGTCTGAAGAAAAGCAGGTGACGCTAAGGTTTCAAGCCAGGAGTGACCAGATGAATGATGGTGGCCCTGACCGGCCTGAGGAAACTGAGAAGGGAAACCAGCTTGAGAAGAAGAGACTGAGTTCTTCTAAATCTGATGCACCGATCAGACAACCCATTGAAATTTCAGGGGAACAGGGTGAAACACAGCCTGGAACGTGGAGGAGGATGGCCCCAAAGAGCACACACCAGTAGGTTCCCAGCAAGACTGTGACAAGGAAAAGCAAAAGACCCAGCAATAGGAGGAGGGTGAAATCGACTAGGAACATCCCTTCTGTGTCACAAACACCAAGGGATTGGAGGCGGCGGCAGAAAGAAGTAAAGGAGAAATGTTACTTTTATTCTGTACTCTTCTGTACTGTTTAGGCTTTTTACAATGAAAAGGCACTCATGTATTTCCAGTATAATTATATAAATGATTTCAACAACAACAACAACAAAGAATTTGAGGGAAAGAAGAGGCCCAAAAATACAGATCTGAGAGTCATCGGCACAGAGGTAACAGGTGAAGCCTTGGAAATTAACATGTTATTATATTATCATCGTGGGTCGGAAAGGCAAGGAAAACAGAGGGAAGAAAAAGAAAAACTCAGAGATGGAGTCACACGGTTAACCTGTGTAAATAGAAACTCTCCTGGATTAGCGAGCAGGCCAGTGGAAAACAAACAGACAGGAAAAGCTTTTATCAAGACATCCTTCCACTTGAAGCTGCTGACAGATCCTTCTTTCCCCTTGGGGGAAAATGTCTCCAAGCCTCTCAAATTTCAAAGGGAGCTTCAGAAAGGAAAAGCAGTTTTGGTCAAATATAAGCAAGTGATGGTTTTGCAGCTTCTTTCTCTTGGCGCGGCCTCGCTGGGGCCGGGGCTGGAAGGTCCCTCCTCACCTCGGCTTCCGCCAGCTTCTTTCTTATGCCTTCGGAAGAATCCTCACGGTTCTGCAGCTTCTCCAGCTCCCTCTCAGCACGCTCCTTGGCCTGGCGGATGTTCTGCAGCAGCTCGGTGGCCTCTGTGCTGGCTTTTACAGCCTATGAGGAGAGAAGGAACAGGAGAAGGGTGGCCGTATTGACTCATGTAAAAAGATGGCGACCACATATCCTAAACAGAAAAGGCAGGTTACACTGAGTATATATGTTATATCCATTTGTCAAAACATATAAAACATTCACTTTATTCTGTATTTCATCTATTTTAACATGTACTTTATTTTTTAAGTTATGGAATGCATCCTACAATTAGAATTGATTAATTTTTCTTTTTGGGGGTTATGTAAGATGACAGTGTATCTGACAATCATTAATTAGCATCTCTGATGGAGTGCAACATAGTGAATGGAAACAAAAAGGTCTAGATGGATTGATCTACCCAGGAATTAATGTATTCATGTCTCTGAGCATGAATTTTTTTCCTTATTTTAATTACCTAATTGGTTACTTTTCCTATGGGGAATCTGTACAACTTTTACAAGAAGAAAACAAGATAAAAGCTATAATTTAACTTTTTTAAAAAATAAATAATCTTTCGGAGGTTATGACAGCCATAGTGTTCATGATTAATTCACATGTCCACGTTTTAAAAAAACAGCTAAACCTCTTGAAGTTCGTATTTGCTAACTTTTATTTAGGTCTTAGCCATAGGACAGCTCTATGGCACTATAGTAAAGATCTGTGTCTATGAGGCCAACAACCTCACATTTATTTGCTTTAAGTTAAAATTTTAAAAAGTGAAAACTGCAAGAAAGCTCCAACTTTGAGACCTACACTGTCCAATATGGAAGCCACCAGCCACGTGTGGCCACTGTGCACCCAAAATGTGACTGAGAAATTAATTTTATTTTTAAGTTAATGTTAATTATTTTAACTTAAATTTAGCTTAAGTTATTTTAACTTAATTTTAATTTTATTTCATTTTAATTAATTTAAAAACTGAGGCAGTATAATAAAGTATAGTAATATTGACAGTTACCACAAAGACAATATTTTAGATATACTGAGTTAAATAAAATGTATCCTTAAAATGACTTCACCTGTCCCCTTTTGCTTTTTTTAATGTGACTACTAGAAAATTTTAAATTGCACCTGTAGCTAATATTTGTGGCTCACATCACTCTCCTATTGAAGAGCACAGTTCTAGATGAAAACATGCTTCCTCTCACAAGCTTCTAGCTGAACGAAGGCCATTAAGGTTTTCATTAGAGAGCTCAAGAGTAAGTAAGAAGGGGACATATGAATGGATAAACAAAATGTGCTATATATATACAATGGAATATTATTCAGCCTTAAAAAGGAAATTCTGATACATGCTACAACATGGATAAAACTTGGGGACATTATGTTAAGTGTAATAGGCCAGTCACAAAAAAGTCAAATGCTGCATGATTCCACTTATATGTGTTATATAAAGCAGTCAAAACCATAGAAACAGAAAGCAGAAAAGTGAGTGCCAAGGAGGAGAAGCGGAATTAGTGTGTGTTGGTTATAGGGTTTCAGTGTTAAGAGACGAAAAAGTTCCAGAGATCCACCGCCCAACAATGTGAATACATTTGGCACCACTGAGCTGCACACTTAAAAATGGTTAAGATTGTAATTTAATGTTATGTATTTTTTACCACAATCAAAAAAGAAAAAGAAAAGAAAGGAGCTTTATTAAACTAAGCCGGCACACACATTCACAAATCCTCTATGTAAAAGGCATGTCCCAGAACCACATTTATTCTGGCCCATTCATTAAGTATTTGCACTATTCTACTAAAGGAAGGGCTTGAAAATTGCTAAGAGGGGCCGGGCATGTTGGCCCACGCCTGTAATCCCAGCACTTTGAGAGGTCAAGGCAGGAGGATCGCTTCAGGCCAAGAGTTCAAGACCAGCCTGGGCAACACAGTGAGACCCCATCTCTACAAAACGATTTTTTTTAAATTAGCTGGGCATGGTGGCATGCCCTGTAGTCCTAGCTACTTGGGAGGCTGAGGCAGGAGGATCACCTGAGCCCGGGAGTTCAAGGCCACAGTGAACTATGATCATGACACTGAACTCCAGCCTAGGCAACAGAGCAAGACCCTGTCTCTATTTTTAAAAAAAAAAACTGCTAAGAGATCAGATCTTAAATGCTCTGACCACAAGCAAATGGTAAGAATGCAAGGTGATGGATACGTTAAGTGGCTTGATTTAATCATTTCACAATGTATGCATACATCACATTGTATGCCATAATTATATGCAATTTTTATGTCAACTATGCCTTAATAAAGCTGAGTGGGTGGAGAAATAAGTAAATAAAAATTTTAAAAAATAAGTAAAGGCAGGGCCATTAGCACACACTTTGCAGGATGCTCTAAACCAAACCCATCCCCTCCCCAAGCACATGATGAAGCTACCGATCTTCCAACCTTCCTCTGGGCGGGTGTGCTGCCTCCGAGTTTCTGACTGCCAGCAGTCTGGGTTGTGAACTGCTTCTTTTACAAATGAGCAAAATGCAGCGCCCGGCCCCCTGAGGCACGAGAAGCCGGCCTCTTGGGTTCTGTCGTAGTATAATTAGAACTTTTACTTGAGTGTCTCACACAGCTTGGTTTTTAAAAATAAACACTGCTGACACGTCTCAAAAGAAAAAACTATATTCAGAACTCTGATATTTTCAGGTAATAGCTCACTCCCCCTTCCTTTTCCTCAGCGCCGGGTGACTGATTCTGTCTCTTTCATCTTTGGTGCCCCGGGACAAGGCAAAGAAAGGTATCTGGATATGGGGAGTAAGTTCCCAAAAAACCACCTCGGGCTCACCTTTTCCAGCTTCTCTTGGAGCTCCTGAATTTTGAGCTGCTGCTCAGCATTGATCTACAATTAAAATCCCAGGAAATAAAGCAAAAGGCAAATTAGCATTAACATCTTGCTACATTTATTGTGGTCCTATTTTTTCAACATTTCTGTGGGATCTTTTTGTTTTGTTTTTCAGAACCTGCTAGTGGAAGGAAGAACAGTGGCCTATCAGAGAAGTCTTTAAATGTCCCAGGGCAAACCCCCACGGTGACTATTTCTGTAGGACCAGCAACATACAAATGGCAAAAAGAGAAGCAAAGTCACCCAGTGCCTTAAGACAGTAAGAATTTCCATATATATTTTAGTAAGTGTCTGGGTTTATTGGTTACTATGAGTGGGCATGATAAAAAATGAAGTATCTTTTATCTCTTTTAGAACCACAGCTAAAGCTAAAACTTGGCTATCCGGAGGTGAACCATCAACTAAGCCTCGAAGAGAGATCTCTATTCATTGCAAGAATATTCTTAATCAATGACAGGCCACTGGTAATAACATGACAAAAACTGTCTACCCAAAATAGCAAAACTGATCGTGGAAAATATACCTTTTCCAGTTTGGAATATTCTCCTACTTCAGGCTTCCCTTGATCCTTAGACTGTAATTAAAAAGACACAACATATTGGGAAATCTCAGCAACCTAAAAAGTCTCGTAGACAACACTACCTGTTGTACCCTCTGGGTCTCTGCAACCAAAATAATAATAAATAAGAATAATGTTCTCATCTATAAATAAAGACCAGAGTTTTCAAGATACCCTATTATTTCTCAAACCTATAGTCATTAAGCTTAATTCCCTTTTTTCTTGCTACGATCACCCATCATTTTACCCAAATTGCACCCTCCTGGAGGGTGGCCAGCTACCTTCAACAGCTTATGCTGACATTCTGTCGCTTTCCGCTTGAATTCTTCCGCGGCAAGCCGAGACTCTCTCAGCTCAGACTCGTAGAGATCACTCCGTCTTCTTGCAGAGACAAGGTCCTCTTCCAACTGGTTCATCATCAGCCTCATTTCCTCCACTTGAGCCTGGTATTCCTAAACAGCAGGCAATGCAATAAAGGGGGAACTTCAGAACTCCCAAAAGACAAGACAGGTGGTGAAGATGGAAGAATATCAACCAGGAAGCAAAGACGCAATTGAAGAGAAATTGGCATGGAAAAGACTTTCGGACCTAGAGAGAAGGTGAGGGGAGAGACAGACCCAGAAAGAGACACTGAGTGGCCAAAGGGTAGGGGTGTTGGGAGAAGAGGAGGAAGAAAAGAATATTAAATCTAAAAACCGTTTTAATGCAGAACATGTACTGATTGAGAACACATGTGCCGGTAAGATCCTTTGAGCTGGGGGCATAACACAGGACAGCTGAAAGGGATGCTCTTTAAACAAGGAGGATAAACTGCTTACGTGTAGGGTTCCTCCAAGGGTAATCATTCATACAGAACTGTCCTTTAGAAGTCATGTGCTCCTAACACAATTAGATATGGTACTCGTTTTAAAATTAACCTTTCAGACTGCACAAGAGGGTAATTGAAAAGCTCAGTGGAAAGAATCCTGGAAGGTGAAACTCATCATGTCAGTTTCTCACCATTAATTTCCCGGGCCCAAAACTGAGTGATCAACTTAACATCTCTCCTGCAATGCAAGTCACCCTGAAAGTTGGAAGAGTCACAGAACACTGGCCCTGGTCAAAATAATGTGTGAGAAAAAGTCCAAGGAAAGAACGATCTTGTTCCCTTGAGCTAAACCCTTTAAAGTGAACCAAACAGCCCAACCTTTTCCAAAATCAAAACGGAACATTTGAATCGAGTTTTTTCAGGATTGGATTTACCCAAAGAAAAGGGCACTGGTTTTGAGAACTTTCAAAGTATAAAAATATTCTTTGTTAGCAAAATCAAGGCTAAGTATAAGGATTACGAATATTTATCTAATCCAAGGTGCCTTGGACAAAATGAAAAAAACAAGGAAGCTGATTCATAATGTCTTTGACATTCACAATATACAGTAACATCTCTAAGATACATTCTCCCAAGAAATAATTGGTAATATTTAAGTATTACTCCCAAGAAACAATTGATTGAGCAAGGATCTTCTTTTAACCAATAAATAGCAATTTTTAAATAACAGGGTAAAGGAAACCTTTTATCTCACTGTAACAGGTGACCTGCCCCCCCCACCCCCCACGAAAGCACACGGCTCCCTATGTTATCTGTAAAGGGGAAAGTGAAAAAAGGAGCCCAAAGTGGAGCAGGGGTCTCACTTCACTCCTTCCCACCCAAAAGCGTAGTGTTGTTAAGGGTCAGTCCTTAGGATCACGGGGCACCCAGGTTTCCTGGGTGGTGCATATCAAGCAGGTGACACTGCATTATATAACCAAAGAGCTTTACAATCTGCTCAGAATTATCTGAACTCACAGAGTGGAACATGAGCCATATGTGGAATGGTACATCCTTTACCTGGGGTTTTTCTAGAGCCCTAAGCCAGGGCTACATTATGACTTTCATGGCTCTGAGCACTGAGCCTTCCTTGACCCCTTCTTCCATTAAAAAAAAAAATTAAAAATTACATTTTACAACTGCGCTTGTTGTAATACAAATACAAAAAATGTTAATAATATCTATGAAAGCTGTGTCTTTGACCCAAAACCTTAATCTTTTTCTTCTGATGACAAAATTAAAACATTTTATGGGACCCTAAAAGTACGGTGGTCCCTAGATACTGTGCCTGCTGAGCCTAATGGAAAAGCCGGCCCTGCCCACAGGCATAAACACCAAATTGTGCAGGAAACAAAGGGGTAGAAGAAAGTCTTGGATATCATTTATCCTCAAGCTCCCTTGTCTTTCTTGAATTTATGTCAGCAAGAAGGGAATGTAATTTCTGTGTTTTGTCAAGAGCAGGGACAAGCATCTGTTCCTCCCCCAAAAAATCTCTCCCCCCTGAGCTCTCAGCACCCAGGGAGGAAGAAGACAAGAGTCAGAAAACAACTCTGCCAGCTCTCTGTGCTCTTGGGGAACCCAGCCTGCTACAAAGCATCAAAAGAAATTCTAACTTCTTTGTTGGTCCCCTGTTGTTTTGCTGGATACTTCCAGAAAAGTCTATAAATCCAGCAGCTAATGAAGTCCCTGCTTCAGGAAAAATCTGAGAGGAGATCATCAGGTCTGTTTCTAAGGGCAACTGAAAGGGCTGATGCATCTCAGGATGGAATCACCGATGGGTATGGGTTGTGTGGGTTCACGATAGGGAACCATGGACTCATTTCAAGGCCCACCTAAAGCAAGTCTTCGAATGGAGCTTCAGAACTTTGTGGGGAGGAAGTATCAGGCACGGTCCTATTCACTCTGAAACCCTGAAACACAATGACTTCTGCGTTACCCACACTTTTGTTTCCTTTCGTGAAAGGGTTGGGGAAGGGGGAAAAAACAGCAATCACTAGGAATGGTGAATGAATCAAATTCTCACATGAGACTTTTACGTGTTTTTCCTTTTCAGCCAAATCCAAATACTCTATAGGGGATACCTAAGTGGGAGCAAACTATTTTTAAAAAATTAAGAGCTTTACAGAAGATTAGATTTTGAGAGAAAGAACAGGAACTAAATCCCAAATCTGGGAGGAATCAATATGCTGCTAGCCAAATACTGGAAGTTTGCTGCAAGCATTAAAAGCTTTTTTCTAGTTTGCAAACATCCTGCTCTCGCAAAACTTAATAAAAGTCATTTTAATAAATCCTTCTTCTGATGAGAAATAAAATCTGAAACCATGAAGTACTCTTCCCCCCGATGGAACTTTTAGCAATCATTAAATCTAAAACTCCACATGCATGCCAGCTGTGATAGGAATCATAAAAGACATTTCTTTGAAGTCAACCACCAGCATACACCTTTTTAAAATGTCCTGATAATTCAGTTTCTGTGGAATTCATGGACACCAGCTGCTCCCTCTGGTGGCCAAACACAGCTTTCATTTCCCCAGGATGTCACCAAAAGTAAATTTCCAAACACATTGAACTAATGGGAGAAAAAGAATCCTACCTCTTGAAACTCTTAGGATGAAAAACTATGTTGATAAAAGGGGCATGAGTCAGCTGTCAAAGCGGATTTCTCAAAGTGTATGTGCAGCCTTCAAAATCTCCAAGGTCAGTATTGTTCAGAGACCTGATAATCCATTTGCAAAGTTTCCTGTGCACATTTATTTATAACATTTTTGTCAAACAAGAGGATATTAACCTATCATCTGAAAATATTACAGTGATAAGTATACTAGACCAACAAAACCCCAAAGATAATAATTCTTTCTTTAAAGAGTAATTAATAGATCGAGTTATTTGCAAGAGTTTCCTGCGTTAGCATCAGCCAGATGGCTAAGTTTGTGCTACCCAGAGATAAAAATGTTCATTTCCATCAATGTTTCCATTAGATTTTCTGAAGTGAATGAGAGTTTCCTGGCAGCTGATAATTCAGCTCTCCAATTGTTCATTGCCATCTCTTCATTAAAGTTTCTATTTACAGTTTCTTCAAAAGACAGAAAAATCCATGCTAAAAAGGAAACAATGAGCCAATATAAAAATGAACCATCTAAAAAGAAAACCCTTTTAGAAAGGGAAAAAAAAAGAGTGGGATTTTTAAAGGTCTCAATTCTCTTTTCTGAACACACAGGGGACAGCTTTCTGCAATCAGATCTTCTGTGTTAATTCTGACTCAGCCTGAACAGCTCAAACTTTTCTTCTAGAATATTCCTTCCCCTCCGCTCTTGGACACTGATAGAATATTTCTTTATACAAATTTTGGCTTCTCTCAAAAACATAAAGTGCATCCGAAAAGCTATAAAAATATTTAATTTTTTTTAACCATCTAAAGCAAGGGTTGGCAAACTTTTTCCGTAAAAAGCCGGATGGTAAGCACAGTTAGCTTTGTGGGCCATATGTTCTCTGTAACAACTACACACCTCTGCTTTTGTAGCTTGAAAGCAGGTACAGCCAATATGCAAATAATAAGCATGCTGTGTTCCAATCAAACTTTATTTATGAACATTAAATTCTGGATTTCTTATAATTTTCACACATCACAAAATATTGTTTTCCTTTTTTATTCAACTGTTTAAAAACATAAAACCCTCATTTTTGAAGGATAGCATTAAAAAAAATTTTTAAAGAATGTAAAACCGATTCTTTAAAAAAAAAAAAAAAAAAGAAAAGAAAAGAAACCATTCTTAGCTTGCTGGCCACAGAAAACAGGTAGTGGGCCAGATTTGCCCCATAGGCTGAAGTTCGCCCACTCTGGCTCTAAACCTACATATTTATTAAAAAGAACAGACACTATGGGATACAGACTTCAAAAGAAGCTGGAACAAGCACTGTATGATTTATATAACTCATGGGAAATTTAAAGTTCCTAAATGACCTATATATCTTTCTCTCTCCACCTCTCCCTGCCCCACACTTTCTCTCTCTCCCCAACATGCCTCTCCTGAAATTAGAGGTCCGAGGCGCCACTCTGCTCCCAGGCAAACAGTCCTACCTGCTCTTTGATTTCTTGGAGCTTCCGGCTCTGCTCTCTGATATCGTGGAGAAGCTGCAGTGCTTTGTCATCCTCCTGGGACACCTCCATCCGGGCTTGCTCCAAACTTCGCTTTAAGCTCTGCAGAAAGCAAAAATTTTAATAGGGATGCCCTGCGGATCCTGCTCTGTTTGAAAAGACTCATTAAGAGAGCTGCAAGCTGCTTGGCAGACACCAGAATGGTTTCGGGTGACGGACCCAAGTTGACGGTTTCCAGTTGGTTGCCGACTCCAGTTTTCATCCTGTAAAACCCCTTGGGGTTCAAGAAACATCATCTCAACCTCGTGACCTTCGAGATCCAGCCTGAAACTGCATCAACCTGTCTTCTGCCACCATCTACCTGTTCTGGGAGATACTTACTTGTATGTAAAAACTAACAAGACCCTTTGGCCATTACAACCACCATTTGGATAGCTACAAAGTCTTTTCTGTCATATCAGTTATTTGAGGGCTCTCAAGTATATATGCCTCTTTCAAAGTAGCAATGACTTCATATCCTCTGCCCAGTTGTCATTTAAGCCTCCAAGTAGTCTATTTCTACCTCCTGGCTTATTTTTCCTGGACACCTTTCATCCATAAGGTTCCCTCAACGCTTGAATGGCACTGAAATATGTATCTGAAATACATAGCTGAATAACTTCACCCACCACTGAAAGGCAGCCAAGTCTGGAATGGAAACATAGCAGTTATTCTTAATCAGCCACGTTCTATAGATTTCCTCTCCCTTGTGAAAAAAACTTTAAAAATGTGTGATTCAACTTCTTAAGACTGTTTAATTGAGCACATTAAAAAACACCTGAATGAAAAATTTAACGAGACAATGGAGAAGAAGACAGGCTACTCTTGTGAAGGAAAGAAAAAACAAAAGCCACATGGTAAATAATGACAGAGGGTCTAGGTTTCAAAGGCTGTTTTCTTGTCGCTACGCTGATTCTAAACAATGGAAAATTGATTTCGGGCAGATTCAAAATACGTTTTCTTGTATGTTATTTGGGAGTTTGGTCCCAAGGCTGATCATTTCAGACACGGTGTAGACCAGAGAGGTTGGGATGGGAGATCTCAGGACTCTCTGCAACGCGCTGCAAAGACAGCTTACTCCCATCGCCAGGCTCCGTGGTACCAGCAGTCTACCTGGACTTTCTGCTGGAAAGGAGTCCAGCCTCATTTCTTGGGGACCTCATGCCTGGCTCATGCTACTCTGCAAATCACAGATCTTGCTTTTGTACTCTCCTCCTCTCTACTCTCTGCCATTGGCTGTGATGTGCCTCATGAAGCCGTCATGAAACAGGATGAGACACACACAACAAGAAGTGCCACCTCCAAGGGAAGGGGACTTGGGGGAAGGCTCACACTGCATTCTGTGATGTAGGTAGCAAGGTCCTGCTCCAGGAGGGATCTCTGAGTCTCAGAGGCCTTCAGCTCCACCTCCTTCTGACTAAGCACAGCCTCCACCTCTGACACTCTCCGATGTAACCGGGTCATTTCCTGCTCCATCTGAAATAAACACATCGACAGGTTAAAAGGGCCCATGGAGGTTCGTTAGGCGCAATCAAATCTCAAGTAGCCTCCGAAACCACCTGGTGGTCCGGGCTAGGGCTAATTCGCCAAAAGTTAAGTTGGGATGGAAATACCATTGTTTCTTCGCCCAGGAGCGCACAGTTCTTCGCAAGGACAGTCACCAAATGCTAAGTCACTCCTCTCATTCAAGTCCCGGTTCACACTTGATCACTTCTCTAACCCAGTTAGCAAGGAAGCCACAATCATCATTTTTCACCTGTTTGCTTTTTGGATTTTGTTTTTGTTTTGTTTTTGCAGACGTCAGTTTAATTTTATCCCAAATCCATCTTGATCCCCCCCATCTCCTTGCAAAGATCTAGAGGAAAAATCCAAGACAGGGCAAGGAGATATTTATTCGTCTGCACTCTTAGGAGTCCCAGGCAAGCAGTGACTTTTATTAGTTTCCAGAGAGTTGCCTCTGGGCAGGAACAGTGAATGTTAAGAGACGTTGCACATAATCAATACAGTGGCCGCAGTGACATAAGCAGGAGTTTTAAAAGACTAGGAAGAGAGACTTCGCATCACTCAAAGCAGATGGGATGCATCTCAGCCACAGGTGAGGACCCAGGCCACCTGCCGGAAGAAGCAGACATCTGGCTGGGTCATGCTGAGACACAGGCCGTTTTAAATCCAGGGCCTCCTCTGGTTTAGATTTAAAGGGTTTACGGCAACAGCAAGGCCCGAATTCATCTCCCTTTGAGCGGCTGGAGGCGCGACTTCAGCGAGGGAGACAGCGCCTCGCTCTCTATGGATCTGGTGGCTCAGCGCCCACAGCGGCCCCAGGCGGATCCCTTGGCATATATTGACGGGAGGATCCTGGAGCAAGGAGGGAGGCCAGCTGCGGAGATAAATACCTTGTGACACTTGTCCTGAGAGTCTTGTAGCTCTTTGCTTTTGATGAGAAGTTTCTTTTCCATGGAGCTAGTCTTGGCAGGGGAGTCCAGACCCGAAACAACAGACCTAGATAGAGGAAAAGCAACGTCAAGGTGGCCAGCAGGAGGAGCTGCATTTAAAAACTGCAGCAGAGACGCAGACCCACCAGTGTTCTGTGGCCACCAGCAAAGGTGGCTTGGGCAGCTTCTAATGATGCCCAGGCCATGAAGCAGGGAGGTGGAAGGCAGTGAGGACTCTGGGAGCAGGTGGACCTGGAGGTAAATTCAGTCGCCACTAACCTGAGGCAATGATTCTGCCTCTCTGAGCCTCAGTTTGCAAATCTATAAAGTGGAATGAAAAGAAAAGTACCTACTGCACAGGAAAGCTTGAGCATTAAATGCGCGGCACCGTGCCTGCCTGACATGGCTTCATTCACTCACTTGAGTGATATGTACTATGTACCCACTCTGTTCTAGAAACCGATCCAGGCACTGGCAAACAGTAGTGAACAAGACAAACAAGGTCCTTGCCCTCTCAGAGCTCACATTCTATAGAGGGCAGACAGAATGCATCAGGCAGACACACAAAAAAAGGCTGCAGACAATGATAACTTCTATAAAAGAAGGAAACAGGGTGACATGAGGAATTGGGACGAGGGGCCTGTTTTTCTCCCCCCCTGTGATCAGGGGAGGCTTCTTGAAGGAGGTGGCATTTGACCTCAGGCCTGAAGGATAAGGTGCTGGCCATGGAAAGTTCTGGAAGGAAACAAACTCCACGGAGAGGAGGCAACAGATGCAAAGACCCCGAGGCAGGACAGAGCTAACACAGCAAGTGCACGATACATGTTATTAGTTACTCTACTGGTCAAAGTATTGTCTATTCGGTCCCCAAGCCAGGCAGTTTGGTTCTGTTTCATTTTATAAAAACATCTAATGCTTATATGCAAAGATGCCCGTGCCCTAATCCTTGGAAGCTGGGATGATGTCACCACACATGGCAAAAGGGATTTTGCGGTGATGATTAAGTTAAGGGTCTTGGGGTGGGGGAGATTATCCTGGATTATCTGGGTGGGTCCAATGTCCTCACAAGGGTCCTTATAAGATGCAAGCAGAGGAGGGGAGGAGATGTGACAGCGGAAGCCAGGGAGGTCGGAGTCAGATTGATCTGAAGACACTACACCTTCAAAGACACTCAGGCTCTGAAGACTGAGGAAGTGGCCACGAGCCAAGGAATGCAGGCCACCTCTAGAAGCCGGAAAGGCAAGGAAACGGATTCTCCCCCAGATCCTCTAGAGAGAGTGCAGCCTTGTCTATCTGATCTCAGCCCAGTAAAACTCATCTCCGACTTCTAATCCCCAGAACTGTATAATAAATTTGTGCACGGCCAGAGTGGCAGCCAGCAAAGGTTCTCACGCATAGAGGGACATGGCAGGGCCCACCACTGCCCCACAGTCCTGTCTCTGTTGCCCTGGTAACAGCGCTACAGGAGCTGTTTGTGAATGAGCTCTCAGGTCTTACCAGCAGGTGAAAGTTCTGCTTTCTGCTGCCTCAAACAACTTCTCTGCCTAAAAGAGGTCAGTTCCTTGCAGCAATGCAAAACACCTCTCTCCCTGCAGCTCTCGGCCAAAGACACGGGCTGGCATGATAGTACTGCCTTGCAAGCGGCAGCTCTGTACACTCACACTGTAGGACAGCCAGCTGACTCAACACCCAGAGTCATGCTCCTCTGTTCAAAATCTGACCCCAACACTCACTAGCTGTGGGACCTCTCTGAACCTCAGTTTCCCCATCTGTAAAATGGGGATGATCCCCAACCTACTTAAAGAGTTCTTACAAGGATTAAATGAAACAACATATGTAAAGCCCTTATTAGCACAGTGCCTAACACACTGCAAGGGTTCAATAATGTCACCTGTGACTATTATCATTGTTGCTTTCTATCATTACTACCAATGCAACTTTGTAAATAGCACATGCCTGACAGGCCTAAAACAGTTGGCAAAACTCAGAGGGCTGAATTTGCTCTGTGCTATTATTCACATTAAAACAAATGTTGATTATTCATAGAAATGGGCAACAGGGATTGAAATCCAGAAATAAATCTTTGTTAAAAATCTCATTTTTGGCTAGAAATTTTAACCAAGTTCTACACCTCTCACCAGACTGTTTTCTACCCAATCTAGCCAACACACACACTCTCTCCCTCTCTCTCTTTCCTTTCTTTTTTTTTTTTTTTCTTCTTTTTTTTTTGTACGAGATGAAATGGATTGCTTGCCATGGCCTCAAGTTTCCTTTGCTATCTCCTTTATTCCTAATTGCACTTTGGTAGGTGGGTTAGAGAACAAGACTGAAACCACCCAAGGAGGGAGGGATGGTCCCCAGTCTTTCAATAATCAAGAATCACCCACATGTCACGAAGTCACACGCAAGACATGCATCAGGGATGACCGCACAGGCCACAGCTCTTTGTGCCAGAGCACGAAACTTGGCACCCTTTTAAAAGAACGATCACATGGGTGTGTGATGGTGGGGTGGGTGGGCTGTGGCTCAGAGAACATAATGACACGTGGAAAGCAGGCTCCAGCAGGGCTAAATGTTTAAAGTGCACTGCTGTGGGTACAAGACGCATTGCTTATTCTCACACACACACACACACACACACACACACACAGAGGCATTTCTAGGTTATTAATGAGGCCCAGAATCGAGGAGATGTGCAACCCCCACCCACGGCACTCTCAGGAGCTGATGCGACAACACTCCTTGTCACCCCAGTCCAACCCCTTCATTCTGCTATTCTGATGTTTGACAAACGCTCACTGTTTAGAAGTTCTAAGTACAGCAATTAAGAGCTCTTCAAAATGAAGGTGCTCAAGAAATCATTTTTTTTTTTAGAATAAATAAAAATCACATCTAAAAAAAGCTATGGTAAGAATGCTGTAACTAAATTGGGCTTGTCGCAACAATCCCATAAACAATAATAGGATTAGAGGGTGACGCTGGAGGGTAGAGGGGAAAAGTCATATTGCAGCTTTCTGTAAATTCCCTGGTTCTCAAACCAGTTGCACATTAAATCACCTAGAGGGCCGGGTGTGGTGGCTCACGCCTGTAATCCTAGCACTCTGGGAGGCCAAGGCAGGAGGATTGCTTGAACTCAGGAGTTTGAGACCAGCCAGAGCAAAAGCGAGACCCCGTCTCTACTAAAAATAGAAAAATTAGCCAGGCATGGTGGTGTGCAC
Source organism: Cheirogaleus medius (assembly GCA_008086735.1). Lineage (NCBI taxonomy): Eukaryota > Metazoa > Chordata > Mammalia > Primates > Cheirogaleidae > Cheirogaleus > Cheirogaleus medius. Next base: position 8,622,927 of record VBSM01003044.1, read on the forward strand.
CTGTAGTCCCGGGCTATTGGGGGGAGGGGGGAGGGACTGAGGCAGGAGGATCACTTAAGCCCAGGAGTTTGAGGTTGCAGTGAGCTATGATGACATCACTGTACTCCAGCCCAGGCAACAGAGCGAGACTCTGTCTCCAAAAAAATAAATAAATAAAAGAATCACCTGGAGAGCTTTTACAAAATAATGTGCAGGGTTCAACCCAGCCAATTAAATCAGAGACAGACCATTTGTATTAAGCTCCTGAATAACTGTAATACACAGACAGGATCGAGAAACACAGTGCTAATCAGAAGAAAGTGCTTGTGACTTAGGGTCTAGGCATTTAAAACTCATAGTATCACTATTCCCAGCATTTAGTGCCACAAAGTATTTTGGCCAGGCCATTTGGTACTGATGCCTTTTGGTAGCTCTTTGAGCAGGAACCCAATTTTGAAGTTAATCATGGTGGGCTATGAATTTCAAGACAATGTACAGGTATCAGATAATGATTAAAGCCTATTCACCCCAATTTTAATAAATATTTCGATTAAAATATACCATTTCCATGAATTTCTATAAAAGAAACATGCTACAGCTAGACATGGCTCAACTTAAAATATTTATATTCTATTTATTTTTCATGTAGACACAGGACAATTGAATCTCCAGCACCAATAGTAAGCTCTCGGTATGTATTTCTTGAGTGTATAGATTTCCCCCCACCCCCGCGCACCAGACATTCTGAAATATCACAATTTATTTTCTTTTTCTAAGATTTTCATTAGCCATCCTTCTGCCTTACACAGCAACAGCAAATTATTAGCATTTTTCTCGAATTGCCTATAATGTAAATCATAGCTTGAGAGGTTTGATCCAAGCCTGGCCTGAGAGCCACCAGATTATTAACAAATAAAGCCGTGTCCTCTTCAAGCAGGAAACCTGCTAGTCTAAAATCACCCCAAAAAGTGCCCTTTCATCAAGCATGGTATTATTTAAAGAGCTGATACAATCACTGCTTTAAGCAAAGTTTGCAAAAGCTCCTGTTAACTGGTTGGAACTCTAAAGATATGGGCAACGGGGTACAGAATTACAGTAAAGAAATATCTAATTATGAACTTCTGTGGACCCTGGAATGGGCCATAGTCTACCTGCTAACTATGGAGTTTTCCAAGATTTTTCCTTGGTTCTCAAAATTCTCAAACTGCAACAAATATTTTTTGACCACCTTCTAGCAATGTGAGAGAGAGAGAGAGTGTGTGTGTGTGTGTGTGTGTGTGTGAGAGAGAGAGAGAGAGAGAGAGAGAGAGAGAGAGAGAGAGAATGAATATAAAAAGGAGAATATAAAAGCCTTGTGATCTCCATGAGAGGTACCTGTAGACCAGTGGTTCTCAACCGGGGGCAATTTTGCCCCTTCCCCCACACTGGGGACCTTTGGCAATGTCTAGAGACTTCTGATTTTCATGACTGTGGATGAGGGCGCTATTAACATCTAGTGGGTAGAGGCCAGGGATGCTGCTCAGCATCCTACAATCCACAGGACAGTCCCCACAGCAAGAATTATCCAGCCCCAAATGTCAACAGTGCTGAGTTGAGAAACCCTGCCATGGAGACTATAACGTAAAGGAAGCTACTATTCCTGGCCTCAAGGAAGTAACACTCTAGGAGAGAGAATTAATACCACTACCTTTGTCATCAGTAAGAGTGCCATTTGTGGAGCACTCACTATGTGCCAGGCACTGTGCTTAGTGCTTCACGGGTTACCTCACTGACTCCTCCCGACACTCCTATGAGATGGGTATTAGTGGCCCCTGGCCCTAAGGCATAGCTTACCCTATACCCTCCACGTTCTCCTACCACATGATGATGATTTGGAGGTGGGGCTGGTCCAGTAGAGCTGGGGGTTCAAAGCAGAGTCATGGGTTGAAATCCCAACTCTGCTACTTCTTGGCAGGATAGCCTGGGAACCACTCAAGAAAAGTGCTGCAGAAGCTAAGGCGCAAGGTCATGGAGAAGAGAGAGAATGGATCGTGCAAGGGAAGGTGACCTGCATCCATGACTGGCTGCTGTCAGAGCTAAAAGGCCAGCTCCCAGCCTGAGCCCAGGAGAACCCTGGGTACCCAAGAATACCCACATGCCACACCGGTCCTCAGCCACCCCAGAAACAGCTCAACTCACACACAAGAGCAACTCTCCGTCCCTCGCTTGATAGCTCTGGAGGGCAATTAAATGGGAAACAGGGCAGATATTAGAGGCCCAGTCCAGTTCATGCTCTGGGCTCGATGAGAAGCAGTACAACGAGGATGCTAATAAAAGAACATGCAGCCTGCCCACACGTTGCTTGCCTACTCCTGGCCACATCTCGGATACACAGCCAGTTATCCCCATGGAGAGAAAAGGCACTTCTGAGCAGCGGGTGCACACAGCCACCCGCCCACACACACCAGTGCTGTCTCTCCGAGCACGAAGCCAAGTTTGGGTTTTCCTTTTTTTTTTTCCAGCTTCTATTTTCTAGAAAAAATTTACTCTGAAATCAACATCTCTTCCTGATATACACATCTGCTTTATAATTATAGAGACCCAAAGAGTATTAATAGAGGTAATGGTACATGACACAGAGGGAAGGGAAGACTTGGTCACTGCCACTGCGGCAGGAAGACATGTTTTCTTAAAATGTATTAAACGGGACCTAAAAATTGCTTTACACGTAACCTCAAAATTTAAGTGAAAATGATAAAAAACAGTTTTTCCCAATGATGTGCCCATAAACAAATCACATAACTCAAAAACAATCCCTTCATAGGGCTATATATAGAGAACTTATTAAAAGACGATGAAATGTGTATTTCCATCCTACAAGCAAGTTTACGTGTTGAGTACTCTCTAATTACTACTGTAATGATTAAGATCATGCTTAAGCATCAAGCCACCCATTTACTCCCTTAGGAAGAGGACCCTATGTCTACAAAATATGCCACCAAACCACAAATCGCACAGATCACAAATCCCAGATATTCTCGGGATAACCAGGAATGGGTACTTGAAGCTAAAATGAGGGAAATCAAAATTAGCTCAGCTGAGGGCCCCACCTTAATTGCGGCCAACAGGACTAAAAATACATGCAACTGCAGGATGTAATATGGTGCAAAAAATAAAAAACTCATCAGCATTCTGTTACCAAAAATATATTGGCTTTTAAGATTGAGCATTCTGAAATTTGTGAACTAATTTTATAAACCCATTTTAAAATACACAGTGGTGCCCACCATGAGCACTTGGAAATATTAATATCAAGAACACTGTTCCCTAAAGAGTGGCAGAGTCTGTCTAGCTTTGGGGCACCGTACACACACGCCCCCACACACATACTTACACACACATACATACACACAACCAGCAGTGGTCTCCAGGTGAATTAGAGCCTTTGCTTCATGGTGATTAACTGTGTAGCTCAAGAATCATTTATCAAAAATCCTGCTATAATTAAGAGCATAACTACTCACATGACTTTTTAACGCAGTTCCCACCTCTAAGCTGGTGCCTAGCTTTGCAGGTTAATTTTGCTGTCGTATGTTTGCCTCTTGCACACAGTAACCTAACTTACCTCCCTGAATCCCCTCTTGTCCCTCTACTATCTACCCTCTCCACATGATAGTCAAAGTGACCCTTTGTAAAATGAGAGCCAACTATTCCACGTCCCTACTCAAAATCCTGCAAAAAGCTTCCTACTTGGTGCAATTAGAGCAAAATCCAAACCTAAACACCCTGCCAGCCTCAACTCAGACCATGTCCTCTGTGTACCCTGAGGCTTCAGCTGCCCGGATGTGCTCCTGTTCACTGGGCACCCACAGGCCAATCCCAGCCTCAGGGCCTTTGCCCTTTTCCCTGTGCCTGGAATACTCTTCCCACTCACCTTTGATAACTGGCTCTTTATTCTCATCCTGGTGGAACACACTCTATGTGGCCCAGGGATTCTTGCCTCTTCATATTACATCTCCAGTGCCTAGAAAGTGCTTGGCACATAGTAGGCTCTCAAATATTTGAAGGAATAAATGAATGAGTGAATGAATGAATATATGTCTACCCCACCAGAATGTGAGTTCCATGAGACAGGGATTCCTGTCTTATATTCACTGCTATATCCCAGATTCTAGAACAGCCCTAGGACCTCCTAGGTGCTCAGAGTGGACTTGCAAGCTGTGTCACCTTGGGAAGTGACTCAATCTTCTTGAACAAATGCTCATGCTCAACTCAGGGAGGCCTTCCCTGGGCACCCAATCTAAAGTGGCCACCCGCAGTCAGTCCCCATCCTGGTTCTGATTTCTTCAGAGCCCTGACCACCATCAGAAATCATCTCATTTGTGTACAGTAGTTATTTATCTTCTGCCTTTCCCCACAAAATGCTAGCTTCTTGAGGACAGGGACCTTATATGTCTTGTTCATAGTTGTGTCACAAGGCCTAGAACAATATATTTGTTCAGTGAACAAATGAATGAGTGAATGAATGAATGGCGTCCCAGCACTTCCATGCCCCAGGCAGCCGCAGTTTAAAGGTCACAGTGGGACAAAGGAATCCCAAATGAGAGGTGCACCGCACTGATGCCGGCACGAAAAAGCTCTTCAGTGCCTGTACCGGAGATGCCCAGCATTGGTTCTAGGGCAGGAAGGTCATGGTGACACACACATACTCACCCATGCAAGGGACACTCAGGCACTTGGTGGGTGGGAGCATGTCACATGTAGGTTAGGCACATGCACAGTTCCTACTAGAATTGGATCCTACCAGAAGCCTGGAGAGCGTTTTATGGAAAATGCAGGTTTAACTGACATCACGGACTCCATTCAGAGTGAAAAATTGGATGGAGATATTAGGACATCTGTCAGGCACCCCACGTGGGAGCTGGAGTCTCTCAATGGGCAGAAACCAGCAAGATATCTTTATAAAGTAGAAGCAGGGAGAAAAAGAGAGTGGAAAACACCCCACACCCATCCTCACACCTAAATAACAGTACCAAATAGGAAATGAACACTCACTGTGCTCCTGGTGCTAACACTAAGTGCTCTACATGTCCTCACAGCAAACCTACCAGACAGGCACTATTATATCCTCCACATTATAGACGAGGGAATTGAAGCTGAAAAAAGATAAATGCCTTGTTCATACGAGCAAGGAGTGGAGCCCAGATCTGAGCCTATGTCAATCAGACTCCAAAGCAAAGACTTTTTTCCCCCCTAGAGACAGGGCCTTGCTCTGTTGCCCAGGCTGGAGTACAGTGGCACCATCATAGCTCGCTGCAACCTCGAACTCCTGCAAAGCCCAGACTTTTAATGAGTGTGCTATAGTTTGTCTCAAAAAATAAAGAATGCTCATATCAGCTCTAAAGTTAAAAGCTGGAAAAGTTGGGCATCCTCTGCCACATGCGAGCTGTGTGAATTTAAGAAGTAACCAAAGCTTTGTGATCGTCAATTTCCTTACTCGTAAAATAATGAGTTGCTGGGACTGAATGAGAATGCTTGTCAGGCACTTAGAATATGGGGCCTGGTGCACAGTGGCTTCTCAGTAAAGCCAGCTTTATTATTAGACAAGCCCATAGGTCCTGCATAATCTAGCAAAGTCATGGCTATCAGAGACAGGGTAGGTAGCACAGTGGTCCAGAGGCAATAAGACATGGGTGCAAGTCTTAGATCTGTTCCACTTGCAGGACCTCGGGAAAATAATTTAACCATGCTGAGCCTCAGAGTCCTTATCTGTAAAGGCGATAACACCAGCTACCTCATAGAGTTATTGTGAGATTGTGAGGACCTAATGAGATGATGCATGAAAAGTACTTGGCATAGTTCTGGCATAAGGGCAGTGCTCAACAGACAACCGCTTCCATTAGCAATTGCATAAACGATGGAGATGGAATTGCCACAACCCCTGGCCACTTTAGTCTAACTCAATTCGATAAATGTTCAGTGAAGATCTGTCAGGGGCAAGGCGCTGTCTCAGACAAAAGAAGGAAAACATGATGTCCTTGGGCAGCTTGGCCAAACAACTGCTACTGAGATGGATCAGTAGGAGACAAGGAGGAAGTATGAATGAACAGGGGCAGGCTGGGGTCTTGATGTACCAGGACTGAATACCAAGTTTAGGGGTGGCCATTAAATCTGTGCACACAAGAATGTTGCTGAAGGTCTAAGCAGGCAAATGACATCATCCAACCTATGCTTTGGAAGAATTCCACCCTGCGTGGAGAATGGCTCACAGCCAGGAAAAATGGAGGCAAAGTATCAATGAGGAGGCTACTGCAGTTGTCCAGGTGAGAGTCCACGAGGGGTGACAGTGAGAACAGAAAGGTGGGCATGGATGCCAGTGTCATCCTAGAGGCACAACTTGGAGGACTTGGCAATTGATGGGATGGCGGGGGAGGTAGGAAAGAGTTTATGATGACTCAGTTCTCTTGCCTACAAGGGTAGGGAAGGTGGTAGTTTCTTACATAAAGGAAGCAAAACTAGCACCTAGTGGCTTACTGAGTGAGCGAGTGGGTCTGTCTGTGTTGGGAGGGAACAGAGGATGGGATGGTGAGAAACTGGTAAGACACCCTGGTGATGATGAACACAGCACACAATGGGAGGAAGGCCATGGGGAAGTGAGAGAGAAGGTCAAGGAACTGAATGAGATCACCAGGAACTGACTAGAAAGAGAACTGAGGATGGAACTTTAGGGGATGGTACATGCATTTCTAGGGCCTGAAACAAACATAGAAGCCACAAAAGATTAAGAATGGCAGTTAAAGAGGCAAGAGGAAAACCAAGAGTTCATAATGCAAAAGAGAAGAAAGCAGAACATTTTCCAGAGGAAATGTGATCGTTAATGGAATCGCATGGTAGAAATCACTAGATTTGGTGGTTGGGGGTAATCAGTGGCTTCTGAGACAGTCATTTCAGTAGTGTTGCAGGCACTGAGTGTAGGCCACTCTTTCAGGAAGTTTGTCAGAGAGAGGTCAAGAGGTGGACGGCAAACAAAGCAGAGACAACTGAGAGAAATTCACTTAGGCAAAGGAAGAGTTGCCAAACTGGCACAGAGCTCGGGAACATGTAGCGCCATTTAGTCAATGACTGTCTTCTTAAGGGATCCCAGGCAACCATGCAAATTAGCATGTGTAGGCCAGTAAAAAACACACTTGACAGATCTTCTGGAGCCTGATCTTCAGGATTGGGCTAGGATCGTCTGGATTAGATTTCCTCAAGGTATCTTTAAGACGAATGAGAAGGCGGTAGAATGGCCCTGCCAGGGCTGCTAGGCAGGCACGCACAGTCTAAATAGAGAACAGAATAAGGCAACAAGAACAAGCTGTGCTTGACTAAGAGAAAGAAGAAATTGAATGAGCAAGAGGAGAGGAAAAAACCCAACACAACACACAGAGGCAAGTGTTAAACATCTGATCCAGGTGACGGTGGAACGGAAGCACCACAAGGCACTTGAGGGCCGTAACCACGGGCAGAAGCTGGTTTAGTTTTTTGAACTTATTTGGGAAATACGACAGATGCATGCCTTTGCGTACCGGGGAAGATGCTGCTATTGTTGCTGACTATTTAAAAAACTCAAGTCACAGACGAAACTCTTTTCAGTAGGGATCTGGGTATCAGGCAAAATGACGAAGAGCTTTTGGCCGGATGTGGAAAAGAAAACAATTTTTAAGGGAAGAGCCTCCAAACTCCAAGTATTTCAGTAAAAAGGAAATGAGACTAACTGGAGAGTTCAGGACATTTTCCACTAGAGCAAGCCATCTCAGGACAGACAGGAGGCAACTGGAAGTATCAAATGTAGATTTCAGTAGATACATATCAAAGAGTCATCAACAAATTGAGAGTTGCAGCCATAAAAATGATTTCGATTGATTCACCAAATGCTTACTGAGCAACTTGAATGATATGGTGGAGAATAAGGTCAACGTAGTTGCCTGTCCTCACTGAGCTTACGCTTTAGCAAATAAGAACCCCTGGGGAGAGAACATATATGTGTGGGGTTTATGTATGTGTGCGGGGGCACACACACACACGAACACACCAGGTAAAGATTATCTGTTAATAGAGGAGAAGAGGAAGAAATCAGAGCAATCCAAGAGCTATGCAATCTACCTACTCAATAAACTCACAGAGACTGAAAACAAAACCCAGCATTCAGACCCATCGGCTCTCATCCTACCCTGCCCCAACATCATTGCTTGTCACTCCCCACAATGGGCCTCCACCTCTGACAAGCATGTGAACCTGCGCACCCCACACAAATTTCCTAATTCCTCCTGCCTGTGGCGTTTATACTTAGCAGCAGAGCTTGTGGCTAAAAGACCCTAGAGCCACGTTGCCTGAGATCAAGTGGGCAGAGTGATAAGCTCACCCTGACAAGGCACCAACTCTGCACCAAGCTTGGAACCACTCGGAGCTACGTGACCTTAGGCAAGCTGCTTAATTTCTCTGTGCCTCAGTTTCCTCGCATGTAAAACGAGAGTGGTGGCGGTACCTTCCTCTTGGGCTGTTGTGCAATTTAAATGAGTTAATCTGTGCGTAGTGCTTGGAACAGAGCCGGGAACAGAGTTGGCGCTCTGTAAGGGTGAGCTGTTGTTATCACTCTGCCCACCTGAAACTCCTTCCACCTTCCTCTCCGGCGATCCAAATTCATTGTATCTTAAAAAGCTGACCCAAATATTTTACTTTCCATTAGTATGCTCAGAAGCCCAGTCCCACACACATATTTACTGAGGGCCTGCCGTGTCCTACGCACCAGGAAAACCAGGATGAGTAAGACCTGGCCATGCCCTTGAGATCACTGTCTACTTGGGAGGATGGGCAGACATTCCAAAGAAGATCATCGATGTAATTTTGCATGGGCACTACCCATGAAGTGTCCCCTGCTAGATTTTGCCCTACTCTCCTGACTCTCCTAAAGCAGTGAGATGTCCAATTTGTACCACGATATTCTGTAGCAAAGGTGTTTGTTTTGTGTTCTCTGGTTGTTACAACATACCTGCTTTGACTTGCTCAACTGAGCATGGGAAGGTACCCGTTCTGAGATTGGACCTTCTAATTCTGTCCCCCAAGCCACTTCTCCCCAACCACCACCTTTTACCAACGGGTATTTGGCAACCACATATTAACCTTCATGGTTGGTCAGGACATTTAAGCATCTCTGGCAGAAAATTCCCAAGGCCAGGAAGGCTGGGTTTCGGGTCCAGCATGACGTTGGACCACCTAATTATTGCCAAGTCCTTTCCATGTCCTTCTGGCATGTACAAAAGGACATTACACATATACAGACTAGAGTATTAGCAATAACTAAAACAATAACAGTGAATGTTTATTGAGGTTTTTCCACGTGCCAAGTACTAGACCAAGCATCTTACGTTTCATTTAAGCCTCCCAATAGTCCTAGGAGAAAAGTATCGCTGTTACCGCACTTTGCACTTGAGGGAAACTAACATGAAAGAATCCCCAACAGAGCAAGGAAGTGGCACCAAAAACTCATTCTCTGAAAATTTGGGAAGGCAGTGGCAGCAGCCACTCTTCAATCCTCCACAGTGTTTGACTGGCTGGCTCCATTCCTACATTTTCAGATCCACCCAAAAGGAAAGGAAAAAGCCCTGAGTCAAAAGGAAGAAAGAGCGCTCCTTCCTAAAAACCACCTACCCAAACACCATCATCCTACAAAGTCCAGTCACATCTAGATCCCACTGCCCACACCTCTAAAATTCCCAACTTCTTCAAAAGCATACAACCAGCATGTGTAAAACTAACATAAAACACAAAACCAACTGGTTTTTACCTTCTAGAGTTTATACCAGGGGTCCTCAAACTTTTTAAACAGGGGGCCAGTTCACTGTCTCTCAGACCATTGGAGGGCAGGACTATAGTTTAAAAAAAAAACTATGAACAAATTCCTGTGCACACTGTACATATCTCATTTTGAAGTAAAAAACCAAAACAGGCAAAAACACCCGGCAGGCCGGATAAATGTCCTCGGCGGGCCGTAGTTTGAGGACGCCTGGTTTATACTGACAGTTTGCAGAAATGCACTGTTTCAACAAAAGCTTAAATGAGGCAGTACCTCGATCTAGGAGGAAGGAGGAAGGACCTAAAGAAATGTACCCCATGCTGACAAGGGAGGGAAGAGAGCTGGGATCTGTTTTATTTTTAAACCTTTAACACACTAATTTCTGTTACTACCCTACTATTCTAAAGTATAAGCAAACAGAGGCTCAGAGGAACATGAGACATTCAGAGCTTGGGGATTTGGTTTGGATTATTGTTGGTTAAAAAGGAAAAGAGACACCAGACAGATACTCAATCTCCAAAACTAACTTCCCCATCTAGCTCCAAAGGCAACCGAACCTAGTTCTCTAGAATCTCTCCTGCTCCCACCAACTCAAACTGCAAGAAACTCCCACTACGCCTCAGCCATTGAAATGCTGTGATCAAGATTCTTGCTAAACCTAAAACAATGATGCATTCAATGGCTGGCTTAAAAATAGTCTGGGGTCCCAAAATAAGGATCCAGAATTTAAATCATTCTCACTGCCAAAGTCTTCATGAAAATTCCTCATTCATTCAGCTCCACTTCTGAACATTTCATTCAATTCAACGGTAACAAATCCAGGGTCAATTTACCTAGCACAGTACGGCAGCATCTGCAATTTCCTCAGTGGTGTGAAGAATGAGTAACAGCACAGGTAATCAATGTGCATAAATAAAAACCTGGAATGCTGAAAACAGGGAGGAGAGAACAAGGAACTCAGGAAGAAACACAGGGTCACTGGTGACAAAGGTGGTACCCCCACCCCCAGAAAATGCCTCCCCTCTCCAAATGACTTTTGTAATTATATGTCAGTACAACTGCAGGAGCTAAGTAATTTCATCCTTGTGTCTCTTTTATTGGATTTCTAATTAATCATGATCCAACACGTCCAGGGTCACCTATATCCAACAGGTGGAGTGAATCTCTAAAATGATGCTGTAGGTTTTACCCACAGGGCAGCCCACGGAACAGTAACCAAGTCCAACGAAACATCACATAACAAGATAAGAGATGAAAGAAAATCTTTCTGATTCCAACCCCAAATTGCCATGGAAAAGACCTTAAAGTTTCCCAAAGATGGGAATACTCTGATGTCATCTTCCAGATAAGAAATATATGGTTTTATTTCATTGACTTTTTTTTTATGAGAATCTTATTAAACATTCTGTTGGGGCATGAACAGAAGCTCATTTTATGCTCTAGAGATATAGCTTAAATTACCAAAGGTGAAATAGCAAATCTTCAAATACAGTAAGCAATATAAACACATTCTGGGGAAAGGATCATGAGTAAATTAAATCAACAAATATTTATCGTGTGCCTGGGCTTTAATACTGAGATGCCTCTGTCAGAAAGCTCCCTTAACTGAGCTTTTCGTGAGAAGCAGAAAGATGCAATTAGAGTCTTCCTGTAAAATAAGCAATTAATCACACACTGCTTCAGATTAATTGTAATGCCTAAGATCTTCCCCATCATTCTGCCTTTTCTCCTGAAATCTAACTCCCTCGAGTCCTCCCTGGTCTTTCAGATCACTGATTAACACCCTAAGTGAGATTTCATTCTGACCCAACCGGCCAACTGCTAACCAGAACTAGAACTCTGCACACCTCTCCTTCCAGTCCGATCTGTGACCTTCAGTGTGCTGTGTGTGTCAAGGTTACGCTGCCCACTAACCAAGCATCTTTTAATATCAGGCCTCCACTTCTGCCCTGCTCTTTGATGCCAATGCAAAACCTCCCAGCCCTGCTGGGCCATTTCAAATCCATCTGATGGCACATTCAACAGCTAGTTAGCTTTCTGCCCTCCTACCACCATCCAGCTTTGCTTTAGGGCTGGGGAGCAAACCAGCCGGAAAGACACTACCACACACATCCAACACTACCAAAATCCAATCCCAATTTTAAACTGGGTCCCCAGGGAGGGAATAAAAAAGCCCACCTCAACATCCTTCACCATAAAAACCTCTCTCAAATTCAATCACAGCCCACAACACTATTTCATATCAAATGCCCCGTTGTCCACAGTAGTCTGATACCTTTTCGGGAACGTTAGTGTCAAAATAGCACCCTTGGGGTGACACCATCCAAGAACCAACACAACACCCCTTCAAATCAATATCTAAGCTACAAGCAAAACAAATAGGGAATAAATGCTGTCAAAGAGAAAATCAAATTCTGTTCATCTCCTAAGTGGGCAGAAACTAATTACCCCAAGAGCCTCCAAGTGCAGGAGCCGGGGCGTCTGGGGAATAACACCGCCAGTCCAAGACCTTCCCGGGGAACTCTCTCCTCTGAAAACAGAATGTCATCATATCAAGAGAGAATAAAGCAAGGTACTGAGCTCCCACATCCACAGAGGCCACTGCATTTAGCAGAAATTTCAGGAGGCTCCTGGAAGCCGGGACTCTCTAATACCAAGTACCACGCTAATGCATTTTGCAATAGCTTTCATAAGAATGGAGAAAGACCTACCAGGTCAAGAGGTTTACAGTAATATTTCTATTTCCATTTTCTAGTATCCTGGTTTGATTTGTGGTTTTGGGGGTTTTTGCCCCCCTGTGAAGCCCAGTTTCTGTGAATCAATGACTCGGCTACATCATACTCCCTCCTGGTGGCTCACGGTAACGGGGCTTTCTCTGGCCGCCAGCGCTCTACCAGCTCAGAGAGGCTCAGCTGCCAGATCTCTGATCTTGCAGCATACTTGGAGAGCAGCCGAGCACCATCTCTCTGCTAGAGCTCTGGTTCAGCCACTTGCAGCTCAGTTAAACCCATCGGGAAACCTTTAGCTTATGAGACATGGTTTTTAGGATTCTTTCAACGCAGCCAAGATAGCAACCCCCATCCGCCCACTTGAGAGATAGATACATAGATGGATAAAGAGATGGACCGCTCATCTTGACTCCTGCACATTTCTCCTTCAACCAAGGATCTGCACTGCTAAAAATCTCCCACTATCTCCTCTCCTCTAAAGAAGACCAAAGACTGAAAAACTAACCCAAAGTACCCAATTATGATGCCACGACAGGAACAGGTACCCTACACGCTGCAAAATGAGAATATTAACAGTCTGCCCTCAGCCCCCGAAAGCCCAAACAGGTAGAAGACTGCTTTTCAAATGCAGGCTGAATAGCAGCTTCCCTCCGCTGCACTCCCCCCACCCCACCCCCTCCACCACCACCACCACCACCGCCACCAACACCTTTGGCTCTGTGTGCCTTGCATCAATGCAGGTCCCTCAGAAAGTCAGATTTTCACTTACTCAGATCTACCAAGAATCCCCAGTGCCTTGCTGTACGAAAACCCCACAAACGGCAGTTCTTCGCCTGAGAAACCCGAGGGGCTCAGCTGGCACGAAGAGGATGAAACCCACGAATTCTTCTCTGGTTCATCAAAATTGGAGGTGTCATCGTCAGACTTGAGGGTGGGAACGAAGGGGGGAGGAGCTGGTTAAAGAAAAACAAGAAAAGGGGGGGAGAAAAAAATTTCAGCCAGGATTCAACAGTGTTGCGGAGAAGATCAGATCGTCTTACTCCTTCAGCGCTGGGGATGGCACTGCAGCGCCTGCTTTCAATCCAGCCTGCTCGCGAAGGCAGACCCAGCCTCAGCCTCGGCTCCTACAGCAACAAGAGATTAACCCCTTCTCTGCCAACATGGCCACCAACCCGCAGACAGGCTGCCTTCCCGCCTGGGGTAAACTGAAGGATAAACTCAAACAGGTCATTTGGTCCAACGAGAGCACTTGGGGAACTCATTTGGGCAAGCCACTCGATCCGGATGTTTCCAGAAGGCTTCTACAGAGCATCCTGCCTGCTTAGTGCCAGGATGCCGGATGACCTAAACCTATGTATTTCCCTATTCCAGACAGGTCTAAATTATTAATATTTAGCGCTAATCTCTGAAATAAGATGGAACTTCTACGTTTTGTGGGTTAAGTGGAATGAGAGGAAGAAAGAGGGTTTGTGAGGTTCTGGAACTCATGTTAGGATACCACTGCAGTCTAGTTCATTCATATCCGGACGAGTCTACTCCAAGATCTTATCGACCACTTTTTTTTTAGTTCATTATCCATCCTTCCCACCGCAATCATGCCCCCTGGGATCCACTGCAGTTTAATCAGCATAATGAAACACCGGCCAAATAAAGTTCCTCCTGGTCATTTACGATGGGAAAGCGCGGCTGGACATATGCGGCACGGTTCCTACCTCCTTACGGCATGACTCCTGGCCAGGGGTGTATTACATCCTCTTCACTTCCTGCTGACTTACTAAGCTCTCTCAGTCAGGGAGGTGGACACCCATCCATTAGTCACCAGGAGGCTGTCCATCGTGCTAGGATCCTGGGAGTGTCGCCGGCCAGAAGCGTTACCATGGCTCTGGGCTGTGGCGTCCGTGGCGCCGGCCGGGGCGAGCTGGCGAACCTGCGAGGCGAGCATCACATGCCCCGCAGTGCAGGCTGCATGCTGCTCCCGCTCCTGCGTGCTCTGGCTGTAACCCCACCTGGCCGCCAGTGCTGACCAGAGTGACAGAGCAGCGTGAGTCACTGCCCGCCAGGGCTCGCTAGAGCTCCCCCTAGGACAGTTGTCACAGCCCTTCACAGCCCAGACCTCTTTTTTAACTCCTCGTTTGCTGGACGAAGCCGCGTGCCAGAGACACAGCAGACACAGTCTGTTTTCTGCTGAGAGACTCCCCAAAATCTGGCTGTTTCCAAAGTTCCCCAATGACGACAACATCCAAAGCGGCGCTGGGAAATAACAAGGGAGCGGTGAAGGGATGTGGAGGGGAGAAGAGATGAAGCCAGAGGTCTGGCTGCTCCCGGGAAGTGCAAAAGAGCATCTCAGAGCTTCAGGTGCATTGAGATGAGGCAGGAGAGTGAGGAAGATTGAAAATGTAAAATGTGCACTACCAGAAAATTAACACCTCCAACCTCTCAAGAGGATTTAAATCTTCCCTGTTCATGTCAGAATGTACTTGCTTAATACTCTAAAAATTAGCTGATGGAAAGAAAAATTAGATTGAACACTTCAGCCCACAACCGATGCATACTTCCATCAACACAGGCTCAAATCCAATCTGATTGCAATTACCTAATACCTATTTTAATAGCAAAAAAAAAAAAATTTAATGAAAATTACACTTTATAAGGATCAAAAAGATAAATTTTTCATCCCAAAATAAAGAAACTCAGATAAAGACAGGAAATTTATGGAGAGAGATTTGCAGACGATATTAATCCGGAGGCAAAGTGGTTAAGGACACATGCTTTGGAATCTGACTTAGTTTAAATCCCAGCTCCACCATGTGCCACTTCTGTGACCCTGAAAAAGTTACTTAACCTCTCTGAACCTTAGTTTCAACATAGGAATAACTATCTCAAAGGACTGTTGATTTAAATCATCTATATAAAAATGTTTAGCACAGTTCTTAGCATACAGTAAACACCCCACAAAGATTACTTGCTATTATTGTTATTGCTTATATGAGGTGCACATTTATAAAAGATCTTGCAGTTATTGAGCGCTAGTGAGATACAGCAGAATCTGTACTGAATACCCTTCTTTCCTGTGCAAGACACAGACATGTCCAGGTGGATGTTTGTGTTAATCATATCATATCATTTAATTCCTAGCAGAACTTTAATTCCCTTTCTACTATATACTAATTTATCTTTAGGAGACCAAAATAGAATTCCATTTCTGAGTGAAGAATATGATTAATAGAGGGATACAAGCCACCCTCAGTGAAATAATTATGATTTTGAAATCTTATACTATAAAATAAGATTTGTCTATAAAACTCCGTCATGCTCAAAGCTAGCTTAATGTGGTCGAGATTAGGAAAACGGGCAATCTTCAAGTTAAAAGGAAGAAGTCAATGTGAAATACACTAGCTGGTTACAGATGAGATATTCACAGCACAGAGAAAATAGAGGGATGTAAACCTCTAAACCGGTGGTCAGTTAAACAACACAGGAAAGTCTAAAAGGATGGCTTTTTAGGGCCACATTTTGGCACCAGGGAAAAGTGACAGCCTCAAGCCAAAGAGAAGAAGAGGAACTGACTGGAAATATTCTGCCTTCTAGAAAGTAACAAGGATGCTCAACCTTGTCCAGGGCCCTTTAGCAGGAAAGAAATAAGGTGTCTAGTAAGAAACTGTAACATCAGGTAGGTGTCTACATTTACAGTAGCCTGCTGCAATTCAAGAAATTAACATGAATACTGATCCAGGATCACTCAGCCCTTAGAGCACTGGCGGGTAGAAGTGGAGAACAATCACAGGGATACTTTCACAACCCAAGGATACAAACTACCAGGAAGGAGCATCAGCAGACACAAGAAATAGGAGAATTAGCCCTCCAAACACTGCAGCTAAAAGAACCTAAAACGTACCATAAAATAAATTCTAATTTATTAGTAAGGTAAATGAGTAAAAATTCTAATGAAAGAACAAGACACTTTGAAAAAGTACCAACCACACAGCAATCAAACAGAACTTCTAGAAATAAAAAGTATTATTATTGAACTTAAAATTAAAAACTCAGTGGATATGTTAAATGGCAGATTCAATAGAGCTGAAGGGAAACTTAGTAAACAGTTAGATCTAAGGAAATCACACGGAACCTTGATACTCAAAATGTGGTCTACACACTGGCAGCATCAGCATCACACAGGAGCTGACCAGAAATGCGGAATCTGAGGCCTTGCCCCTTACCTGCGGAATCAGAGCCTATATTCTAACACGATCCTCAGATGATTCGTGGGCACGCTACATACAGTTCAACAAGTGTTTGTATAGAATGAAACACATACTGACAAAGAGACAGAAAACATGAGAGGTCGGGACACAAAGACAGCATGAGAAGGTCCAATGCACATCTAAAACAGGCACCAGAAAGAAAGAGTGGAAAACTACTTTAAAACCTGGATGCCACATTTTAAAAGGATTGTGTAAAACCTGTTCAAGTCCAAAAACTACTACGTTATGGAGTGATCCAACTTGGGAGAGGGGTAATTCTCCTATTTCTTGTGCCTTATGTAAAATGTCTGTTTTTGATCCTCATAAAATATAATATTTTTTTGCTTTAAGAAAGATCATTGAGGCCGGGCACGGTGGCTCACGCCTGTAATCCTAGCACTCTGGGAGGCCGAGGCAGGAGGATCGCTCAAGGTCAGGAGTTTGAGACCAGCCTGACCAAGAGCGAGACCCCGTCTCTACTAAAAATAGAAAGAAATTAATTGGCCAACTAAAAATATATAGAAAAAATTAGCCGGGCATGGTGGCGCATGCCTGTACTCCTAGCTACTCAGGAGGCTGAGGCAGGAAGATCACTTTAGCCCAGGAGATTGAGGTTGCTGTGAGCTAGGCTGACGCCACGGCACTCTAGTCCGGGCAACAAAGACTCTGTCTCAAAAAAAAAAGAAAGAAAGAAAGAAAGATCATTGAAATCATATTAGTCTTGAGTCTATATTGATGGAGGTACACGCGGCACCCCAGTACACAGCATGGTGCTAGGCACATAGTAGGTGCACAGTAAATATTTGCTAAGCAAATATATCCATAAATGTCTAGAAAACAAGTCTTGCAAAGAGAGCACCTAGCATAATACAGGCCACAAAGAAGATACTTAATGTTTGAATTAAATGAAGGTTTTAAAAGTCGAGATTGCTCTGTCTGAAAATTATGTTAATGAGTACCTATATTCATATTTTCTGATACAATATTATGAAATCATCTGCTCCCCCATCTCCACATACCCACCACATTCACCAATGACAAATACAAAATCGTATATTAAGATCTATTGTTCACTGGTAAAAGTCACTAAGAAAAATAGATGCAAAAACCTTTCCCTATATATGTTTTAAATAAATCAGCCTGTCTGAAGTAACACTGGGGGACACAGTCTCTGTAGTGGCAGAGGCTATAGAAGTAATTTCTTGAGAGTTTTTTTCCCCCCAGTTATAAGATAGATGGTAGAACAAAGCTTTTGGAAACAAAGAGCTATTTTAAGAGCTGGAGTTAATTTCTCTTCTATAAATTCTTTCTCTCTCTCTTTTTCAATCCTAACATTCATTAAAAGCTTGGGGGAGGGGGGAATTTATCATCTTCAAAAATATTCAAAAAATAAAAAACAAGGAAAGAAGAACCAAATGGATTTGTCCTCTTGGCCCCATTTCTTTCTAACATGCTCTATGGGGCTCCAGATTCCATATTCCCACCTTTGATTTTTACTAATATCTAAAACAGTACCTGGCTGTCCTTATTCAATGTTTAATATCTATTCTGTTAAAAGAATGAATGAATAACAAGAACCTTAGCTATGGGATGATTTTTTTAGACCTAATGAGCTAATCTCTGCAACATGCCACCTTAGGAAACCCAAGTATTGATGCCTCAGAGTACCCAATTTAGTCATGAAGAATTGGCAGATTCAAAACCGGAGCCCAGTAAAACTCCTAAGACTTTTAATCATCACTATGGGTTACAGAAGTGGGAGATGAATAACAGCCAGCACTGTGTCATAAAGGACGAAGGCACATAAATAAATATTGTGTGATGATATAATGAATCAGGACCGTGCCTAGAACACAGCGGGCATTCACTAATATCAAATCAAAAACACTTGCAACTTCATTCTCTCTACCATGATGTTCCCTCACTCCTTTGAGAAAATTTAATTGGCTAATTAGATGCTATGTTGAAATTTAAAGGAAGATTACCTAAAAAAATCAGCTCTCTTCCAGTTGCCTAAAATCCAGGCACTAATGCGATCGTACTTACCACTGCATGAAGACAGAACTCTGAAATAAGGGAAGAGGAGGATATTTATGTCGTTTAGAGGTCAGGATGTAGGCGGGAAGAGCAGAGAGTACATGAACAGAGCGATGGCCTGTTTTGCCGATGGGGTTGCAGAGAGTTTTTGTGCATTCCTGCAGGAAAGTGTCACAGAGGGGACTGAATCTCAAGAGCTGGTTAAAAGGTATCTTCATGGGCTTGAGTGGGGAAGAGTGCTACTTTAGCAAAGCCCCAGAAGCTGCAGCAGTGGCCCAAGTGAGCTGTGGGTAATGAGGTTGGGGAGGAACAGAAAGTGAAGTCTTGGCTGGAGCTTGGGGGGCAGGGGGGAGAATCCTGGATTGGATTGACAGACATAAAACCATAGACTTTTTTTTTTTTTT
>VBSM01003044.1:8642230-8652366 GCA_008086735.1 Cheirogaleus medius
CTCGGCCTCCCAGAGTGCTAGGATTACAGACGTGAGCCACCACGCCCAGCCATAAAACCATAGACTTTTAGAGTGCCGGGTTGGTGTCTGTGCAGAGAGACGATACAATCATTTTGAAAGGGATGGCTAGAGGGGGTCGGTGCTAAAGGACGCGTCTACAATAGCCTGCATGAGTAATTCTACATTGAGGAAGTAATAACGGAAACAGAGAGGATGTGGATTAACAGAAGACAGACTTGTAGTATTATGATACACATATATATGTTTTCATCCACAATTCCTGGCTCATAACTCACATAGCCCTTATTACAGTCTTTTGTTATAATGTTGGGGTGCTTTAGGCCACAGACCTCAGAAAATGGAATCTCTCCGATTCTCCTGCCTAATGCTTTCTATCCCCAAGGCAGGAATCACTGCCTTTCTGTCTTGGAGCTGGCCATAAAGAAATTCTCTAACCTACCTTGTCTGACTGTAGCTCATAAGACCCCCGTTTCAGAAGGGGTTCTGCCCCATGCCCTGGAGGGAAGAATGCTGCACATAGGAGCCAAGAAGCATCTGGAAAGACAGGCCTTGCTAGGTTTCCCCACTCAGTCTGTTAGTATTAAGCCATTCTTTTTTTGTCCAATCACATGTCTACATGGTTGTCAATCTTGCCTATCCAATGAAGTCTCCGTAAAAGGCCCAAGAGGACAGGTTCAAGGAGCTTCCAAATGGCTGAACATGTGAAGGATCCTGGAGGGTGGCGTGCCCCTTGCCCCATGCTTCGAGCCCTGTGCATCTCTTCGTCTTATCCTTCATAGCACCCTTTATAATAAACCGGTAACCCTAAGTGTTTTCCTGAGATCTGTGAGCCATTCTAGCAAATCAATCAAATCCAAAGAGGAGGTCATGGGAATTCCAAGTTGAAGCCAGTCAGTCAGAAGTTCCAGAGTCCTGAACTTGCAGCTGGTGCCTGAAGGAAGGGGGTGAGGGGAGACAGTCTTGTGGGACTGAGCCCTCACCCTGTGGGATTAGATGCTATCTCCAGACAGTGTCGGAATTGAAATGGAGAACACCCAGTGGGTATCTACCGCAAAACTGATCGCTTGCTTTGGTAGTAGGGAGAAACCCCTACACATGTGGTCACATGTGGTAGTGACTGTTGTGGTATGAGAGTAGAGGCAAAACAGTTTGAGTTTTACTGCATTCAGGCTATAGAAAGAAGTGGCAAAATTTGACAGCCGATGCAAGAACAGAGATTTTGATGGGAACTCTTATGGGAACAACCCTAAGAGAAAAAGTTGCAAATGGAAAGAAAAAATATCCAATATCAGAGGTCTCATGGGAATAAACCAAGCAAGTTAGGAGATCAGTAAATAGAGTTTGGCAACTAAATATACATAAGTAATTGAGCCCATGAGAACAGATTACATTGCCTAGAGCCTCAGACAAGCCCCCTACTTTCTCCCCTCCCAGGAGGAAGCAGCCAGGCATGACGACTCCACACAACACATTGTAAGAGAAGTTAAAAAAAAAAAAAAGCAGATCCAATTTGCAACAGACTTAAGTAAATAAAAAATTATCCCATCTCTTTGCCTCCCCAAAGAGTCATAAAAAGACTTTAGGGTAACACTGATTTGGGCTGGTGATCAATTTTTACAGTGCTGTCTTCAAAGTAAATGACTAAGGAAATTGACGTTACTAAAGTATGCTTCAATCAATCAATCTAAACAATGCCAGGGTACGGCTGCCAAAGTCTGCGTATCTAAGCAGATATTCTCCCCGGTGGCGGATCTCAATGGAGTTGCAAGCTCTGTCTGATGCCTACTGTACCCAAAAGCCACATTCCTACAAGGAGGCTTAATATGCAGTTTTTGGTAATTGACTTATGTATTGCCACAGATTTATACTTTCAGAGATTCTTTCATTTCTGGATTCTTTCATTTCTGGATTGCACTTTAACCAGACTTCCTAACATTTTAGCTTTACTTTGTTGTTTCCCTCTCTCTCAGTCTAGGTACTCAACAATCTGTGAAACACCTACATAGGCTGGAAATACTCAGAACTTTTCAAATTATACCTAATGACTGCATTTCCCTGCAAAGTTGGGTTTGGATACATGCAGTTCTTCACCTAGGTAGATCTCTCCTGGGATACAGGAGAGACTCCTAGGGACTCCTAGGACCTGCTCATTCTAGGCCTGGGCAACCTTCCCTTTTCACACCTTCCCCATGAATTGTCCACACCCAGACTCGATTCATTCTTTGCTGCCCTCCCAAACTCTTTAGTATCCTTTTCTCCAACATTTGAAAAATGTATTCTTAATTTTTTTTGAGACAGAATCTCGCCCTATCACCCCAGCTAGAGTGCAGTAGCATCATCATAACCCACTGCAACCTCAAACTCCTGGGCTCAGGTGATCCTCCTGCCTCAGTCTCCTGAGTAGCTGGGACTACAGGCACCCACTGCCACACCTGGCTAATTTTTTTCTATTTTTGGTAGAGACAGGGTCTCACTCTTGCTCAGGCTGCTCTCAAACTCCTGACCTCAAGTGATCCTCCCGCCCCGACCTCCCAGAGTGCTAGGACTACAGGCATGAGCCACCACACCTGGACTTATTCTTCAATTTTTATTATGAAAATTTTCACATGCACCAAAATAGTAAGGGAGTAAAATGAACTCCCGCACGCCCATCGCCCAGCCTCAACAACTAGCAACTCCCACTCTTATTCCATCTCACCCTCAACCCTATTATTTGCCTGCTTGTTGATTATTAAAAGCAAACCCCAGGCATTGTATCAGTTCACCCACAGTTACTGCGGTAGGTACCTCTAACACAGGGTTTCTCACCTGGGACACTACTGACATTTAGGATTGGGGAATTCTTCGTTGGGGGCAGGGGGCTACCACGTGTATTACAGGGCATTTAACAGCATCCCTGGCCTCTACCCACTAGATACTAATAGCACCCCCAAGTCATGACAATCAAAAATGTCTACATAGATTGCCAAATGTCCCCTTGGGGGACAAAATCACTCCCAGTTGAGAACCACTGCACTAACAGATAAGGACTTTCTTTAAAAACATAACCGCGATACCCTCACTACCCCTAATAAAATTAACAGTAACTCCTTAACATTATCTAATACCATGCCTGTGTTTGATTTTCTCCAGCTGTCCCCCAAAATGTCTCTTTACAACTGATCTCTTTGAATCAGGATCCAATCCGGGTCCACATAATGATTTGGTTGCTATGCCTCTTTTAAACTCTAACGCTGTTCCTCTGTTTTTATTTTGTAATGCTATGTATTGGTTTTAAAAAACGGGATCATGCATCCTCATAGAATTTCCCACATTCTAGACTTGGTTGATTGATTGTATCCTTGTGGCAACATTTAACACATTTCTCTTTCCCCTGTGCTTCCTATAAATTGACAGTTAAATCCAGGGCCTTCCAGACACTCAAGTACAATTCTTTTGGCAAGAGTACTGCCCAGCATGTGCTGTCTACTTACTACTGCATGACGCTGGGGCACGGAATGTCTGCCTGTCTCCTTCCTTGTGATGTTAACAATGATCATGGGCTCTGTTATAGCCTGATTCCCTCCACCATCAAGTTCCCTCCAATCTTTCACCTAATGGTTTCAGCAGTCACTGACGATCATTCGTATCATTCATTGCCTAGAGCCATCATTTCATTAAGTGCTGCAGGATGGTGGTTTTCTAATTTCATCATTTCTTTTATATTTATTAGCACATCAACAATTTGGTTACCCTGGCATGCCATTCAAATAGGAAGGCAGGATAAATGCTTGGTTCTTTCCCTATTTTTAGCAACATTAAGAGTCATGAGTTGGGGCCCTGGCAACCTCCAGGAGTGACCAATGAGGTTTCTTTTTCAGTATCATTATGAACTCATGAATTTTTATGTATTTGATGTATTCCAAGCCACTGCAATCTTTCTGATGCTCAAATTATGCCATCTTAGGCTAGTGGAAGCCCCTCTGTTAGATATTCTTGCCAGAAAAAGTCAAATCAGAACCTATTTTAGCCTTTGGAGCTGTCTACCAGTTTTCAGGGGCTACAACAAGAAGTACAAAAGCACCATTGCCACCACCTCCTACTAGGAGGCAAAGAGACAAACCCAGAATGTGAAAGATATTCTAAAGGACAATAACCTAGCTTCTTCATCAAGTCAATGGCATGAATGTATGTACAAATGTTCCAAATTTTTTAATTTATAAAAGTTTAAGCCTATCTCCACAGCTGACTATATTCTAACATACAAGTGACTTTAAATCTAACTGTTCGAGTACTGTCAAGGATGTGGAGGAAGCTCTCTTCTACACTGTAAGTGGGAAATATAAAATAGTACAACCACTTCGGAAAAGTTTGATAGTTTCTTAAAAAGTTAAACATACGCATGGTATACAATCTAGCCATTCTGCTTCTAGAAACCCAAAAGAAATGAGTGCATAGGTCCATAGACTCATACACAAATGGTAAAAGCAACTTTATTTCAAATAGCCAAAAACTGTAAACAACCCGAATGTTCACCAGCAGGTGACGGGGTAAACAAATTGTGGTATATCCATACAATGGAACACTACTCATCAATTAAAACAAATGAACTATACAGATGCAGCATGGATCAATCTCAGAATAATTCTTTGAGTGCAAGAAGCCAAAGTCAGTATATATTATATGATTCAACTGGTATAAAGTTTAGAAAATACAAATTAAACTACAGTGACAAGAAGCAAATCAGTCATTGCCTGGCGTCAAGGGAAGGGATGGGAAGGAGTGGAAGGGACAGGAGGAAACTTTTGGGGGTGATGAATATGTTCATTATCTTGAGTCTAGTGATGGTTTCACAGGAGTATACACATGTCAAAGCTTATCAAACTGTCCATGTGGCTTATTATATGTCTATTATTCCTCAATCAAGTAGTTTCCAGCTACTGGGAAGGGAGCTATTTTATCCCCAATCCTTCTCTGGTCTAAGGAGCTCCGGCTCTTGCACCCCATCGTAGAAGTGTTCAATAAACGCAGCCAGTCTCACCCTTTACTGACTCTTTCCATAAGGAAGGAGGGGCCGGTCTGACTCATCAGAGCTGGACGTTATCTGGCCGTGTTTTACTAAAAAGCAGGGTTACTGTGCCTCGAAAGTAAGAGCCAAGCCCAACACTTCCTCTTTCACTGCCTCCATCCAGACTCAGCAGGCGCTCAGCCAACCGACTGCCCTCGGTCTCCTTACTGCCATCGGGCCCCCTGCGGCAAGGCCCCCTGTCCATGAGGGAAGGCCACCAATCCTCTCTGTTGGTGGGATGGGCAAAAGACCAGAGCCGTGCATCAAAGGTTATCGAGCACTCGCCGTGCCAAGAATAAAGTGGGTATTTTGCTTCCTCTCTGGCTATCTGCTCTTTGTGTGTGTCCTTTCTAAGACAGAATTTTGAAAGACGGGAAGGGTGGTCTTGGATCCCCAACTGCCAAAGCTGTGGCTGAATGTTCCATCATCGGGGATTAACAGAGTTGACGGCATTTATTTTCTCTGAAATGAGACACCGGAAATTATTTCCAAACCCTCAGTCACGAACCACCTGGGCCTCCTACTCTTTGTCCTTAGGCTTTCATCTCTTTTGACTTCTGCCAACCGCCTTCGTTAGTTCTCTCCAAACCTCACCCTCAGAAAATGAGCATAAATGCAATCACCACACTTCATAGAATTGATTAGAAAGTTGGCTGGTGAATACAGTCCCAGATGTTTAATATCATTTTGAATCTTTGGCCAAATCATTCCCATGTTTGCTTAGTTGTAAAAGGTTTTTCTGCAAGTGAGAATTTAAGGGTTGAAGGCTCCAATTTATGGGCTCTCCAACAAACCTACTCCCTGTTTCCCATCTTCCCCCAAGAAAGGCATTAATTCATCTCATTTGGAACTGATTTACTGAACCAGAATTTGGCATTGCCTTGTTGGCTTGCTCTAAGAAGCACGGTAGGAAGCAGTTCTACAGAAATCGCCAGTGCGTGTACAGAAGGGATGAGGTCCACCATGTCACAGGGGGTCTCATTTATGGGAACCCCAATAGTTAAATTCCTCAGGACTCAGTATTCAGAAAATGGGGCCTTTTCTGAGCAAAGCATTCTGGACTTTTTTCTTATGGGACTGTGACTGTTCATACTGTAACTTATAACTGTTCACATTCTCCCTTTTGCTTTGGACACTAGGCAACCGAGAGTCCCAAATCATTCTTCCTCTGGCAACTTAACAAGGAACGTCTTTGTTCTTACTTGTAACCCTGACTTTATTTCCCTGCCCTGATACTCTTTTCATCTAGATTTCTATATTTCTTAATTTTTATCTTTCTAATATTACAATTATTTCTAGAATAAGTTGCCTCAATTTATCTTGGAATAAAATGGAATGTTCCATACTTTTCACCTCTCTGGATGTAGCTTCTAAATTCAGACTAGAGGGGAAGAATTCTATAATCCTAATTCATAAGCATTTAGCTCTTTTGTAGCCTATTTTCTCTTATCAATAATTTACCCTCTAAAAACAAAACAGTCCCCAAGAGACATGTAAATATTCGCCTGCATATCCCATAAGAGATGGTAAGATCTACTAACTTCATCTCTTCATTATTCCTTTTTTGTTTTAGCAGGTGGCACCCACGTGCTCCTTGTCTAGTGATTTGAATTTCTGCCATCACTACTATAGGATCCCCCCTCTCCACCCTTCTCCTCCACCATACTGGTACCCCAGACAGGCCCAACTCCCATTCCTCACTTCCCCCTGGGGATCTTATTAAAATGCAGCTTCTGACTTAGCAGGCCCGATGGCAAGTGATGGCGAGCTGCCAGTCCACGGACCACACTCTGAGTAGCAAGGTCCTCCTGTCCCCAGGTAACAGTTCTGCTGTTTCTTAGTCTTAGCAATGGCAGTGTTGAGGGATTCAGATCACTGTAAGGTTCTCTCTCCTGGTAACCACCTGGCCAATTCTTCTAAATCAACGGTTCTAGGCTGAGGTTGACTGTGAACCCCAAGGGACACTGGGCTACGTCTGGAGCCATGTTTGGTTGTTGCAACTGCAGGGGTGGGGGGGGTGCTACTTTATCTATAGCTATAGGCCAGGAATGCTGGTAAACATCCTGCAATTCACACAACAGCCCCCACCACCAAGAATTAACTGGCCCCAAACGTCAACAGTGCCAAAGTTGAGAAACCCTGTTCTAAATCAGAAAACAGGGCACCCCTTGAGTCTTCTCAACTCATCCTGTGCCTCCAAGTCCCAATTTTAGAAGTGAGCCATCAATCCAGGCTAGATCTGAGATTCAGGGAGGGTAACAGGTTAGCAAGATGCTGTATGTGGAGAAGGAATCACCAGGTCACAGTGTTTGGTCTGTGTTTTGTTTAAAACCAAGCATATGCAGTTCAGTAAACGAGTGGTGGATCTGCAAGCATTAAACTTCCTACCATTTTGAGGTATAACAATTTAACAGGACCACAGCTCTATTCAAGTAAAAGACCAGTTAGGATCTTAGACTCTAAGCTCCATGAAGGCAGGGCCATATCCAAATTTGCCCATCAACAGAGCCACAGCACCTAGTAGTCCTTAGCACATTGTAAATACTCATACATAAAAATGAATCTTGTCACTTCAAAACTTAATGCAATTCCAAATAGTCTTAAATAGACCCAGAAATTAAACCACTCTCTAATGCGACATGGTTTATTATTTGCCATCATCACAAACATTATTACTAACAACAATTAGTTATGCTAAGGCACACATGCTATTGTAGAAAGCATGGGCTTTGGAATCACACAGACCTCAACCCAAATCCAGACTCTCTCAGTCACTTGTCATATGACCGTGGACAAGTTACCACAGTATTCACATCTGTAAAATGGGTATGATAATCCTTACATTTGAGAGAACAGTTTTGAAGTAATATAGTGTGACATACTTGAACACTTAGTGGTTGCCATAGAATAGGTGTTCCCTAAACAGTATTTCCTAGCATACTAAAGAACTAGAATAAAAAACCCAGGGAGTTACATGGTCCTTTATTTCTACATACACAAATATGTAAGAATTTCACCTGAAGCTAGATAGGCAATAGAATCCCTCTCCTTTAAACCAAAGGTCGTCATCTCTCAGGTTTACTGAACCACCAGATCATGCACTAGAGGTTTCACTACAGCCAGCCAAGGCTGGGTAGGAAATAATGAACAGCCACAAAAAAAAGGACAAATATTTCAAAGGGGAATATCTCACTGCGTCATTGGCATGGGAACACCACTAAGACACCACCAGATCCCAGTGGAACGTACTCTCTGCTAACAAATGCTGAGGACTTGAAAAACCAGAAAAATTTTGCAAGAATTGTATCTTTTGAACAACTCAAGAGAAATAGCCTGTGTCCTAAGTAACAGACAATAAAAATGATCTACACTATTAGCCATAAATGTTCTAGGAAATAATCCATAATCACTCCTTGCATGATGTGTTTCTCACTGCTAAGACATGGCAGTACTGGATGAAAGGTACAAGTGTGCTGGTTCCGTTGACATCATTACGGCTTGGGGGAAGATATTTTAGAAAACGTGATAGAAGAGACCACCAGACAGCCAAGTTTCCCATTGATGGGAGCAGGTATACGACACCAGTCAAGGTAGGCGTAATCTCAAAGTCATGAAAGAAGGGCTCTGATTGGCTTCAGCTTTCCAGAAGTCCGGAAAAATCAGGCTGCATGCAACCAGAATCCTGCCCGGCATCTGAAGCATCACCAAAATTACACAGCCCGGAGCAGCTGGTACAGTTAAGAAACCCCCTACTGAAACTTGGAAAGCAGCCTAGAAATCATAATAATAATAAATAAGCAGCTGAAAACCCAACCTTGTGTGAGGCTGGGAATGAAATGTCAGAATAATGGGTGCCTGGTGACCCATGAACGTGGCAGTAGGGTGACGTGCTGGAAGGGTAAGTATCCCTGAGTTGGGTCAGATGCCTGGTTCAAGGGGTGTTGCCCACGGCAGCCCCAAGGGGCAGGACCCAGGAG
The DNA here is from genome assembly GCA_008086735.1 of Cheirogaleus medius. Taxonomy (NCBI): domain Eukaryota; kingdom Metazoa; phylum Chordata; class Mammalia; order Primates; family Cheirogaleidae; genus Cheirogaleus; species Cheirogaleus medius. The sequence continues at coordinate 8,651,276 of VBSM01003044.1, forward strand.
GGAACAGAAGCTCTGCCTGACCCCAGGGTCAAAGCCAAGGCATGTCCTAGTTTCTTTCAGTAGCTACTCTCAGTTCTGTCATTCATAAATTTGCTCAGACCCTTCTTAAACTGCATTTATATATCCTGCCAGGACCACCTCTTGAGACAATGAGTTTTAGAAGATTATTACCTGCTGTGTTAAGCAGTACTTCCTTTCATTGGTTACAACAAGAAAAAGAAGAATTAGGGGTGAAACAGCAGAGAGGCTAATGTTGCTTTCATCAAGGGACAAGCTCTTGTTATGGAAGGCAGAAATATTCAACAGCCTGGAAACCACAAGGTATTTAAGCAGCAACCATGAACCTGGGAAACTTAATGACTTCAAGTGTTTTGGTTGATGAAAGTCACTCAAAATGTGTTTATGAAAAACAGGACTGGACAAAGGCATAATTTATGTTAGAGTTACCTAGTTAGAAAATAGCTCAAATGGCATGAAGTCCAGCAATGTTTTCAATCATAAAACTCTGAGTTGATTGCAAATACGCAGGGATCAGAGGTTGTTGTAAAACAGGAAAATCTGCTAGGAGACACTGAAATTAATACCATGCCTCTCTGCATAGTCAGGAAAGCCACAGAACCACCAGGAAAAGGCACTATCAACCTTGGTGGGCATGAAGATCCTACCCACTGATTGAGCTACACCAAGTATCTAAGCTAGGACTAGTCCCATCAAATCACATACCCTAACCACAATATAGTACCCTGGATTGATTCCTGGAACAGAAAAGACACACGAGTGGGAAAACTGGCAATATCTGGAAAAAAGTCTGAAGTTTAGTTAACAGTAATGTACCAATATTAATCTTAGTTTTGACAAATGTGACACAGTTACAAGAGGATAACATTAGGGAAAACTACATGAAGGGTATTCGGGGACTCTCTGAGTTGCCTTTGCAACTGTTCTACAAATCTATTAAGTTATTAAGTATGAAATGTCCAATTTCCTTAAGTACTAAGTTTGACAGTTGATATCTCTGACAGTTCACTTTGACACTTCTTGATTTTTTTTTATTGTGAAGATACTTTCACAATAAATGCACAATTTGGCTT
>VBSM01003044.1:8657791-8673956 GCA_008086735.1 Cheirogaleus medius
AGGTGCCCTTCCCGTCTCCATTCATCACGGTCAGCACTTCGGGAGCCATGTAATCTGGGGTCCCAATCGGGAGTTTGGCAATCACCTGGAAACCCATAAATAAAATGAACACAACAAACTTTCGATTAGCCTCTAGGAGATTGCCAACAGCCACATTCAGACACCAGCTGATTTGCCACTGATTACTATATTCTCTGAGACACTTAAACCTTCTATCAAGTGGCACACTGTCAGGAAATGCAAACGCTTTACTAATTAAAAAAAAAGCCCATCATAATACAATCCAAAGGCAAAAGGGCAGGAGTTGTTGATGATAACAGCCCTTGGTTATACAAATGAGAGCTGGGTACACACCTAGAAGGAAAGAAGTCTTTCCTGACACAAGTCACTGATATGACAGACCTTCTCTTACTTATGAAAAATTATGAAAACAGCAAAATGATAATAAACCCTAAGGAAGAGTCTATAAGATCAATCTAACCATTACTGAAAAACTGGCAGCTGGCTGGCAATACAGAATATAAACTTACGTTATATAACAAGTCAAAAATTTGGAAAACTGCTTTTAGAATCAGCATTCCCACTTCGACCCACCCTCAGGGCAAGACATGGTAATTAACTTCCACTCAGGCCAAATGTTAATGAGTTTGTTTTCCTCGCCCCCAGCTCTTCTTCCTGTGATCCCTCCCCACTGCTCAGAAACCCAGGGCTCTCCAATCCAATGGGACCCACCGAGCACCTGACCTTGGCAAAGAAAGATTAGGATGGTATAGGAAGTCTTTTTAAAAAGCTCATTATATTCCATTTAAAGGACTGTCCTTTTTTTTCTGAGAATTTGTCCTTCTGACTGTTTTAGTGTTTAAAAATCCTTTGTTTCTTGAAATGATACTGATGAAAGGAGGTTTTCTGCCTCTCACTCCCACCCCTGACCAGGCAACCTAATAAGCCCCTTTGGTCTTCAAAATTGTTTTGAAGTTTTGCTGAGCCATAAAATGTGAAGTGTAAGGACTGCCCTTTCACCTTCTCCCCATCAAAACAGAGAGGCCCCGACTTTAGCCATATACTGTGTTGACCATCGGTCCTATAACCCTACATCGTAAACGGGCTTCTCTAGGGTCAGTGGTTATATGGCGCAAAAGAATTTTCTCCCCACTAAAGGAAGTGTCCTCTAGAGAGCCAAAGATTTTGTGGGTATGGCTACATACCTTTAAGGTTGGGCTTTATAGCAAGAAAGTAAATTTGCTTTGCTTTAATTGGGCCTGGAGAGAAAATTGAATGTTTCTCGAGGATATTACATCCTCTCCTGTCCCCAGTGATGAATCTGGATGAAGCTCTTCCAGCCTGCAACCTTGCTCCTGTCCATTCCTCTGCCCCAAGACCCTCTTGTTATAGGAAACAGACCCATTCTCCCATTCCATCTCTTCTCACCCCTTCCCTCAAGCCCATACTCTGGTATAGGTTTTTCTGAATCCTAAACCCAGAAAGCAGTGTGATACTGTCATTCCTGACACTGATCACCCACTGCCTTGGGCAATAGGATTTCCACTCCAAGTACCCCCTCAAGAAAGCTAGATGGTCCCACCACCGAAGAAACCCTCAGGCGGGCCTATGTTGATGGACAAAAGTGCAGACAAAGGAGAAAATATTTGGTCTGAGACAGAATCATAGGGTGACTTAAGCATGAGGAGCTGAAAATAGCTTAAGCTAAAAAGAAGCTTTGATGTTGGTAAATCTGAGCCAAGACTTCAGTCTTTTAAAATGTATATAAATGTTAAGGAGCTCACATAGGCTTAGGATTAAACTACAGGGTTTTGGTAAAAACCACAATACTGACAACGAGCAATAGATATATTTTTCAAACAACAAAACAAAAGAAGAAAAACTAGCATCTTGGTTTGACGAGGTAATGATAATGCTACTGTATCATTGCTTGAATGCCTACCCTTTAAGTCTAATAACCTTGCAGGACCGTAACTACACAATTGTCAAATATGCATCATTTGCATTTCTTGGATTTTATTTTAATGCCACATAGACTGTTCGGGAATATTCGGTTCTCCTTGTTTGAAGCTCACAGGGCATAGTCACTTGTTCAAAACCAAAGAGTCAAAAGAAACTTGATTGGGTCATGTTTATCAGGGTAACCCACCCTAAGAATATAGATTGTCAATGCTTCACTTTCAATCTAATAATTAGACTTATAGAAGAGAATCAGATAACTCGCCAACTATTCTTGCCTCACAACAGATATGTGATTACTATATATATTTATGTCCAACCATTCTCTAATTTTTTTTTTCTTCTTTAGAGACAGGGTCTTGCTCTGTTGCCCAAGCTGAAGTGCAGTGGCAAGATCACGGTTCACTGAAACCAGAAACTACTGGACTCAAGTGATTGTCCCACCGCAGCCTCCCTAGTATCTGGGACTACAGGCATGTACCACCACACCCAGCTAATTTTTTAATTTGTCGTAGAGACAGGGTTTCCCTATGTTGCCGAGGCTGGTCTCAAACTCCTGGCCTCAAGGGATCTTCCTGCCTTAGCCTCCCAAAGCGTGAGTGTGAGCCACCATGTCCAGTCTCTAATGTTCTTATTAATTTATACTAGAAAGCTATGTAAGGAGAATACCCCCTGGCTTCCTCTTAAGTACTTGATAGCAATTAACAAAGGTTTTACTCTTTTTTCATTAACAAAGTTCTATAGTGGTTAATGGTAATTAACATAGGTTTTTAATGACAATTAATGACTACTAGGTTTCCATTAGTCACTGGCCTCCAAGCACATTAAACTCATTCAACATGTGATCTCACATGTCCTGATAAGGATTTTACAAACGCTTTCACTTTCCTCTGGTGGCAATTCAACCAGCTAATCTGGGTGAACCTGTGCCAGGAGCCCAGCCAGCCTGCAGGACACTATACTATCTGCCAGGGCCCCAGCATTACTAAACTTTAGTTAATTTTCACTGTATTGATAGGGAAGAAAATAAACCAGTTCAGCAGGAGACAACAAGAGAATGACTAGGGAGCAGAAGAGATTGCCATATGTTGGGAGATAGAGGGCAAAGAAAAGAAATAAAAGGAAGGAAGGAGAAAAGAGGAAAGGAGAAAGAGAAAGAAAAGGATTACTTACCTAGCAGACCCTTTTACAAACAAAAAGAGGAGGAAGAAGGTAAGAGAACCAATGTCTTTCTCCTCCCAACTCCCTTCCATAAAACGCTTAAATATAAAACTATTTAAACCGAAATTCCCCAATCTAGCTGCCCAGGGCATAAACATACACCTGCAGAAACGTGGGGGGGGGGGCGGTAATTCTCACCATGTTCTTGTGGAAAATAAATCTTTTGCTGTGAACGTTGAGGGTAAGAATTGGGTCATTCTTGTCATAGCCAACTAAAACAGAGTCGAGAAGCCAGGGGAAGAGCACTCAGGGTACAAAACATTCTCTGAGAATGTAATTCTCTGCAAGCCTGACTGCTGAAACTGCTTCTTGTAACCTGGAACCAGTTTTAGCCATAGCTTCTCAGATAACTTGCTGCAATTCTAGGACTAATTTTGCCCACCATTGACACCCACCAATCAGAGCTTATCAGCCCCCCAAACCCTTACTAGTGCCAATGAACTTTCTCAAGAAGCAATACATAACATTTCTCCCTTTTTATAAAACCTCTAACCTTCTCTTTTCTTTGTTCTTTAGACATACCGAAGACCACCTGGTCTGTGTGCATGCCCCAAATTACAATTCTTTCTTCCCAAATAAAACATTAAATTTAGAGCTTCATCACTACATTTTTATTTTGACTTCAACATCACTCCTACAGAAATCTAAAAAGGTCTCTTACGGGCTCCCAACTGCTAAATAGGGCTATGCACTTTACAATTTCCATACAACTGTTTTCGTGAGAGCCAAATGAGACAGGTTGGAGCTGTTAGCTATTTGCCATTCTTTGAGATTCTGTAAGGTGACGTGGATGACCTAAGTCACACAGAAGATCCTATGGTCACTAGGTCCCTGTGTTTACTAACAGAAAATACTCCAAAACAACATTCTGAATAAGAAGCTTGCAATAGGAACAGACAATGGAAAACTGAACAGATCCTAAGATTCAAAAATATCCAAAATACAAAGATAATACTTGGGGGTGGTAGGAAAAAGGACTGATTGATTTTGGGTAAGTAACATATAGTAATTTCATGTAATGTGGATTATATTTTATATAGCATATTATGAGTGCAGAAAACATTTAGAACCTAATTTTTTTTAGGCCTATAGAACATTCTATTTAAAGGAAACATGTTTAACCCAACACTATTAATTAAAAATATCAAAAAATTATTTACAGTTCTATATCCACACTTAACTTGATCTAGACTGCAGATTATTGCTCTTCTATAATAAAAAGGTCTTTGCACTTAACACAATGCTAAAAATTCCTTCTGATCTGCTTGTCACGTTCCGGCCCTAGAAGCACGAGGGGAAAGGAGGTGCAACATTCTCAAGGATGCAGTACTGAGTTACATATTTCCTTGACCAAAATAATCAGGGGTTGAGCCTTGAGCTGCCATTAAACCTGAGTGCCTCCGGGAGGCTCCCCGCCTGGAGTGAAGGTTGCTACAATTAGAACTGAAAAGGGCAGTTTGAAGCACCGAAAAATAGAAACCTGAAATGAATAGAAGCCCTGTCTCTCCACCAACCAAGGGCTCCGAAAAGAGTGACCCCAGATGCAGAGAAAGGGCCTGACTCTTAATTCCCACGTGTTCACCAAGCATTGACTTTGGATCTTAATCTAGTTTTCTGAGGTTTTCTTACTGCAAACCCATATTGCTGGCTCTAATTGATTCGCTTTCTGATGTTTCTCAATCTACTGCAGGAATTCTCGACCAGGGATGACTTTCCCCCCTCCCAGGGGACACTTGGCAATGTCTGCAGACATTTTTGGTTGTCACAACTGAAAGGGAGGGTTCTAATGGTATCTAGTAGGTAGAGGCCAGGGATACAGCTAAATATCCTATAACACGCAAGACAGCTCCCCACCACAAAGAATTATCCAGACCAAAATGTCAAATAGTGCTGAGGTTTTATTGTGAGACTATGTACCTATGCTTCAATTTATTTCTAAATGCATGAGTTTTTTTATGTCACTAATGTAATGTATAAGTTTTTTAATCCTAGGTGGTAAAACTTTGCATTTTTAACTTTTTTCCTGTGCTTTACTCCACTAAATTTAATACCTAAGTTTTCATGACTGTTTCTGAATTGTATATAATTTTTAAAACATCAAATGCTTTGATTCTATAATCTAATTTTTAATGTAATGATCAAATCAATAGATTAAAGAATATAACCTAAAAAACTAATAGATGAGAAACTTTGACTTTGGATAGCATAGGGAGACTGTTTTTTTGCGGGGGAAGGGGTTGTTTCTTTGGTTTTTTTTGAGACAGAGTCTCATTCTGTTGCCCTGGCTAGAGTGCAGTGACATCATCGTAGCTCACTGCAATTTCAAACTCCTGGGCTCAAGGCCTCAGCCTCCCAAGTAGCTGGGAGATGCGCGCCACCATGCGCGCCACTACAGATGTGCGCCACCATGCCTGGCTAATTTTTTCTAATTTTGGTAGAGATAGGGGTCTTGCTCTTGCTTAGGCTGGTCCTGAACTACTGAGCTCAAGTGATCCTCCTGTCTCGGCCTCCCAGAGTGCTAGGATTACAGGCAAGAGGTACAGCACCCAGCCAAGACTGTTTTTTCAAGGCCCGGACACCAAGTAAATTATCTCAAATTGGTCGGTCTGTAGAAAAGGCAGGTCAGATGCTAGAATGCAAAGAGATAATGTAACTCCAAGCCTTTTCCTAACATCAACCTAATAATGTCCACCTTTCTCCAAGGAATTTTTTTAAAAAGGCAATTTTACATATTGTCCCTTTATATAAAAGACTTAACTCTCAGAGTTAAAGGGCATTTTGAACAGCAGCTTCTGTAACCTCTTAATTTGTGCGTTTTAAATAGAATCAGTAATTTTTAGAGAATTACTAAAGTCTAAAGAATAAAAGGCCAAGTCCCTAAGGATTTTGTCTAGGTCACCAAGTGGCTCAGTTGTGAAATCAGTCTTAAAACCTAAGTCGATTTTCTCTTAGACCTATCCTTTTTTGCATAGCTGACTTCAAAAGTCACGTTTTAGTACATACCAACTTTATTAGAAGATTTTTTAACTCTAATCTTTTTTTACTTCGTCATCTTTTTTCCTAAAGTATCTCATTCTTGAGCTCAACAGCTACCCTCCTGCCTTGCTAATTAGCATGCAGAATGCAGTTTAATTTTTACCAAAGATCCAAGACTTAAAAATGACATTTTGAGCACTTGGTTCTTAACACTTAAGGATATTTGGTTCAAATGCTCTGGTGATTAATTTTAATTTTGCTGCATAGGAAATAGAGGATTTGAGATAAAGGAAGTTACATTTCATCAAAATATTTTAAAGTAAAAAAGATAACAGAAGACAGTCTGTAACAGGCAAGGAAAATGAAGGGAGAAACAAAACAAGCATTTTCCTTTCTTTTTAACCAAACTATATAAGAATGTTCCTAAAAATGTTTTATAGGGTATTAACAGGTACTGTACATAAAAGGATGCTACGGTCTAGGAAATAGGTGTATGTCCCCATCTCCATCTCTCTAGGAATCACATACTGACAGATGAAGGCTCCAAAATGTTGCTTACCATTTTATCCTAATATTTCCCAAATTTATAAGGGCCACAGAATGTTTTTTACTATAACCTCTACTAAGCTATCCTATTCCATTCTGTTACCATCTTGTTTGAATTCATTTTAGCAGCTGATCCAAAATCCACCAATTTGATGTGTCCCGTTCGGTCAATGAGAATGTTCTCAGGCTTGATGTCTCTGTAAGAAAATCAGGGCCATGAATTAGTGTCATCTTCTCCATGCCAATTAGCAAGCAACTGCTAACCTAGAATCTCAATTCAGCCAAGAATCTTGGTTTATGTATTCTGCTATACCGACCTCCTCTATTCATGGATATAAATGATTAGCATACATTTTGCAAAACAAATTTAATTAAAAAGAAGCAAGGAAGGAAGGGAAGGAGGGGGGAAGGGAAAAAGAGAAAGCAAAGAAAAAAATACATATTATTACATGGATTATTTCTCCTAGAGACACACATCTTACATTATGAAAGCAAAGGCAAGAAGCTAGGAAATTTGCCTGAGGTCATGTGGCTAGTCAATGGAAAAGCTGAGACTCTTTCAGATTTTGTGATTCCTAGTCTAGCCATCACTGTGTTCCCACAATATTATCAGATATACATAAAACATCAGAGGAATGAGGACATGAAGAAACATTCATCAACTGAGGATTCTGTGGTCTTCTACTCCTATGTGGTATGCCATTTCCTTCTACAAATCAAATTCATTTCTTCTATCATATAATCCAAGAACCCATCCAAGGGTCCCCAGTCTTATTAGCTACATAACACAATTTACTAGCAAACTTGAGAACATTACAATTCTAGATCTATTGCACTGTTGAACCAGCAAGCTGAAATGCCTGCCATTTTGGAAAGTTTACTTTCAGCCAGTTACAAGTAAGATTGGCTAAAAATTGGATGGAGTGTTATTTTGGTCCCAAAATCATTCATCCATCATTTCCATGCAGGAACTCTTATGCAATACAGGAAAATCCTCAGTGTGCTACCTGAAAGTCTTACTTACCGATGTACATATCCCATCTGATGAACACTGTGAACAGCCAAAATCAGTTCGGCTAGGTAAAACTGAATCATATTTTCATCTAATTGATCCTCATATCTGTTCAATAGTGACAGCAAGTCCCCTCCAGGCTGATATTCCATGACCTGTATGGAATGTCAAAGTCATTAATTCTTCACACACCCCAAAATAGAGAATGCCTCAATTAGATCCCCAAATACTGCCTGACGTGTTATAATTACAGTATCTCCACAAAGCAACGAAGATGTATAAGACATATTGTAAGTCACGTACGATGAGGTCCCTGCCCTAAAGAAATTACATCCATTACCCAAGAGACTCAATATAATGAAAGACTAGTCCCAGATACCATGCACAGTGTTTGCAAGGCAAGCTTGAAAAGTTGAATTAAATCCACCCACTCCCCCACCTACTCAAATCTACACCCCAGACATTCCCTAGGATTACATACGCAGTGTAGATGGATATTCCTAGAGGGCAACAAACTCTCTTGTATTCTTTTTGCATTCCTCTCAGCACCCAGCAGAATATAGGATGCGTGCAAAAAATGTAATGCAATCTTTTCCTTTTACAGTTGGTGTAGAAGGCAACTGACAGCCTCTATTAAAAATTTAAATGTAAATATATACACTTTGACCTAGTAATTCTACTCCTAACAATTCATTTTACAGATATTTACAATAGTTTGCAGATAAATAGATTCATTGCAGCACTGTTTATAACAGGGGAAAAAAAACCTGGAAATCACCCAAATATCCACCAATAAGAGATAAGCTAAAATATGATGTATCTAAACAATGGGATACGATGAAGATATTAAAAGCAAATGGATTCCATCTATTCATACTGCCATGGAAAGCTGTCTATGATAATATAAAGTGACATCTTGTATAGAATAAAGTACAACCCCTTTTTTGAGAGAAAAAATCTAATTATTACATATATTAGTACATATACAGGGAAAAAATCGTGAAGAATATAAAGTCTCAAGTAAAATGTTTGATTAGCAAAAACAAATCTTTTTCTACCCCAAAGAACTGAAATGCTTCCTCCTTTTGATGATAACCAGGTGTGATATTCCTGAGTCAACACATGGCCTTGAGGCCAGGTAGCCTGCGTGGCTTCAGACTCCAGCTGGTGACTTCACTCCCTGCCTTTCAGTCTCATCCTCTGTAAAACAGGGATAAGACTAATCCCCTTGCAGCACTGTATGATGATTAAGTAAGACAAGGTCCTCAGAGGGCCTGGCACCAACATGAGGTCCTCAACGATCCCTGAATTCCCACCCTTCTCCCCACTTTGCTGTATGATCCTTTCTTCTCTGGCTGGCGAGAAGCTAGAACCCATTTCGACCATTGCTGCATGCATGTTAACCCTTATTGAGTTCTCCCATCCTTTGCTCTCATTTCCCATTTTATTAGCTGTGCTATAAATGTCTTTTAAGTTGTCTCATATGCTTTCTGGAAAAAAAGGCAAGATCTGAATATACTTCTTTAAAAAAAACACACTAAATCTCACAAACTACTGCATTCCAAAAGCCAACTCTGGGATGTGAATTCTCACCATCATCCTCCAAACTCCTGTTTGCTTTGAGTCCAGAATTAGAAGAAAGCTCTAGACAAGTCAGAAGTAGAGCATCTGCACACAGCCCTAAAGGCCCCAGGCTGAGCCAGTAAAAACTCCAGGAAGTCTGGCCAGCACCCAGTCAACCCCAAACCAGAGACCTCTGGAGAAGCCAGTGACTTGCACGTCCTCCCCAAGGGCCCCTTAAAACCTGGGAGTCTATTCCATTCACATGGCTTCTTGCACACAGCAGACACTCAACCAGATACTGTACAAATTACATTTAAAGAGTAAGGTTGCATTTGCACAGCAATTGCTGGGGGAAAAAAAATAATCTGTGAACTAATAAGAAGAGCAACAACACTTAGAAGGGTGGCACCTAATATGCATACTTTATTTCCCCAAGTTCACAGCAGACATTAGCTACTCATCCCAGTCCTCGAAGAGCCCACAGGAACCACCTGGTTGCCTGTAGCTCACCCACTCATCCCAACCTGGTTCTCCATAGGCCCTGGGTATGTGGGTGAATGCTAATGTGTATGTCTGTTTAAAATATATATTACCATTAAAAAGTCCTTAAATATCCAAAAAAAGAAAAAGGAAAGAAATTCATAGATAATAACAGAAGTACTTATACTTTTAGTACTGAAATGTCTTAAAATAAGAACAATGCATATTTATGATGACACGCCGCAGTTACAAATTTCCTATGGCTCTATTAAGTATGTGGGGAAAAAAACTGTGGCCTATAAGTTTAAGGCTGAGAAAGCCAAATGTATAGCAGCCACTGGCAACTTCTAACAACTCACAAACTGAACACTATTTAGTACTTAGCAGCTACTCCTGAAGATTCTTTTTGTATGATCAGTAAAATAGTTTAGAAAATAACAATTTCTTAAAAAGGCAAAAAGACATGTATTCTTTGCTTCAATTCAGAAGATCCAATTTCTTGAACTGAAAATTCCCTCCCAAACTAGATCAGTCTTTTCTAAGAGTTTAACAACTTTCTATTTCTTCAAAACCTGGGTTGATTGAGAAAACAAGCAACAGAAATTACAACAGCTGCTAAGCAGCATGTGCCACAACATGAGGCCAAAATAGACATACTAAATGACAAACCTCTAAATAGACTGGGCCCTTATTAAAGAAACTAATCAAACTTGACCCACCAACACGATTCCAGATTATCAGACTGAAAATTCCAACTGAGCACCATCAGGAGAATTTAGTTTGGACATTTACTGAGTAAGTTTGGCTATCCCAAGATGTCATCCCCAAACTATGCTACTAGGGTACAGTTGCTCATTTTGGTACAAATGGAGCCCATGGGGAAGACAGCCTATATGTGGCCAACCCAGGCTTCATCCATCATCATGCTGGTGAGCCTGAAGATACAATAAAGACCCAGGACTTGAGTGCTTTCAGAAAACACTTTTGGATGGCTAAAAAATAGTAGTAAAAATAAAATTAAATTAAAAAAAAATTTACAAATAAAATGGTACCAAGGCTGAGTACAGTGGCTCACATCTGTAATCCTTGCATTGTGGGAGGCCTAGGGTGGGGGAATCACTTGAAGCCAGGAGTTTGAGACCAGCCTGAGCAACATAGTGAGACACTATCTCTACAAAAAGCAGAAAAATTAGCTGGGTGTGGTGGTGCATGCTTGTAGTCCTAGCTACCTGGGAGGCTGAGGGAGGAGGATCGCCTGAGCTCGGGAATTTGAGGTTGCAGTGAGCTATGACGACAACACCGCGTTCTAGCCCAGGCAACAGAGCAAGACTGTGTCATTGATTGATTGATTGATTGATAGATAGATAGCACTATAGAAGGGTAAAGTATGTCTCCTTCCCATCCCCACCACTTAGGGAATATTTTAAAAATAAGGATTCCAGAGACTGATTCCAGACTTCATGGATCAAGCTCCATGGGCAGGGCCCAGGAATCTGTAGTTTTACGAATCCACTGGGGCGATCCTGATGCAGCTAGCCCAGCACAGCACTGGGACCCACTGCTGATGAGGTTGCGGAACCAATATGGCTCCCCACTCCAACTGAATTGAAAGTCTCTACAGCAGAGGTAACCTTGAATGAAACTTGGCTTTAATATAGCCATTACTTCTGCTGCTTATATTTTTTCAGTAACTACCTAAAGCCTTTCTGCATATCAAGACAAGATCGCTGACAACAAAGAGCTGGAAAATAACTGGTCCATCAGCACCAAAACAACGATCCTCCATCCCTGCAAGGACTGGAAATGTCCCCTGCACACAATGAACAGCTGCAGGTCACCCAAATGGTGATCACCAAGGCACAGTAATCAAAGGCCGGGGAGGCAGGAGGAGGGAAGAGTCCTAGAGTGAAACAGCCCTAAACAATGTGGCAACCCTGCTGATGGCAGAGAAAGCACAGCAGCTGACAGACGAGCCTGGCCTGCAGCTATAATGGACTTGCTCTTTTAAAGCAAAGCCTTTCAGGCCAACAGAGACAGACCCTTCTGATGGCAGCAGCTGCAGATGCTAATTAAAGGGCAAATCTTACATGTGTTCAGTTTGGAAGGAGCGGCTGCTTCTCTGCTGGTGTCTGTAGCTATATACCCCAAGTACTAGGATGGCAATTTCCATCCGTTGTGTCACATTTGAAATGAAGGACAGACATGTGTGAGCATGCATGCACACATAGGCACATTCACCCACCTGCATGCTTGCATGCATGTGCACGCATATGTGAGGGAATGTAAATATTTAATAGTGCTTTTGTACTCTATTCCAATTCACATAGGGCGTCATTAGAAGCATGGTGTGCTAGCCACCTCTTAGAAATGCTTCTTTGAAATGCTTGCACATTCAGCGTTACTGAAAGTGCCGTGAAAATGTAATCATGCCATTGGTATCATTATCTGCTCTACCTGGCATTCCTGACCTTTGGAATGGGGTAGGAGGGGAGAGGACTAAACAGAGTTGCCCCTGGTAGAGACCCTATATTACTCTTCTTGAAGGGCAAGGTGACCAAGAGAAAAAGAGAGAAGGCCCTTTATCTCAGAAAATATGAATCCCAGCCTGATTCATCTATCTATTCAAAAAATCTTTATTGAGTACTGAATCACCCAGAGTGTTGGCGGGAAATAGCACACTCAAACCAGGTGATTAAGGACATTAATGAATGAAGGGGCTATTTACAAAGATGCAGGTTAGGTTAAGGAAAATAACCATGAGATGATTAAGACCCAGAGCCAGCAACAGTAGGGGAATAGGAACCATTCCTGGGAGCAAGGAAGGGATTTCACATGTGTACACTATTACTGAAGGGACAAAAGGAAGAAGCCACAACCAGAAACTAACTATAGCTATAGCCAAAGGACAATGGTTCTCAAAATAAGAAAAAAAAAAAACAAAAATGAGGTCTCTAAACCAGCAGCAGCAGTATCACCTGGGAACTAGTTAGAAATGAAAATTCTGGGACCACACCCCAGACCTACTGAATCAGAAACTCTGAGGATGGGACCAAGCAAACTGGGACAACGTAATTAAATTGTGGTTCCTAAAACAGAATTGTAAATGTACTCATTTGAAATATGCTTCAAAACACCAAGAAAACAAAAACTATTTCAAAAGCACAGAGAACTCAAAGAACCTCCCTAAGGCAATAACACACCCAGCAATTGAATTGAGGTCAATAAGAGATATTAATATCTGCTTTCAGCAATGAGAAAATTAAAGCTGAAAAGGCCAAAGACTCTGGAGAGACCAAACAAGGAATGGAAATAAAACAAGAACCGATATGCTAAGTCACAGCCTCTTTCCGGTGGGCAGCTGGCTTCCAAACCCTGGCTCAGGAAGCGGTGACACGTGAACACGCCTGATGAGTTTTGAGATATGCTTGAAAAATCAGATAATCTTAGCAGAGAGATGAAAACAGCACATGTCTCGTTGTCAAAACTATCATAAGCTGCCACATTTCACTGAAGTAAACAATGAAGTTGTATTAATTAACTCTCTCGATTCCCAAAGACAGTATAGGCTGATATTCATACAGGCCCTGGGGTCAAATTCTAGAAACGGCCCACCTCCAAAGTGTCCCTATGTAGGAAGAAAACACTGCCCACAAAATTGCACAGGTGTGGGTTGAAAGCAAGAGAGGAAATATTGAGAACTAATCCCAAGCAGGATATCAGAACCAGGTCCTATCAGCAGCGGTTATGGATGCAGCAGTATAATGTAATGAGCAAGAATACAAAAGGCTACAGGGCCTGGCCTCAAATCCTCTACCTTTTATTACCTACAAAAGTAGCTGTTTTAACCTCTGTGGCAGTATTAACTGTCCCTCATCCCCAAATCCATTCTTCCCTTCGTCCATTGTAACAAGAATTTTAGCTGGATATAAGCCACACAGCTAGACAGTAATTTCTCAGTCTCCCTAGCAGCTAATGTGCACTCATATGACAAAGTTCTGGCCAAAAAAATGTGAGAGAAAATGATGTGTCAAATTTCTATGTCATTCTGTATAAAAGGAATTTGCTTACTCTGAATTTCTGCTCTTTTTTCCTACAAGTCAGCTGGAACAAAGACATGAAATGGTCCGACTTCAACCATGTAAAAGAGTACAACAACCTAAGGAATGAGAGAGCCACAAGATGGAAGGAACCTGGGTCCCTGATTTATCACATACAAGAAAGCTGCTCCATCAGCCTAGACTGTATGTTAGGGTCTATTTGTTATAGCAGCTCTGCCTATATCTTAACTAATACATCTCTACATGCGACTGGGGAGGAACATTTGGAATGGACATAGGGAAGTCACTGTAAGGGAAACGAAGGGAAGTTCATGGGTCAATTGCAGGCTCAGAGAAGGGCAGCCTGAAGAGACCCACAGTATGAAAAACACCAATACAAAGACTCTCACGAAGAATTTAAATACTGTACTACAAGCAGTGGGTTGCAAAACAATGTGTACTTTGTAAAGATCAGCTCCTCCCTGGAAGGACACTGACAAAGGCATCTGTTACACAGAATTGAACAGATTTCTTCGTGAACCAGATCAACAAAGCACTGTTCCCATGGGTCGCCTGCCAGAATACAGGACTAGCCTTGTTATATAGAACCAGACGTTACAATGGAATTTGCTACAATTTTCTATATACCAGAAAACGGTAAGCCACATTCACTGATATGTCACTGCAAATGGGAAATTTTAACCATCAAAATTCAAAAGAACTCAAGTTCAATTTCCTTGCACTGCACTCCAAATTTTGAAAACCTTACTGGATCTATCTTGAATTACATACTTTAGAGAACCAAACTCCCACTGTTAACATAATACAATTTCTATAACACAATAAGTAAATTTGTATGTAAATCCAATTTCTATGAAATTTATCACACACTCATCTAATCAATATTTCTTAAGCATTTTCTTGATAAAGCTCTACTGGGGGCAAAGGAGACATAATTGCTTTCTTCATGGAAGCAGCAGCCTCATGAAAGAGACCAACGCCCACCCGTGAAGGGGAGTACTGTGTGCTATGCGCATGCCATAGAAAGGCACCATCTCAGAAGCAGAGGGTCCAGGAGGGCTTTCTGGAAGAAATGACATACGATCCAAGCACAGAGAAGTAAATAGGAGTTAGCCAGGTAAACAGGGAAAGAATGAAGAGCATGCAAAAAGGTCAGAGGCAAGGTCAAAGAACCAAAGGAAGTTCAGGACGACTGTAAGGTGGAAAGAGAGAAACAGTAAGTGATGAGGCTGGAGGCATATGCAAAAAAAGCCTGGAAAGCCACGTGGAGGGGTCTGGACTTCATTGAGAGGGCAGCGGGGAATCTTGAAGGGTTTTGACAGCGGGATGACTTGGCTACAGTATGTGGAAGACCTAGGGGGAGGGCCAGACAGATGGCAGGGAGAATACTTAGGAAGTTATCACAGTAATACAGACAAGAGTAGAGGCAGGGCTGGAGAGAAGAGGCAGATAGGAGAGATATACTATAGGATGTATAGTTTTAATTCATTGATTCAAAATGTATCTTCAATTAAGCTACATTAGCATTTCAAATTAACTGTGCAGCTGCCAGGAGAGCACAATATGTAAGTTTCCCCAAACTTCAAAGGTTTAGTGAGCTAGAAGTGGCCAACAGGCAAAATGGAATTTCAGCACTTTATAGTGCCCATATAGACCTAAGATCCCCTTATCTTTCAACAAAATGTGTTTCCAGATTCAGAATTTTTCACGCTGGAAAGATAAAGTGGTATATATACTTTCTATTATGTAACACCCTCAATATGGTCGGGGATGTCACCTCATAATCAAACGCACTCATAATTTTGCAGCAAAATGTATGGATAGTCACACTCAAGGGAATGAATAAAGACCGTCAAGAGCCTTAAGAAAGTTCGGGTCAGGTTTGGCCCAAAACTGAGTTCAAGTCAGGTGTTGTTGCTAAACAAGTAACAAAAGAACTTGAACTTATTCAGAGCTCTGGGTATTTCGGAATTACAGATAACGGATGGTAAACCCACCAACATATCTTAATTTGTATGCTAAGTTTGGGTTTTTATATGAAAACTATACCCTTAACAAGCATTTTACTGCAAAGTATCAAAGTACTTGAGAAGAAAATCCAGACAAGGAAATAATTACAAGCTTCCAGCAGTAATACCCAATGGAACTACCAGAGAAGGGCATGAAAATGTCATTGAACCCAAGTATCCATGTGCTGAGGCAACCAGAATACCAAAGAACAGGTGTTTTAAGAAATTTCCCATCTTGCAAGATGGCAGGTGGGAACACTAAGCAGAAGCTAAGGATGCCAATGCCAGGAACAAGATCAAAAGGGAAGCCCCACAGCCAAAAGGCATAAAAAGAAGAAACC
>VBSM01003044.1:8674056-8686468 GCA_008086735.1 Cheirogaleus medius
AAAAAAAAAAAAAAAAAAGGTGAACTCTTTGACCCAGGAGGAAGAGAAATATGAGTTCATGGAGCAGTGTGAACAGACCAGAAAACTGTGCACCCTCAACACTTGCCAAAAAATCAGAGCCCTTCCTAACTACAGGGCTACCTGTGTTCTGTGTTGCCTTGAAAATGAAGTTTATCCTCATAAGCTGGTGTTCTAAACCTCTTGCACAGCTCTAATTAAAATATCTAAAACAACAATAGCAAATAAACATGAAACAAAACAAACAAAAACCCTGCTGTTTCAAGGGAACTTCTTTTCTGAGGGCTAACGAAGAAGACTGTTAATACATCCAAACGTTGAGAGGCTCCGCAAGATGCAGAGAGCACAAAGCACATGTTTCAAACACAAAAAAACGACCTAGAATGTCAGCAACCCTAGCAACACACCAAGGTCAACTGTGAAGGTGAGGGCTCCAAGCCCCAGGTCTCAAGGAAGGAATGCTTCTAAGTCTATATTCAAGGAAAGGACGTTTCAGGCCCTAAATATAACAGGCTTGGCATTGGTTCTAAAAGAGCATGTGGTCAGTTCAAGGCCAGTCTCCCAACATATTTATATGGGAATGTCCTCACTCAGAAGACTGGGTGAGGCCAGGGAGAACGTCTCTACAGGCACTGGGTTCTCAACTACTATGAAACCAAGGCAAATAAACCATTTATTCTAGGTCAGAAATAAAGGCAGTAAAGTCCCCAAAAAATACCCAGTGGAAGTTCAAGACAGATAAGAATTCATCTCTCTTACCCTTTTCTCTTACATAAGCCTCTGTAAAAGTTTATCTCCATTCAAGGTAACAAGATAATCTTGTTTTAAGGGCCGAATCAGAAACAAAAACTGTTTCTAGGATACACTTTTTAAATTTAGGAATCTAATCCCCCAAGAATCTAAACAAGGCCCCAAAATGAATTTCAGCATTCTATGAGCTATGCTATATACACATCAGGGAAAACTATGCCACCATTCAAAAGAATAAAGTAGACCTGTACATACTGACATGAAAGGATGTCTGGAATAAATTGGTAAAAAGCAAAAGGTGAGCTGAAGAGCCGTTTTCGTAAAACAAACGATTAAATATATACATGAGTATATAGAATTTACCCCCCAACAGGGCATAGTTAAAGGCAGAAAGAGCATGCATAAGCTTTAATATTTGTTTCCCTAGGGAGAGGGATTAGAAGGAAAGGGAGGGGACTTTCGTTCAACTTCATGCATGTCTATGGTGTTTGCATTTTCTTATAATAACCATGCATTATCTTAATTTTTAAAAATTAAAGCAAGATTCTATTAAAGGTAATAACAGACTATTCCCTATTTCCCAGTAAATGACTTCTCATTATTGCCCTTTAAGCCGCAGCTACAATACCCAACAATAATGAGTTAGCTCTTAATCTTTGTAACAAGGAGGGCAGGGAGACACCGGAAAGTCAGGAAAACAATTGAATGAATGAGGAGTCATGGACCTCACAGGCAGGAACCACATTCAATTCTATGACAGGTATCTGAGTATCAGAGCGCCAGGCTAATTCCAGAGAGATGAATGCAAAGACTCACCAGATACAGGTTATTTTTGTCCTGAAAGGCATACTGTAATTGGGGGATCCAAGGGCTTGTGCTTCGAGATAAAATGTTCCGTTCTTCCTCAAAAAATGAAACCTAGCAAAAAAAGAAACCCTTTAGAAAATTTGAAAGAACCAAATGTTGAGAGGTGGGTAGGAGGGGGAGGCCCTTTCTTCTGTCTTTAAGCCTAAACTGATGTTTCTAGCTTAAAATAAAAAGCCATCGCTTAGCCTGGCATTCCACAAACCTCAATCATTCACTTATTTTGCTCACAATTTTCGCCAGCTCCATATATTGCCTGCTCAATTATTTGCCTATCATCTTTCTCTAAATTAAACTCACTTTCTTTAAATTAAATATCTTTCTCTTCTTCTTCACCTTCCCTTCCTGAACAATTCGGTCCTAAAGCCATTAGCTGGGGCCAAGCAAGGTAAGCAGCCATGCCAATGACTGGGAGAGAGAGACGCAGTGGCCCAGGACAGGGGCCAGGCCCAAACAGAGTGAGGAGGGCAGAACCGTGTGGGGTGTGAAGGGCCCACACAGGGTGAGGAAGACATCCACGTGTAGGGGTGGCCTGGCACATGTGATCTGGATGCACCAAGGGGATGTGAGATCACAGTAGATTGGGTGCATACAGATATATAAAATAAGTAAAAATATTAAGGGTATATGATGTCAGAAAAGAGCCTTATTAACACAGAAAGGATGCAAACTAAAATGAACCCTGTGAAGCTGGATTGGAATTAGGGGTATTAGTGTGAACTCATGGTTTTCAATATAAGTACAGAAGACTGTCCTTATACTTCATGCATGTCTACAGTGAAAAAGGTTTTGACTTTTCTATACATTTGTGGTTGTTTCAAATAAATAAAGATGTAAGTGTGTGTATATGTGTGTGTGTGTGTACATGCATGCAAGTAAGTATACTGTACACCCATACGTGTATTCCTTAGTGCATTCCTTATCCACTGGAAGGGGTCTAGGGGCAGTGACGCCCCAGTAACAATGAGAATACGCAGTACCCAGATCTTGGCCTCTAAGTACCATTTTTCACTAAAAGGAATAGGGCTCTTTGGAGACATGACTGATGCCAGGGCTGGGGCAGAGAGAATAAAAGCACCAGAAGAGCCTAAACATCTCCTTGTACCAGAAATCACGAAAGTACTTAAAGAATGATAGGGATATGTCAAAGGACACAAAAAGCCAGCGTGAAGAGGTTCTCACTGGCCAGCTTGGGGACAATTTGAGTATGAATATCATGATAGAAACAGACTGTAACTCAATGACTGAAATAGGAAAATGCAAGTCCACATAGATATAAATAAATGAATACATTGAAAGTTTTATGAGGAACAGGATATTTCCATCGTTTGAAAGGACCTCTCCACAAATTACTTATGCACCATGGGAATCAAGTGATCAAAATGAACATCATCAAGAATGCAACAAATTGAAACAGAGAGTCACCTGTTGGGATGCAATGAGAACAGAGTATCTTGTCTGATATTCCTGCCAAAGATCCATAACCCAAAGCTAAACATGAGCAACATCAGACAAATCTAAATTTTTTAAAATAACCAGCCTATAATCATCAGAATTGTCAAGATTCTGCTGGAGAATGCTGGGTAGGAAAAAACAAAAAAAGTATTGTTAAGGTCATGGGAGTCCAGGAAAAATTAAGGAATTGATCCAGATTGAAGGAGACTGAAGAGGCAGGACAAATAAATGCCAAGTGTGATCCAAAACCAGAACCTTTTATTCTAAAATACATTATTGAGGTAACTGGTGAAACCTAAACAGTATCAAAGGATTCAACGGTAGTAAAATATCATTGTTAACTTCATGATTTTGGCGGGTGTACTGTGGTTCATAGGAGGATGTCCTTGTTGTAGGAAATGCCCACTCAAGTGTTCAGAGGTAATGCAGCATCAGGTTGGCAACTTATTTTGAAATGGTTCAGGAAAAAAAAGTTGTTATACTTTGTGGTAGTTAATTTCACATGTCAACTTGGCTAGGCCACAGTAACCGGTTATTCAATCAAACATTAATCTAGGTTTGCTGTGATAGATGCAGTTAACATCTACAATCAGTTGACTTTAAGGTTGTCCTCGATACCGTGGGTGGGCCTCATCCCATCAGCTGAAAGGCTGTAAGAGCAAGACTGCAGTTTCCCTAAGGAAGAAGAAATTCTGCCTCAAGACTGCATCGTCTGCTCCTGTCTAACAATTTACCAGCCTGCACGACAGATTTCAGACTTTCCAGCCCCCTACCATCATGTACATCAATTGCTTGAAATAAATAAATTATATATGTATATATGTAAATATAGTCTATGTGTGTGCATATATATTTCTATGTGTGTATATATTTTATGTATATATATTCAGTATGCATATACAGTCTATGTGTATATATATTCTGTGTGTATATTATTCTATATATAGTCAATGTATGTTGCGTGTGTATATATATCTCTCTCTCAAGTGATTCAGAAAAAAATTTGTTTATACTCTGCATGATAGTTTTATGTGACAACTTATATATATAGGAGATATATATATGTATGTATGTATATCTCCCCTACTGGTTCCATTTCTCTTAAGAACACTGACTGATACACTGTACTTGCAACTTTTCTATAAATTTGTGATTGTTTCAAAATTTTTTAAAACTTAATTTTAAATGTACCTTCTTTTATTTAGTTCTAACAAGAACCTCTGTGGAAGTCACAGGTTTTGATCTGCTAGTTAACATTGAACTATTAAATGTTTTAAATAGTCTGCCCATGTTCTACCTAAAATCATCTGATTTAATTTAATATTCCCAGTGATAAACCTAACACATTTGAGAAAACACCGACCCAACTCCAGTAATTCACTGCACCTGACATGCTGATCCTTCTTGTTCTTAGCACATAAAAGGTGTTCAAGGAAGCTTGGCTGAACGGAAGAGTCTACACCTTTATTTGCTTACCACCGACTCTTTGTCTAACCCCTGAAGCATCCATTGAGATAAGCACTCTTCCGGCTGTCACACAACTCTGGGTGGGTGTGCTGGCCTCTCCTCCAGGTAACAGACCTTGTTTGCAGGACGCTACCTCTCCCTATCTCTGCTCTGTCATTTCCCCTCACTCACTCCCTGTGCTGGCTTCTTTCTTCTCATGCCCTTAAATTCCAAATCCTCACCATGGCTCAGTTAAGGACTCTACTTTTTTACATAATTAAAAAAATACTTTTTTTTTTTGGAGAAAGGGTCTCACTCTGTTGCCTGCACTAGAGTGCAGTAACATCATCATAGCTCACTGCAACCTCAAACTCCTGGGCTAAAGCAATAATACTACTACCTCAGCTCCCAAGTAGCTGGGACTACATGTGCACAATACTGTGTCCGGCTACTTTTTGTATTTTTTGTAGAGACGGCATTTCACTATGTTGCCTAGACTGGGCTCGAACTCCTGGCCTCAAGTGATACTCCCACCTCAGCCTCCTGAAGTGCTAGGATTACAGGCGTGAGCCACCACACCCCCAGCCTTCTTTTATATTCACTCTCTTAAGGAATGGATGGATGGCTTTAATTAGCTCCTGTGTATGTTTTATAAACACCCAGCTCACACCTCATAGAGAATCCTTTCAGGTCATTTGCCTGGAGGAAGGCACACCTATTTTAATAGCTCTACTGTTTGCCTGCAGGGTGGGATGTTGGATTATTTTCTTTTTACATGCACTCTCTCTCATCTAAAACCTCAGCATTACAAGGTCGGGGCTACATCTAACGCCTCTTCCCAAGGACCCAGAAACACACCAAATACAACAGATGATCAATAAGTATGAACTGATGATCGGTAGCTCTTAGGAGCTGGGAGGCTGAGTAAGCATCTTCCACTCCTCTCTTCCAAATTATCTGCCGTAACTTGTCACTTTTCCTTTCTATTATGTTGTTCACATTTTATTTCTAAACACAGAGGCCACATCATTCCCAGACTCTGACAAGCAGCTTCCTGCCCTCCGCTGCTTCCCCAATCGGAGGCGCAAAGTCACTGAAGTCCGCAGGGACCAGACTCTGATCCCAATCTCCTCCTTCCAAAAGCCTCAATCATCCCCAGCCACCTCACAAGGTCAACTGCAATTTAAAAAAAACGGTTGTCGGGGGAATGGGGAGCTATTGTGTAATGCATACAAAGTTTCTGTTTGGGATGACGAAGAAGTTCCAGAAGTATACAGTGGTGATACGGCTGTACAACACTGTGAATGCAATTAATACCATACTACCACTGAATTGTACACTTAAAAATGGTTGAAATGGTACATTTTATGTATGTTATGTATATTTTATGTATATTTTATGTATGTTATGTATATTTTACCACGATAAAAAAGTTTCTTGACATTTTTCACCAATTACCCCCTCTCCACTCAAATGTCCTCATTTCTCCCCACTTCCCCATCTAAACCACTAAACACACACACACACACACACACACACATCCTGCATAGCATTCTAGTACTCAAACCTCCAGAACGTCACATAAGGCCACACTTGTACTCAGCACATTCCCATCACTTCTCTCCCCAGAACCTGCCTTCCCAATCCTCAGTGACAACTTTCCCTGTCCCTGGCTCACCCACAACATCTCCCCCTCACATCATCATTAATAAATTTGCTAACTGTTCTCCCTCTTCTGTGATACTTTAGCTGGTAAGCACCTGCTTTATATATTTGCATTTTTCCTCCACTTTCCAAGGGTTGTTTTTAAACCCTGAAAATAACAATCATGGAACTTCAATTCCTTTTGCTGGCTTCCCATGGAGCTGAGTATATTATTGAACACATGATGAGCGCTAGAATGTCTGTAAGTAATAAATTGCTCTCTGTACTGCAAGGCTGATGGCTCTCTCTCTGAGACACAGCAAATGAATCGATACATCTAGAGACAGCAGCCTTGTTTAAAAGAAAGAAAAACATCACAACCAAAAAGATAACTTCTTACCTGTTCTCAACTCCTTAGCCATAACAATTTTGCTTAATTTCTTCAAAGGCCTGTTTTAAAATCAAATACACATGCTCACAACACAACTATCTAAAGCGTGTACAAAAAGCAAATGCTATCTGATTCACCCCACCATCTGCGTATCCTGAATCCTCAGCTGATGGGCATGAAAGATCATCTTAGATTCATTAGTTAAAAGGCCAATTTAGTTCTGAAATAAAGTACAACTATAGAAGCATGATACAGAAATCAAGGGGAATTTGTGAGCCTTCAAAATTAGCATCGGGACAAGAAGCAGAGCTCAGAACATGAGAGACCTTTTTGCCCATGCAACAGCAATTAAATATAGAGTCAGAGGAAAACTTGCTCGATTCTAGATGGTAATGCAGCAGATTACTGTTCCTACAATGAACATTTCGGTTCAGAAAGGGGAAAACCGTGATGTTAAAATGCTCCTACCTGCTCCTGGGCCAATAAGGCCTTCTTCTTCATGACTTTCATGGCATAGATGTCCCCACTTGCTTTCTCTCTTACCACCTGCACATCAGCAAAGTGACCACAACCTACGAGACTTCTGACTTCAAAGTCCTTTGCCGAAGGCTGGAGCTCCTGCAACTCGGCTACAGTATCAGAATCTGCAAAAGATGGAAAAGTCGCTCCCAGGTAAATAAAGCGCTTCAAGTACATGCATCTTTGTGAAAGAGAAGAGAGAAAAAAGTGTTCTTATGCCTTCCCTCACTGTCAAAGACATTTAGTCACTTTCTCATCCATCATGAATAATTATAAAATCAGCACAAAAGTGTTTTTATATGTTAAGTTAAAATTAAGGGCTCCAGAAATTCCAAAGTGCAGTTTCCATGGTAGCTATAATTTGAATTCCATAGACTTAGAAAATAGGGAGGGAGGATACAAACTATGCTTTTCTTCTTCCTCTCTGAAGGCTGCAGGGCAGTGTTTGGTCAAACATGCTTATTAGCATTAAGACTGTTCTATAATAAGACATAAGCAACATGATTCTCATTTTAATAAATTTTGGAGTTGGCGTCAAGATCATTCCAATTCTAACTACATGTGTTCTGCTTAGTTTTATCCCACCAGCCCAGGTGTTATCGGCCTTGGATTGTGTCAGTAATAGTAATGCCTTTCTTGCCTTAATATGTGGCAGTGCTTTAAAGAGGGGGAGGGCCACTGAGCCCAAAGAACCAAATGAAGCCCTGACACTTGCTCAGCAGGGTTGACAAGCCACACATCTGCGTGGGTTTGCAACTATCTTTTTTTTTTTTTTTAAAAAACATACAATCTTATTCCTTTTCCAAATCTAATCTCTCGGTCAGAGATCCTCAATGTACAAAGTATGGACTAAATGGATGGTGGATCTGGAATCTGACATATGTTTATTAACACTCTAGACACACTAAGCTGAGACATCAACGGACATGTAACAACACTACAGATTTGCAAGAATGAAGGGGCATTAGCAGTGGCTGACCTAAAAATTTAGTCCTGCGTGTTACAGGGAACTGCATCATATACAGGGGTTACACGTGAAAGGAAGGTAAGTGACACCTATTATCAAAATTATCCTGGAGAATCCTACAGAAAGATGCCACACTGAAGACCAAAAGACTGTCTTGAAATCCCACAGACACTGGAATCTTCCAGGCACCAGAAGGGATGGCCACTTCAATGGTTGAGTAACAGATAAAGTTGGGAGCTACATTCTAGAGTCACACTCAGCTCTGCAAGATGTTCACACAATGAGAGGGAATGAGTCCAACAATGGAAAAAGCCATTTCATACCCACAGTCACTGAATGGCATTTTTTTTTTATTTTGAGATGGGTCTTGTTCTATCACCCAGGCTGGTCCTGAACTCCTGGGCTCAAGCAATCCTCCCGCCTCAGCCTCCCAAATAGCAGAGACAACAGGCACAAGCCACCGCACCAGCTTTGAATGGCATTTTGATGAGTTGGCCAATGCAATTTCAGTTGTTATTCCCACCCTCTTTCTTTGTTGCATGGGTAGAGTTGAATTCTCTTGGATCAAAGGCACATGTGATGAGCTCCATTGCATTGAGAGTCTCCCCAACCTCAGATAACACCTGTCACTTCCACTAGTCATCCTGAGGACACTTTCCCTTGATCCCTTAGGGAACCAGGCAAGAATGGTGGGTGGATCCACATGAATTCATCATACCACTGTAAAAACTAAATCTAGGGCACCTACACAGAGAATACCACACAGAGGCAAAATTGAAAGCTGCAGTCTTTCCTTTTGCCCTGACAATGCTGTGCCAAGCCCTGTCTTCCTTCCCTGCCCTTTCTAAGTTTCTTTCAGATCAAGTATTTGAGTTTTGAATCATAATTCCTCAAACACC
The DNA here is from genome assembly GCA_008086735.1 of Cheirogaleus medius. Taxonomy (NCBI): domain Eukaryota; kingdom Metazoa; phylum Chordata; class Mammalia; order Primates; family Cheirogaleidae; genus Cheirogaleus; species Cheirogaleus medius. Next base: position 8,683,010 of record VBSM01003044.1, read on the forward strand.
CTGCCTTGCAACTTTCTGGGTTAAACCAGATTTAATTATTGCTCATACGCAAAGCCAATCTCTCTTAATTTTCTAATAGGCCTTGGGTTGCTTACAAAGTTGCTTACAGTGTTGTCCAACTTAATAACTTTGGGTCTGTCACTGGTGGCCACCAGGCAACTCAATCGCACAAAGAGACATATTGCTTTGCAGGCAAAACCACCACGATTCTCTCTCAGAATTCTGAGAGACTACGTCAAATCTCCATTTCTTTAGGCAAAGGCTTTTGGATTATTAGGGTGAACAGATGAGATACTAAACTCAAGCCTATGACTGTTAAAAAAAAAAAAAATCCATCACAACTTCTGTCCATACTGGCTGCTTCTGTGACACAAAACCACATTACCCTTGGTCTCTGTGCACTTTTAGTTAGAGTATTTAAGGGCCTAGTGGGTACTGAATATGGAAGTGGAAATAAAGACCTAAGGAACTACAATAAAAAAGCAAAGAATGACTTTGTTGGATAAACATTTGGACCTGGGGGGACAAGCCAATACAGCTGAGTCTATGGCTTCCTTTGGGTAATCCGATCTTTCAATTTCTAGGAATCAATCCATCCTTCACAGAAACCCTTGCACATGCTCAAAAAAGATACATATGAACATACTTATGATGAGAATTATTGTAATAGAAAAATAATCAGAAATAACCTAAAGGTCTACCAACAAGAAAGTAGAAACAACCTACAAGTCCACCCATATAAAAGAATATTAGGCACATGTTGGAAAGAATGAGGTAGCTCAATCTCCATTAGAATGTATATTCCTTACAGGCAGGAACTTTTGTCTGTTTTGATCACCCAAAATGGAATCTGGCACATAGTAAATGCTCAATAAATATTTAGTAAGTATATTGCAAAGTGAGCAAAACTAGTGGCAAAACATTATATACACGACCTAGTTTGTGCAAAATTAAACAAGAATATTAGAACATGCATGGAAAAGAGTTGACAATTGTAGGAGCTAATTAGTACATAGGGGTTCATTATACTATTCTCTTTATCTTTGGGTGTGTTTGAAAATTTCCATAATAAATATTTTTAAGTCACAAAAAAAATGAAATACTATGCATAAAACCATTGACACAGTGACTATCTCAGGTTAAGATTTTGAGGGATTTTCTTTCACTACTATGTATGTGATGTGCTATGATCTGAATGTTTGTGTCCCTCCCCCAAAATTCATGTTGAAACATAGTCCCCAATGTGATAATATTAACAGAGAGGGCTTTTGGGGATGATTAAATTATGAGGGCTCTGCCCTCACAAATGGGATTAGTGCCCTTATAAATTAGTGCCCATGATAAGATCACCTTTGTCCCTTCTGCCATGTGAGGACACAGCAAGAAGCTATCATCTTTTTTTTTTTGAGACAGAGTCTCACTCTGTTGCCCAGGCTCAAGTGCCGTGGCGTCAGCCTAGCTCACAGCAACCTCAAACTCCTGGGCTCAAGCGATCCTCCTGCCTCAGCCTCCCAAGTAGCTGGGACTACAGGCATGCACCACCATGCCTGGATAATTTTTTCTATATATTTTAGTTGGCCAATTCATTTTCTTTCTATTTTTAGTAGAGACGGGGTCTCGCTCTTGCTCAGGGTGGTTTCGAACTCCTGACCTGGAGCGATCCGCCTGCCTCGGCCTCCCAGAGTGCTAGGATTACAGGCATGAGCCACCGCACCCGGCCAGAAGCTGTCATCTTTGAAGTAAAGAACGAGCCCTCACCAGATACTCAATCTGCTGGCACCTTGATCCTGGACTTCCCAGCCTCCAGAACTATAAGCAATAAATTTCTATTGTTTTTAAATTGCCAAGTCTAAGGTTTGTGATAGCAGCCCAAATGGCCTAAGACATGATGTTTAACCTTTTATACTTAACTTTGCATCATGTTTGCAATGAGAAAAAAAAAATTTCTCAAAAGTTATCATTTTCACATCAGTTCTAAAGTTGTGAACATACAGGAGGTTTTGCCTATAGTGAACGTAGCCGGAAAAGGGTAGAACTTCAGCTGCTGTCAAATTGCCAAGAACAGCCCAACTTCAACAATTATCAACACTTTTCGGTGCATGTTTTAATATCACACTTGCTATTTAATTTTCACACAAATTATATGATACTGTGCTTAATGTTTGCCACTTATTTGTTCACTTAGCAACATGTTCTTTCAACAAGTATTTATTTATGCCAGACACTGTTTTAGGCACTGGCGATAGAAGAGCGACTAAGAAAGAAAAAAATCCCTTCCTAGTTTGCAGATGCTTGTTCCCTCCCCTTTCTTGGTCCAAGGTTAGGGGGCATTTCTGCTAGAGACACCACTTCAGGGCTACACTCTCTGTTTCATTTCCTCCAACAGTTCCCAAAGAAAATCTCTCCATCCCTAAGGGAAGACTCGAGAAACTGAGGCAGTAGCAGCTGATAGACCCTTCTCCATATGGAAAAGCAAAGCTTACCTTCCAAAACAGAAACTCAAAATGGAAAAAAAAAAATACAAACGTAATCATCCGTTTCCAATCATGGCCTCTTAACAGGACTCCCCAAGGAGCCTCTTCAAAAATATGAAACAGTTCCCTGGAAGAGGCTTTTATTAAAAAAAAAAAAAAAAATCTATATTCCACTAAACTGAGCCCCCTGATTACAGAATGATTCTAGATAATTCGCTGCTTTAAAGTAACCAAAGAACAGTCTCAAGAGGACTGTAGATGGCTCAGTACACCAGCCTTGTCACGTAATTTCCTTCCCTTCTCACTCCCTACTTGAGAATTTAAATATTCAAGAAAAGAAGGTGGGAGCTTATTCAAACAAATACAGAACAATGAACAAATATTCCATTTTTTAAGATACACAATATGTTGAAGGTTTTGAAGGTTTATAGTTAGCATTATGGAGTAACATTGTTTGCTATGTGCCAGGCAACATGACAAACATTAACTCATTCAATCCCTACACAGCTTGATTAGATATACATTATCCCCATTTTGCAGATGAGGAAACTGAGAACAGACAAGGTGCATGTAACATCCTGAAGGTCACTATAGTGGACACACGCAGATTTTCGCCTACTCAGCATCCTCATTTGGGTAAATGCACATCCCCCATTCCATTAGGTCCTGGTAGTCACTGTGCCTTGACCCCTTTGGGCACTCAGATGACGCTGATCATCATACTTTACATTCTGGTGGGCAAATGACCCAAAGCAGAGCCAATTAAAATCTTCCCTGGGATTGTATTAATCTAGATAATGCAAGGCAGACATTGGACAGGGTGTAGCAGCCAGTCTCCAAAAATGGCGCCCAATGAACCATGCCCCTTGGGATGCATGCCCTTGTGCAGTTCCCTCACAAGTGGAATCTATGACTCGCCTCCAACAACAGACTGCAGCCAAAGAGGCCCTATGTCCCTTTTATTTTTTTTATTTATTTTTTTTTT
>VBSM01003044.1:8687907-8703621 GCA_008086735.1 Cheirogaleus medius
CCAAATTAACTTTATTAAAATTAAATATCATGGGTCCTACGCACTGTGCCTACTACGTATGGAAAGTCAGCCCCAGTTGAGTGTAAGGATGAGGCCAAGGGACATTGTTCTATTAACAGTTTCTGGAACCACCCATGTCTAAAGCTTGACTCATGCTGGGATTTCTCAGTTTCATGAGCCAATAAACTGACTCTTTGAATTCAGCTTCTGTCACTTACAACCAAGAACCCTGACTTATCTGATCTACAACAGGTGCAACCCTAAACTTGAACCTGGATCTGTGTTATTTAGACTGGAGTTCTCACCCATTACCACCAGCCACTAACACATTCTGCTTCCAGCATCCTTCTAGTTTTCTCCTCCAACAGGACGGTTTTCAAGAAAAAGTTCCCCCAACTTACACTTCCGGACGAAGTTGCTCACATGCTTAATCTTCATCAGAGCAGGCTGACTGCATTCTTCAAAGAGAACAAAGAGGGCATCTAATATCCCTTCTCGGGAAAGAGGAGACATCTGCTGTTGAGTCATAAAGGGTGGTTTCCCCTAAAAACAGCAAACAGCAGATGGAGACACTGTCAATAATGAAAAGCTTTGATCAATAACATCCACACAGAGTAAATTACAAGCCACCAACTCAACTAACTGCTCACGACACGCTAACAGCACAATTCTGGGGCTTCAATCTTTAAAGCAGCATCAATTGACAGTCATTAAGTTATCACTTGTACAATTCCATTACTGTGGGTTTCTTTCGCCAGCAACTGGGAAGGAAAACTTCACAAGCATGCCATTAATAAGAAAAGGTCTTTCATTGTTATGGTCTGAAGCTCATGAGAACATTTCCTCTGGATCCTGCTGGTTCTGACATGTTTCCATGGCTCTACAATAGGAAACAATGATTATCACTTCTTTCATGTGTGCCCAGAGGTTTGTTAATATAATCCCAGTTTCTTTAATTAATTTGAACAATCTAGACGCAGGTGTCCTCAAACTATGGCCCGCAGGCCACATGCAGGTGTTTTTGCCCATTTGTTTTTTTACTTCAAAATAAGATATGTGTGGCCGGGCATGGTGGCTCATGCCTGTAATCCTAGCACTCTGGGAGGCCGAGGCGGGCAGATTGCTCAAGGTCAGGAGTTCGAAACCAGCCTGAGCAAGAGCAAGACCCCATCTCTACTAAAAATAGAAAGAAATTAATTAGCCAACTAAAAATATATAGAAAAAATTAGCCGAGCATGGTGGCGCATGCCTGTAGTTCCAGCTACTCGGGAGGCTGAGACAGGAGGATCGCCTGAGCCTAGGAGTTTGAGGTTGCTGTGTGCTAGGCAGATGCCACGGCACTCTAGCCCGGGTGACAGAGTGAGACTCTGTTTCAAAAACTAAATAAATAAGATATGTGCAGTGTGCATAGGAATTAGTTCATAGTATTTTTTAAACTATAGTCCGGCCCTCCAACGGTCTGAGGGACAGTGAACTGGCTCCCTGTTTAAAAAGTTTGAGGACCCCTGATCTAGAGCAATGTGAATGGAGTGACTACCATGAAGCTGAATTTATTCATGATCTAGAGCAACAGTTACAAACTGGCAGACTGTATCTAGCCCACAGACATGCTTTGTTTGGCCTGTAGTGTTTAAAATAATTTGAATTTATCTGCCAATATTTAAAAATCAGATTTTGCAAAAAAAAATAAAAATACAGTATTTGGCTTCTCTTGAAACACTGGTGGATCTAGTAACATTGCCCCACATTCCTGCCTGGTAACGCTGAGCTCCAGCTGAGTAAGGCTGCCCCTCTTGGTAGCAAATGTGTTCTGGATCTCACTGAAGACCTGACTCCCAGTGTCCCACTTGGCCCACTTGACTCATATATACTCACTGCCTGGCCCCCAAAGACATGAGTTTGCGTCTTTGCATCTTTTACCCCCTGGTCTAGATTCGGATAAGTCAAGCCATGGATGGTGCGACACTCTCTCTATAAAGATGGCCACCAACAGTTCCTTCAACTCCAGTAAGCTCATGTTGCTCCTCCCTTCAAGAGCTGGAGTCTATTCCTCCTCCCCTTGAATCTTGTGCTGTCTATGAGACATGCTTCAATTGACAAAATGTGAGACAAGTGACACTGTGCCAGTTTGGGGTAGAGCCCTTACGAAGCCTGGTAGCTTCTCCTTTAGCTTGTTTGGAAGCCAGTCACCATGGAAAGCAGCTTAGGCTAGACCAGGGGTCAGCAATCTATAGCCCATGGGCCAAATCCAGCCCACTGCTTGTTTTCATAAATAAAGTTTTATTGGAACACAGTCACACCCATTCCTTTACATATTGTCTTTAGCTGCTTGGTGCTACAATGGTACAGTTGAGTAGTTGCAACAAAAACTGTATGTTCCACAAAGCCTAAAATATTATTTACAGAAAAAAAAAAACAAAACTATGAGCCCAGACTACTGTGAGATAAAAGATGTCATGGAGAAGAGAGGCCATGTGAGGAACACTGAGGTGCCCCAACCAGCACCCAGATGTTCCAGGCCCAGACATATTCCCAGCTGGATGTAGCCCCAAGTGACTCCAGGTGACATCACAGAGCAGAGCAGAAGAACCCCCTAGCTGAGTCCAGCCAAACCACAGGATCCTAAGAAAAAATAAACCACTGTTGCTTTAAACTTCATCAGTGGTTTGTTACACAGCACTGGATAACAGAAACAGACTGGCTACGTATGTATCACTGGAGGTCTCTGGTCCAATCTTCAACCTACTGAATTAGAATTTCCCAGATTGTAGCTTAGAATCTGTTTTATTAACTGGTTCTCCAAGAGAGTCAGACCGCAGTTAGGGTTGGGAAGCACTAGGTCTTAAGGCCACCATATCTTTAATAAGTCACTTTAGTAATATTTGCCCCTAACTCAGAAAAACAAGTTCCTTCTGTTCTTCAAGAGTTTAGACCAACTGTATCAGGGGTTGCCAAATATAGTACTGATTCTTAACAAAGTTTTCAACAGCCTGCAGTGAAGTGAGAAAAAATGAATACTACATGGTATCTCTTTTATAAAGCTAAATGTATTCAAATTTAAAAATGGTCCTTTATTCTGAGATGATGTTCTTCCTCTCTTGGTATTTCTTAAAATGCCCTCTCTTTATGAAATAAGAGGGCCAGAAAATAATAGGTTTTCCTTCTTGCTTTCTACATCCTTAGTTCGCAAAATAAAAAGTTGGCAAACCTATGTCTGCCCAGTAATTTGTGAAATTTTGCTGGCTCTGAAAGTCTGAAAATCACTGACCTAGAACATGTTAGGAAAAACTGTTGAGTATTAATAGAAGGAAAAAAGACAAACTGACACCCAATCTAAAGCACTTACCTGAATGGAAGACAAAATTGCTACTGTATCTAAACCTCATTAAAACAGCATTTTTATATGGGAAAAGAACAAGCAGTATCCTTACCTGGGCAATCAAGGCAAATGTCAGGTGTATGCTATACTTCAATAACAGCTTTACTGGGGATAGGGAGGTACTTATCACTAAAATGAGATGAACTGGGGGTTTACCCACAATCCTTTGCATTCGAATGACATTTAAATATAAGATACACTTAATAACTCTGACATGTGCTGGTAAGGTGGCCAAGTGGTTAAGTGGACAGCCTTTGGAGTCAGACAGACCGAAGATGGAACCTGACTCTGCCATTTGCAACCTGCGTGATCTTGGGCAAGTCCTTCCCTACCTCCATATCTGTCTATATCTATCTCAGCCTATTTAAAGAGTAAATAAGAATAGTCCTTACTTCTCCCATGAGGCTGAAGTGAGGTAATCAGGAACATGCTGGTTCTGTGCCCAGCACATTAGAAGCCCAAGCTAGTACAAAATCAGCATACATTACAAGCCCTTAATAAATGAGTTGGAGATGTTTTGAAGTAAAATGATAAAGGGAATAAAAAGTGGCAGTACTCCAGCCCTCTAAGGTTAGAGACAGATTGATTATTCATTTATGAAAAATATCTCATGACTTAAAATGGTGATGAGGACGGTCCCATAGAACAACCTAAGCTTCCAATTTGTTTCCACTCTGATCTGTTTGAACATACACTACCAAAATTTTGAAAAAATATTATCAAGAATACATCGCCATCCATCATCTTACAGGTATCCTATATAAATACCATCCTAAATATAATTACTATTAAGTAAACAGAAATGTATTAGTATTATAACTAATACTATTCTACACTTAGTATTAACAAATAGTTACCATTTATAAAGGGTTTACCAAGAGCCAGGCAAGATGCTAAGTGCTTTATATGGAATATCTCATTTAGTCCTCACAAAAACTCTGCAGATTAGGTACTACAACCTCTATTGTAAAGAGTAGCAAAGGCCGGGCCCAAGAGGCTCACCCCACCAACACTTTGGGAGGCCAAGGCGGAAGGATGGCTTGTGGGCAGGAGTACAAAATTAGCCTGAGCAACAATGTGAGACCCCATCTCTACAAAATAACAGAAAAAATTTGCTGGGTGTGATAGTGCACACCTGTAGTCCCAGCTACTCTGGGAGGCTGAGGCAGGACTGTTTGAGCCCTGGAGTTTGAGGTTACAGTGAGCTATGAGGACACCACTGTACTCTAGCCCCAGGCAAGAGAGCAAGACCCTGTATCAAAAAATAAATAAATAAATAAATAGAGTAGCAAATGGATTCAGAGAAGGTAACTGACTCGACCAAAGTAACACAGCTAACAAGTAGTAGAACCAGGATTCAAATCTAAATCTTCACCACTATCTATATTGTCCCTCTGACTTGAGAATTGTAAGTAAAACAAGGATTTCTATTTCACAAATATTCAATAAACATCAGAAACAAGAATTAGAAACTGATTTGAAAATAATCTCATGACATTAAGTTTGAACACTTCTGGGGTAATGGAGATATCATATATCTTGAAAGGAATGTGGATTACACAGGTGTGGTATTTATCAAAACTATTTTTTTTTATTTAAAAAGTAAATATCCCCTCAATGAAAAACAATAGTAGTATACCTATGGAAACTGTGGTTTAAAAAGTGCCTTTGTTTGTTTTTCTTTCTTTAATAAAGGGACAAACTTCAGTATGGAAATGTAAAGTGTGAGAAATATAAAAATATTTCCCTTCATGAGAGCAAGTTCAGCTAGCTACTTCTGAATGTACAGGGGCTCCTTTTTCCAAAACAATCTGCATGTAAAACTCCAAATAGGATTTCTCCTACAATATTAGCCTCAGTCCTAAAATATCATAAAAGCAAAGATGAACAACAAGGAGGTTCCAAGAAAACAAACACAGGTGAGCCAAGTTGTAGGGCAGCCAGTTACCTGGAAGAAAAGATTCAGCCTGGAGGCCCGGCTGGCAATGGGTTCCACGGCACCAGCATCCAGTAGATTCCGTGCTCCATACTTGAACTTCAACATCTCTCCACCGATGCTGAAGGGAGAGTGGAAAAGTCAAGTGTGTACTGACATTCTGAGCAGGAAGGGCTTGAGAAACCCTGATCTCCCTCAAGATAACAGGGAGATGAAAATCAGCTGTCGCTCTAGTAGTAAGAAGCTCAGTCTGGTCATGGTGATGAAAAATTCAAATTGAACTCACTGTAACAGGAGGTGATACAGTTACCTAACAAACTCTCTTACTTATCAATGTGTTTATTAACCACCCCCCCTTAAAATGTAAGCTCCACAGGGCAGGGAGTTTTGTCCCCAGGGACGGACGGACGGGGACGGACACACACACACACACAGCCTGGCACATAGCATGTGTGAACTAAGAGTTATTAACTAAATGACTGAAATAAGCAAACTACATAGTATGTTGGAAGGTGATAAGTGCTTTGGGGTAAAAAAAAAAAAAAACAAAGGAGCAAGGTAAGGGCAATTGGGGTGGGCCAGTGGGCCGTGCAATGTTTCATAGTGTGCTCAAAGTAGACTTCACCGAGAAGGTAACACTTGAACCAAGACACGAAGGGAGTGACCAGCAAGCCTTGCTGCTATCTGGGAAAAGAAAGGCACCTCTGGCAGAGGGACCAGCCAAGGCAATACCCTGAGGCAGGACCTGGCGTCTCCAACGGGAACAGGGAGGGCAGAGGGGCTGGTGCAGAGGCAAAGGGGAGAGAGTGGAAGGAGGTGACGAGGCGGGCACCGGGAGCGTGCAGACACTGAAGCAAGGAGGTTAAGCAAATTGTTAAGGTCACAGAAAATAAGGAGCTGCCGGACTCCACTAGACAGAATAATGCAGGAAATGCTGACAGGAGGAAAAGCCGAACGGACCCCACCCGGCTTAGCACGGGAACTCGTCCTCCCGCCCCGCCCCTGCGGCCCCGTGGAGGGTGGGCGCGCGCGCGCACGGCCAGCCCGGGAAGACCCTCCCTGCCCCCGCCGCCCTAGCGGGTTTCCACGGCGGGAGGGACAGCCAGGATTGGTGTGGGTGGAGGTGGCCCTTCCCCGGCCTCGCAGAGCCGGGTAGAGGGGAATTGGGGGTGACGGCTCCAGACTCACGTTCCGCGGGCCCGACCAGTCTGCGCTCTGCGGCGCCCTGCGACTCCCGCCGCCGCGTTTGAACCCGGGGAGCGGCGTGGGCGGGCCTTAGCTGTGTCTGGGCCAATCAGAGTGCCCGTTCCTATGATGGACAGCCGCGTCTCAGCGAGGCCCCGCCCAAGTCCTTAAAGGGACGGAGGAAGTGAAGGGCAGAGCCAATCAAATTGTTTCTTCCTTTGACTCGCGACCAATAGGAAAAAGGGAAGGGCAAACCCGGCAGGGCAGGTCTTGGAAGTTTGAAATTGGCGGTTACGCAGGATGCAGTGTTTGGGGACGCGTCTGTTTGTCTAGGATCCCTGAGGAGGTCGCCGGGGCGCTGTCCCCTGCTCTCAGCCACCTGCGAGGAGGAAGGCAGCCACTTCGCTCCTCCTGGTCTTCTTGTCCGTCTCACATAACTAAAGTAGAAGAAAACCAGCTGGTTCTCTGCCACAGCTGAAGCAGCAAATGTTTTGATTAGGGGCTGAAAAAAAACACGATCTGACAGTGTTTGCGAAGATGTGGAGCTACACGCAAACGGTACATAGCTGATGAGAGTGTAAATTTGTACAATCTCTTTGAACAAGAATTTTGCTAACATTGAAGGTTTGTGCACTCTGTGACTACTCCTGGGAGGAGTTTCTCTACCTTAGAGAAACTCTTAATTAAATACACCGGGAGACATGTACAAGAATACACAATGCAAAATAGTGTTGTACAACATAATAGCAAAAATACTGGAAGCAACCCAAACGCCCATCAGCAATAGAAAGGATAAAATTTCGTATTGCAGTGTTTTCATACAGCAATGGAAAGGAATAAACTACAGCTAACCATAATGAGTCTCAAAACAGTGCCCAGTGAAGGAAGCAAGACAATAAAGTATGATTCCACTAATATAAATTTCAAAAGCAGACAAAACAGAGCAATGTTGTTTAGGGAGGGATGTACGTACAAGTGGTAAAACCATTAAAAAAGAAAGCAAAAGTCTCCTGACTTATATAGTTACCTGGGGTTAGGATGGACGCTTTTCCGGGTGTAAGGATGCTGCTATGATCTATTTCTTAACCTGGGTGGCAATAATATGGATATTACTTTATAATAATTAAATTGTGTATATGTGGGTGTTCTATTCATGTATGTGAAAAATTTTAGAGGAGAGAGACAGTCCTTTCCATACTCTCCCAAACCCTACACTAGATAGAACCGCAGATGTGTTATCACACTCACACATATACAAACATCAGCACAAAACTAAAGCTACAAACTTGCTTAATACACTTTCTTTATTCCCAAACATAACTTACTTCTTGTTCCCAGACACTAATGATCACTACTATTTATCAATTCCCCCATTTATCAAATACCTTTTCTCATTTAATCCTTCCCACAGCCCTAGGACAGAGGAACTATACTACATTTTACAGGTGGGAAAACTGAAGCTGAGAGAAGTAGAGTGATTAATCATGGGGTCCTTCTGTAGGTAAGGAGATGTAAACAAAAAAAAAATCATAGGTCTTGCAGCGTTAGGTGGTGGAGCTAGGTTTGGAACTCCTGGACTGACTCCAAAATCCTTTCTTCAACACAAAACCTGCTTCTTAAAAAGCATAAGAAATTATCCAGCCTCTGCTTTTGTCATGTTGGAAGGACTAACCCAGCCACCCCCTCCAAAATGTATAAGAATAAGAGGTGCATCTAATGACATGAAGAGGTTAACCAAAGTTTGGGGATGGCAACATGAGGGGAGATGGGACGTAGATTGTAGAATGTTGAAGCCAGCTATTGAATTGATATAAAGAATCTCAGAAAAGCTGTGACTGTTGATCTAGTCAATGCTTCTGCTTATTTTTCTCTTCTAGCCAAATATGTTAGTTTCCAGGTATTACAAATAGAAGTCTTTACCAGAATTTGGGAACATGTTCATCCTAAATTACAATGCAATGTTAGCAGCACCGTTTTGCACTGCCTAGATAGCCTACTATTAATAATTTCCCATGAGAACAATTACCAGCCTCCGTAAACCTTTGTGAAACAGGACAAGGAATAAGCAACAAATAAAATGAATAAAGAAACACAAAACAAAAGCCACATTAACTCTAACAATTTTATTTCAGTAGTAACTGCACAGAAAGTTTTGGGGGAAAGAGAATAAGAGACCAACAATGGTCAGGCCAATACTAAAGTGTTAAGATGCTGCCAAACAGAATAAACTGTCATTAAAACTAGACTGACTCGCACCTGTTATCCTAGCACTCTGGGAGGCCAATGCAGGATGATCTCTTGAGCTCAAGAGTCTGAGACCAGCCTGACCAAGAGCGAGACCCTGTCTCTGCTAAAAATAGAAAAATTAGCCAGGTGCTGTGGCATGTGCCTATACTATTCAAGAGGCTGAGGCAGGAGGATCACTTGAGCCCAGGAGTTTGAGGTTTCAGTGAGCTAAGATGACTCCACTGCACTCTACTGGGGGGCAACAGAGAAAGACTCTGTCTCCAAAAAAAAAAAAAAACTAGACTGACAAGAAACCTGAGACCTTATGTTTATTCTTGCACAACATGAATCAATGACCAGTCATTTGCTAAACACCTAAACATGAATTCATGACAATTATTGTGATGGGAATTATCGAAGAACACCATCATAACTGAGTCCTAATAAAGGACAGTGTGACATTCTTGCATTCACTCATTCATTAATTCAATAGAAATTTATTGTATCAAGCACTGGGGATACCAACATGAAGAAGACACCCTCCTTGTCTGTTGCAGAAAAGTTGAGTTGGGCAAATGGAGCTGTTGGCAAACAATGGTGGAAAACTGTAATAAGTCCCTGTGGCTGTGGAGGGTACAGAGAGCTGTGGCAACCAAGCGGAGGGCAAGTGGTATGTGACAGCCAACTCTCCTGCCCAAAATTTGAAAGTATAGGAAATGTGATTGCCCTTAGAGTAGTGGTCCCCAACCTTTTTGGCAGTGGGACTGTTTTCATGGAAGACAATTTTTCCACAGGGGAGGGGAGGAGGGAGGCAGAGAGATGGTTTCAGGATGATTCAAGTGCATTACATTCATTGTGTACTTTATTTCTATTATTATTACTTGTAATGTATAATAAAATAATTATACAACTCACCATAATGCAGAATCAGTGGGAGCCCTGAGCTTGTTTTCCTGCAACTAGATGGTCCCATTTGGGGGTAATGGGAGATTGTGATTTATTATGGTCTCTGTGCAGTCAAACCTCTCTGCCAATGATAATCTGTATTGGCAGCCGCTCCCCAGCACTAGCACCACCGCCTCAGCTCCAGCTCAGATGATCAGGCATTAGATCCTCATAAGGAGCACACAACCTAGATCCCTCGCATGCACAGTTTACGGTAGGATTCAAGCTCCTATGAGAATCTAATGCTGGTGCTAATCTGACAGGAGGTGGAGCTCAGGCGGCGATGCCAGCAGTGGGGACTTGTAAATACAGATGAAGCTTCTCTGGCTCACCCTCTGCTCACCTCCTGCTATATGCCCTGTTCCTAACAGGGCACAGACCAGTACCCGTCTGTGGCCCAGGAGTTGGGGACCACAGGCTTAGAGCATTCGACTGGGATATGGCAGAAACCGAGATAATCCAAGACACCTGAAAAGGATAGAAGGCATGACAGCAAGACTCAAACTAGAGTTAGTGGAACATTAAGAATTGAGACACTAACTCCATTCTAGATCTAAAGGGACAATGCTATTCTGCTCCCCTTGGCAAGGAAGAATTCCTCAAGCCATTTTCTCTATAAGAAACTTCTATATAATGAGAATAACTACCATTAGCTGAGTGCTTTCTAGGTGCGAGCACGTAGTATTCCCTGTATCCCAAAGATGTGTACCCAACACTGCTATGAGAGACACTTTCAGGTAGTATACAAATGTCATTTATTTTTTAAATTATATATTTTACCGTGTGTTAGCAAGTATAGCTAGTCCATCAAACCAGGTATTCCATACACAATATCACTTGGGGTGATACTAAAGGATCTATTTAAGAAGAAAAAATGAGCTAGTAAAGAAAATGCTAAGTAAACTGTAGTACAGGTGGTACATGGGTATAGCTAAAAAAAAAATTATTGAAATTTGGGAGACTGCATCATCTTACACAATTCTCAAGCAAGCCCCTGAAGTAGGCAATATTACTAGCAGAGAAATTTCAGCTGAGAGAAGTCACACACTAGTAAGTGGTGGAACTAGGAATTGAAGGGGCTCTTTCATTCTAAAGCCCACTGTGATAACCACTAAACTGTACTGACTTCTAGTTATGTTTGTCCCAGCACCTGGCACACAATAGATGCTTATAAATGTTTGCGGACCAAGTGATGAACTCTAACTCCATGCTTATCTGATTACAGTTTGGTTTCTCATCTGGGCATTCCCGGAGCAGCAGTTCACAAACTCGCATGCATATTGGGATCACATGAGGAGCGTTAAAAAATACTGATACCTGGGTCCTACCCTTGGAGATCCCCCTTTCATTGTTCCCAGGTCAAGCCTGGGCACTGGGGGGGGGGGTTGGTCAACCTCCCCAGGTGACCCCAATGGGCAGCCAACATCAGGAACCACTTACCGAGAGAGAGCAGATATACCACTAACCAAATGTCAAAGTATGTTTTTCATTGTAATTTGCTAAACTGGCAAACTGACTTCATCGTCAGTCTTTGTTATGTTAACAAGAGTCTGCCCTGTGGGGAGGACCCACTCCCATGCAGGCTGAGAGACAAAGTTAATTGAAGACCTCAGAATGGGCCTTCCAGGCCTTGTTCTGTGATCCCCACAATGAAACCAAAGAGGGTGATGGCCAAGTAATTGAATAAAAGGAAACAAGGAGGTCTGCATTATACTCAGCTTAAATAAGGACTGAATCTTAAGATAAATGTTTCATGTTTTCATATTAGGAGCCTCAAGCAAAGAGAAATATACAAAAGAAAGAGATTCCCAAGCTTTACACACAAGCATGGTGGTGCTTTGTCACCTCTTCTATTCTCTCCTTTTCTCTTCTTTCTCCTCCCTTTCTCTCACTCCAGTGATGTTCTATTAAGCAGAGATATTAAACTCAAATAGAAATCAAATTCTACCTAGCACTCTGGGATGCCGAGGCAGGCGTATCGCTCAAGGTCAGGAGTTCGAAACCAGCCTGAGCAAGAGTGAGACCCTGTCTCTACTATAAATAGAAAGAAATTAATTGGCCAGCTAAAATATATATATTGAAAAAAGTAGCCAAGCATGGTGGCACATGCCTGTAGTCCCAGCTACTCGGGAGGCTGAGGCAGGAGGATCGCTTGAGCCCAGGAGTTTGAGGTTGCTGTGAGCTAGGCTGACGCCACAGCACTCTAGCCTGGGCAACAGAGTGAGACTCTGTCTCAAAAAAAAAAAAAAGAAATCAAATTCTAGACACTTATTCTTACTTCTTTCTAGCCTACCAACAATCACCTTTGTAGACTCTCAATAAAAATTTATTGAATTCACTAATGAACTAACTTCTGATCCTACACACATCATTTAACCTCTTTGAGCCTAAATTTGTGCCTAGCTTCAGTGAGATTTAAGAGCTAAGAGATGTGGAAATGCTTTGCAAAATCCAAAGCCAGCAACTCATAGAGTGGGAGAAAGTATTTTTAGATCATATATCTGATAAGAGACCAGTACCCAGAATGTACAAAGAATTCTTACAATTCGACAATAAAAAGACAAATAATCCAATTTAAAAATAAGCAAAAGATTTGACTAGACATTTCTCCAAAGAAGATATGCAAATAGTCAATAAGCACATGAAAAGGTGCTCAACAACATTAGTCATCAGGAAAATGCAAATCAAAACCACAGGAACACTTCATATCCCCTAGGATATCTGTAATCAAACAGACAGACAGTACCAAGTGTTGGTGAGGGTGGAAGAAAATTGATCTGTCCTAAATGGCTGGTGGGAATGAAAAATAAGCTAATCACTTTGGAAAACAGTTTGGCAGTTTCTCAAAAAATTAAACATAGAGTAACCATGTGACTCAACAATTTCACCCCTAGGTCTATGCCCCAAAGAAGTGAAAACATATATCTACACAAAACGTGTACACAAATGTTGCTGACAGCATTATTACCAATAGCCAAAAAATAGAAACTACCTAAATGTCCATCAAGTGATGAATGAATAACAAAAGGTGGTCTACCCTTACAATGGAATATTATTTGACCATAAAAAGGAATGAACCACTAACACATGCTTTGATGTGAATGAACCTCAAAAACATTATGCTCAGTGAAAGAATGCAGATGCAAAAGGCCACATATTGTAAGATTCCGTTTACATGCAATATCTAGAATACATAAATCCATAGAGACAAAAGGTGGATTAATGACTGCCAGGGGTTGGGGAGATGAAGGAAGTGAAGTAACTACTGATGGGTACAGAGTTTCTTTTTCTTTTTTATTGTCAGTATTTTTTTATTTTAGCCACTTCAATAAGTGTATAGTGATATCACATTGTGGTTTTGGTTTTTGTTTTCAGACTTTATTTTTTTAAGAAAAGTTTTAGGTTCACAGAAAAATTGAGAAGATACAGAGGTATTCATTCTACCCCCTGCCCTGACACGTGCAAGCCTCCCTCATTATCAACTTCCCTCACCAGAGTGGTACATTTGTTACCATGCAATTGATTAACTGAAAAGTTAATATCTCTCGAAATTAATAGTTTACATTAGGGTTCACTCTTGGTATTGTACTTTTTATGGTTTTAAATGGGTGTATAAAGACACATATTCACCATTATAGTATCATACAACATATTTTCATTGCCCTAAAAACCCTTCGTGCTCTGCCTATTCACCCTTCCCTCCCTTCAACCCTGTCCACCCACTGATATTTTTACCATCTCCATAGTTTTGCCTTTTCCAGAATGGCATATGGTTGGAATTGTACAGTATATAGCCCTTTAGGATTGGCTTCTTTAGCTTAGTAATATACATTGTAAGTTTCCTCCATGTCTTTTTGTGGCTTCATAGTGCATTTCTTTTTAACACTATGCAATATTTCATCGTCTGGATGCACCAGAGTGTATTGATCCATTCACCTGAAGTACTTCTTGTTTTTGGTTTGGGGTTTTTTTTTTTTTTTTTAGAGACAGAGTCTTTCACTCTGACATCCAGGCTGGAGCATGATCACAGCTCACTGAAACCTCCAACTGCTGAGCTCAGGTGATCCTCCTGCCTCAGCCTCCCAAGCAGCTGGAACTACATGCATGTGCCACTACGCACAGCTAATTTTTTTTTTTTTTTGGTAGAGATAGAGCCTTGCTATATTGACCAGGCTGGTCTGAAGTACTTCTTGGTTGTTTCCAAGTTTTAGCAATTGTGAATAAAGCTGTTATAGACATACATTTGCAGGTTTTTGTGTGGACATAAATTTTCAACTCTTTTGGGTAAATACCAAGAAACGTGATTGCTGGATGAAATGGTGAGAATATGTTTAGTTTTGTAAGAAACCACCAAACTGTCTTCCAAAGTGGCTGTACCGTTTTGCATTCCCGCCGCCAGCAATGAATGAGAGCTCTTGTCACTCCACATTCTCTCCAGCATTTGGTGTTGTCGGTGTTCTGGATTTTGTCTATTCTAACAGGTGTATGCAGAGTTTCTTTTGGGGTGATAAAGATTCTCTGGAATTAGGTAGTGATGATGGTTGCACAACTTTGTAAATAGATTAAAAACCACTGAATTGTACGTTTTTAGAGAGTGAACTTTATGGTGTGAACTATATCTCAATTTGTTAACGTAAAAGAAAAATTTGCCAGGCACAGTGGCACATACCTGTAGTCCCAGCTAGTCGAGAGGCTGAGGTGGGGGAAGGGCAGGAGTTCAAGGCCAGCCTGGGCAACGTAGTGAGAGCCTGTCTCAGGATTTTAAATGCTATGACAATTGTAACTGATTGTTAGAACTTTCACTCTGACCCCATCGCTTTCTGAATGTTTTCTCCAAATTTGCAGGAATGAATGATTTCCTCTCTATGCCTTTTTTTTTTCTTTCTTAGACAAAGCTTTTAGCAGAAAGCAAAATTTACAAAACTCAATTAAATGGCAATTAGCCTCCCTGCCATTTGATTCCAGACAATTTTTCTACGACACTGGGGCATGTCCGTTAATTGTGTTTCTTTGAAAATGTTACAAATTGTAAAAACATACCTCTAATCCTTCAGCCCACTGACTTCAGGAGTGTTTTATAATCCCCCATCCATTTATATGAGAAACTCAGGCACCTACCTGACTCACATCAACTGTTCTCTAAGGACAGCTACAAAAACAAAAGCCATCAAATCCCTATAGTGGTCCAGTTGCCCTCTCTGCGGATACTTCACGTAATTATTACTGACGTTGGACTGGAAAACTATACTAGAAAGAGACTAGATGAATGTCAATCTCTCAAAATTGATGAAAAGTATATAATTATTACAAAACATGTCTCATATCTTGGCTGAGTCCCAAGAAGACAAATCCCTTGTCCTGAGAATATGATTAAATATACTCTTTATCTTTGATTTGGGTTTATCTTAGGGCTGTATATAATAGTAACTTTTTTATAAAATTGACTCTCTACCCTTCTTGTCAATCTAATATTAAACTGTCAAGTCTCTCTCCTAAGCCCACCCACTCTTGCTGCATGAGAGCAAAGCTCATGCCCACCTTGCTCTAGGCAACAATCCTCAGTGTCTTACACAGTGCCTGGGCTTTCGGAGGCCCTCAATAAATTCGTATTCTCTGAATTAATGTGTGAATAAATGAATGAATGCACCTATGCATTCAGTAAAATGCTAATCTAAAGGTATAAAAGCCACCCTGCTTTAAGTTTTACTTGTGTGGTGGGTTTAAGTCAGGACTTGGAATAAAGATCTACAAGCAGCCATCCCGGAGAAAGAATGAGAGGACACTGGAAGATACCAATAAAAGTCATTCAAGGATGTACTAAAAGCCCAGACTTTACCATCATACAATATATCCACGTAACAAAACTCCAATTGTACCTCCTGAATCTATTGACATTTAAAAAAAGCAAAAGAAGGATTTAAAAAATCATTCAAGAGACAAATAGAAAATACAGAGATTAAAGTAATTTGATTATTTGTTTAGTAGAAGGCATAGGAGGACCTCAGCAGATTCCATTCATTCATTCATTCATTCACTCACTCGA
>VBSM01003044.1:8728305-8744529 GCA_008086735.1 Cheirogaleus medius
AAAAAAAAAAAAAAAGAGTGGTAGGATGATCGTAAAATGCATTATCCAAACCAGGATACCTTGTTTTAAGAGGAAAGAGAATGGAACACCAGGCAACAGATTAATAGGAACTGTGTTGAGTAGACCAGGACTGAAGTTATCCTAAGTCTATGTAACTCAAAAAAAGTCAATTTACAAAACCAGAAACCGCCAGCCCGGCCCCTAGAAACATCACTCTAAAGGCGGGTTGGATATATCCTGTTTTCAGTTCCCCCAGAAGCAGACCCTGGGACAAAGATCTGGGTTCAAGCGGTGTATTTGGGAAGTGAAGAAAGCACGTTGTAAGGGCGTGGGGAAGTTAGACAAGGAAGGAAAGGCAAGTAGTAAGGGTGTGTTGTCATGCTGGCTGTTACTGTGGGCAACTGGAACATGATTCCTGTGGTGGCCATAGAGATGTGCCACCCACATCCTGCCTCGAGAAAGGACTTGATGTCCAGCCTCGGGGCGTGTGGTCAGCTGTCTGACCTTCGGAGTCAGCCTCAGCTGCAGAGAGCTGTTCAGCCCAAGGTCGTGCCCTCCCAGGGCACCCTGCACCTGTTGACTGAGCGAGGCAGGGGCATAAAGGCTGGTCATCTCCACCTGCTATGGGACACTTTGATGAGCAGTCCTTGCTCCAGAGCTCCCCACTGGGTTGGCCAGACCTCTGCCAAGCCTGCATTGCAGCCGGATTCTTTCCTCTGCTCAATTCTACCTCTTCCTATTGATTCCTAATGAGCATTTTGTATCCCCCCAAACTCCATATAAGCATCTGCTTCCAGAGAACCTAACCCAAAACCATGCCTCTGGGGAAACTCAGGGAGTAAAATAGAACATGTACCTCAGAGATTCATGGGATATAAAGCAGCCACTCAATCTCTAGCATCTGAGAATCCTGGGGAGCCCAGTTTCTAACACTGTTGGTAATTCTTTGCTCAATAGGGGTGTTATTAAGAACAGTTTGCCAGGACACCTATAAGCAAAGATTAGACTCACAAACAGGCTGCATCTGAATTGCCATTGGGTGTTCTTAGATGCACAAAGCCCGCTGGGTATACATTTTAAAGCACCATTTGTAGATCTATCTTTAGTCCCTACCTCCCAGCTTATGCTCATGAAAATAAGTACACCCACATGATAGTAATTTGAAGGGCAACCTTGACCTTGTGAAACACACAATTCCAGTATGTTGGTGGATTTCTAACTGGTGGCCTAAGAGAGGCGTTGCTGTAAATAGGTCTTATAAGTCTCCTAAGTTCATTTAACACATATTTATTGAGCACCTGCTATGTGACAGGCAGTTCTAAGCACTAGATTCTAGAAGGGAGGGGCCAGAGAGGACTGTGCCTCTGTATCTGCATCTGGCCACAGAGTCGGCATGTAAACCATTCTGTGTATCTTCGTGCTGTGTGTCATTCTATAGAACAATAATCAAGTGCCTTTGATGTGCTCAACACCATGCTAGGCACAGGTGCATAGGAAGATCACAGAATAGGAGAAATCATGGAAATAATAAAGGAAATAAAGGAAAAATGTTATGCCTCACTCGTATTTATTTATTTATACCCTCCTGTGTTCCAGAAAAGATTTAAGACAGCTTATACGGATACATAAAACATAGCCAGATAGCATACATTATAAGTGGGAGTGAAGGAAGAAAAAGAAAAACAAAACAAGAGTGAGGATTGAAATGGGGCCAGAGATGAAACTAACACAGAGGTAAATATGACAGATTTCTCTATGCTCATAGCCTGGTGTGATCGCTGGTGCAGTAGACGCTACTGGGGCCCTGCCCAGATGAGCCAGCCCCAGAAGTTGCTTCCAGCTCTAAAATTTGATGATTCACCCGAAGTAAACAATGAGTTGAGCCCCTCGGCACTCAACTCTATATGCCAAAAGGATGCTCATTGTGACTCTCTGAATGAGAGCTTTGTTCTGGCAGCAGCAGCACACCTGGTCAGCACGCAGGATAACTCAGAAATCTCAGAGAGTTCATGTCCCTAGAAGCAGCCCCCACCCGATCGACGATGGATGGAAGTTGGTAGATAAATACCCAGCTCCCTCTCCCCTCTGTTGAGATAACACTGAGCTCTAGTTGTCTAGAGCAGTAACCTTGGTAACACACCTTTTATTGGCTGTCTTCCTCTCTGTGTCTCCCTTTTCCCCCTCCCCACACTGTCCTTTCCTGGGACCACCTCCCAAGTAGACTACCTGTCTCAGCAAGGGTTCTTTAGGAACCCAAGCGAAGACAACTTGCTTTGCCCTCGTCTGCTATTTGTTGTAGAACTCCAGGATCTTGCCAAGTTTACTCCCTGTTAGAATTTTCAGGAATGCACAGAAAGGGGTCACACATATTCAGAAACAAGTATATTCTACTACCAGGTTTGTGGGATTTTCCTACAATGTAGGGGTGTGGGACACCCCTACTTCAACCAGGCACGCTGCTATTGCTGCTGGTTGTGGCTAGCTTGGGTGATTTCCACTTTATCCAAGGGATATCTCCACCTTGTACCACTGGGTACCCCCTTTCCTGCCAGGCACTGTTGCCTTTCCACCATGGTCACGAGATGCCAGAACAACATCTTGCTGCTTGGGGACAAAAAGAGCTTTGTATCAAACAACCCTCTTTTTGTTAACATAACCCTTTTAAAATCCTTTTGATTTTTACTTATAGCCAGAACGTAAAACTCAGGCATGGTAAGCCCATAAGGACTGGTCCTGAGACTTAATCTGAGTGACAGGTACCCCACTGTCCTCAAAAGTCACTCATCCAGACTCTAGCCAAATAAGCCTCATTGTGAGTCAAATATGTCTGACTGGTGTTGTCTTCTCTTTTGATATCTCCTGGGATATCAAAAGGTCCCTAGGCCCCTCATGCAAACAAGATCCATGCAAAATGTACAAGGTGTCTTAGAATATGAGATCATTAACTAAATACTGTTGAATATTGGAGGACATCTACCCAAACTACTCAGTGTTTAGGTTTTCTCTCTGGCAATTATTAGGGAAAGGGGTGAACTATCCACTGAATCCCTTTCTCCATCATTTTTATGAAAAATGCGTCTGGTCACTGCTGTGCTCTAAAACTATCAATGGCTCCCCATTAGCCTTAAAATAAAACTCAGACTTCTTAATATGACCCACTGGCTTCTGCTGGCTCCTGCTTGCCAACTCCATCTCCTATGCCTTCCCCTTTTGCTCACCACATCCTAGCCATATGTCTTCCTTTCCGTTCCTCAGACATATCAAATTGTTTCCCACCTCAAGGCCTTTGCCTCTGCTCTGCCTTCTGCCTGGAATGGTCTTCCCAGGGCTCTTGCATGGCTGATTCCTTCTTATTCTTCAAATGTCATCTTCTCGGAGAGATTGGCCGGCCTCCTTATCTAAAGTAGAGCCCCCCTCACCATTTGATGAAGTTGCTCTTTATCAAATCACTAGATTTCTTTTTTCCGTAGAACTTAGAGAACCCGTGATTATCTTATTCATGTGTTTTCTGCCTCCTTTCACTGGAATATAAGTTCTGTGAGGGCAGAGATGTTGGTTTATTGCTCCTAAATATCCCAGCATCTAATGCAGTGCGGAACACACACCATCCACCTAATATAGTGTTAGTGAGTGAATGTGGAAAAGCAAGTGCTTATTGTTCTGTTCTCAATAGCAGAAAAGCAGATACTTTTAGTTCACCCCAAACTGATCGTATATCATTAAACTATGAGTTAACAAGCAAGGAGGCCAGCACAGACCCTTAATTTCCCTCATTTAAAACATTTCAATGATTATATCATAAGACCTGTCTTGATGATTCTGACCCTGTACGAGCACCAATAGCTGGCATTGGAGGAGGAAAACTTCATCAAATTCTTGCAACTCAACCCATAACCAACGTCTGTGCTCGGCTAGAGTCTAAGGAAAGGTCAGTAAAAGTGGCAAACATATTATTCCTAACCAACTTTTTCACATGGTAGCAAAAAACCATAAAAGTTCACAGTACATGCTCAAGAAAATTATTTTGAATAATATATGAAACCACAATGAAAAAAGTAAAAAGATACAGATGAAATTTATTTTAATAATACATCTTATTAAACCCAATATAGCCAAAATATCCTCACTTCAACAATATAGATCAATATAGAAAATGATAAATGAAATATTTATATTCTTCTTCTTATACTAAGTCTTTGAAATCCAGTAGTTTTACACCTGCAGAATAACTTAATTGGAATATTAAATTTTTTTTTTTTGAGACACAGTCTCACTCTGTCACCCTGGGTAGAGTGCAGTGGTGTCATCTTAGCTCACTGTAACCTCAAACTCCTGGGCTCAAGCAGTCCTCCTGCCTCAGCCTCCTCAGTAGCTGGGACTACAGGCACACGCCAGAAGGTCTGGCTAATTTCTCTATTTTTAATAGAGACAGGGTCTTGCTCTTGCTTAGTCTGTCTGGTCTTGAACTCTTGAGCTCAAGCTAATCCTCCCGCCTCGGCCTCCCAGAGTGCTAGAATTACAGGCATGAGCCACCGTGCCCTGCCTGGGGATGTTAAATTTGACTTGGAAATAACTCCTGTGTATTTAGATTTCATAAAATCTATTGTTGAAAAAGTAGGGTCATATACCTAAGTATTCCAAAGGTATTTAAAAGCTTTCCAATAACCAAATCAAGTATCAGTTGTTTAATTTAAAATGGAACTTAATTACATTATGATAAGCAAAAAAAAGCAGACATAAAATGTCACATATTGTATGATTCCATTTATATGAAATATCCAGAATAGGTAAATCCCTAGAGACAGAACAGAGATTGGTGGTTGCCAGGGCCTGGGAAGAGAGGAGAATGGGGAGCTTAATGACTATGGGGATTTTTTTGGGGTGATGATAAAAATGTTTTGGAATTAGATAGAGATGGTGGTTCCATGGCACGGTGAATGTACTGAATGCCATGGAATTGTCCATTTTAAAATGGTTCATTTTATGTTATGTGAATTTCACCTTGATAAAAAAAATCGAAAAAACAAAGTTGAAATAAAATTGCAACTTCAGTTCCTCAATCACGGTAGCCACAATCCACGTGCTCAATAGCACGAGGCTATGGCATTGCAGGACAGGGGACTAGGCTATTCATATGCAGAGTCTACAGCGTTTTAAATTATTTATTTCTGTTTTCGCTTCCCAGCACTTCCCAAAAGCTTTCAAGGTGAAGTGTCCCAGTTTATTTAAACACCACCTGGCAGCCACTGAGGTGTCACGTTTCTATTTCACAAGAGGTAGCCGTGAATCTGATTGCTACTGTTCCACATGATTAGCACGCTCCGGGTGACAGATTGTTAGGTTTGCCACGCTTCTGAGCAGGTTGTGAATCTTTCATCATTTTTCTGAAAGGCATGAAGCCGTCCAGAAGCTTGTGGTCTGTGCTTCCAGGAATGACTTGTCACGGTTTCCAGCAGCCGTCGCCTCCAGGGAGTTGCAAAGGAGCAAGGAACTCACACACAGCAGGAACAGTGCCAGGAGTGACATGTATGAAAAGAGCAGTTCAAATGATGAGGGGTGTAAAACCTTCAGAAACCCCAAGGATGATTCAGGGGACTCTGAAGGATCTGCTGAGCTCACCTGGTCCTTCCCAGATGAGCAAGAAAAAATTGCCCTTTTCTTTCAACTCCCCAGAGATAAAGATCACAACCACTCTTGTTTTCTCATTGCACTGAATCATACCTCTCAGGTGTCAAGAAGTATTTCTCTAAGTCTCACCCAAACCTCTCCTATTAGTTTATCTGGTAAACTTCTCGGGCAAATCAGACATCATTGAACAATGGCTGTTCCCCTGAATGATATCAGGACCTGTTACCTGGAAATAACTCTTTAGCATTTTCTCATTTTTGATGCTTCTACATCTCAATACGATCATCCAATTTGTAGATTACCTGGGCTGCCTCTTCTCTCTCTTTTTTGTTTGCCCATTGCTTCTCTCTCTCTCCCTCTCTCTCTCTTTTATTTTTCTCTCTCTCTCTCCTTTATCAGATTGGAGAAAAGAGTAAAATAAAATTTCCATTGTTCAGTTTTTTCTTGGCCAGCCCAATAGTGGAAATGTAATCCAATTCTACCTTTCTAATATTGAAGTGGTAGCTATCAGCATAAATCTATACCTCTCTTATTTATTTATCACATAAGCCTTGGGTAGTTTCTTTAATAAAAAAAACCAACAATAAAATACGAACCACGGTAGCACATTCAATCCTGTTGCTGACAAAAGTGATGGCTTTTACAGACACCTCAGAAGAAATAACAAAAATTCCCAAAACAATTGCTGTCATTTATGCCTCTTTTAAGGTTAAACTTGACCTATGCAATGTTTCAGTTAAAAACTTTTGACTGCAGATAACAGAATGTCTTATGGCTAGCATAAGCAAAAAGAAAAAAGGGAGGAAGAGGAGGAAGTTAATGAAAGGGTACTGGAAGTATTTTATGGAAGCAAAAGAAGAGTTAGATGACTGAAATTTAGAAAAAGAAGAAATCAGGGTAAGTTTTGAGGATTCGGCAGCAGCTCATGAACCTTAGAGCACTGTCATTAACATCATTTTATTCCAGGACTCCCAGTTAAATTTGACTTCCAGATAAACAATGAATATGTCCAAATGGGACATACACTAAAAAAATCATTGGTTGTTTATCTGAAAGACAAAGTTAACTGGGTGTCAGTCCTTTATTTTTACTTGATAATTCTGGCAATCATATCAAGATTGAACCATCTATTCTCTGTTCCCTCCTCTCAGTAGTTTTAGCCCAGCTAGAAACTACACTTCCCTGCCTCCTTTGTACCGGAAGTAGTCATGTAACTAGGTTCTCATCAACAGAATATGAGTGGAAGTCAAGTGTGTCATTTCAGCATTCATTCATTTCAGCAGCTTACCCACCCAATTCCTCTTTCCCCCTTTTCCATAGGCTCAAGCGCTGTGTTGGCGTTGGTGAGCCAGCTTGTACCATGCAGATGAAGATGGTGCCTGCCCAGGGAATGGCAGAGCAACAACACAGAAGAAACCTGGGTTCCCATTCAGTTTTATGGAGCAGAGTTGCTGTCTTAGTCCATTTTCTGTTGTGTATAACATAATACCTGAAACTGGGTAATTTATATGGAAAAGGAATTTATTTCTTACAGTTATGGAGGCTGAGGAGGCCAAGGTCAATGGGCTGCACCTGGTGAGGGTCTTCTTGCTGGTGGGTTCTGTCTGCAGAGTCCCAAGGCAATACAGGGTATCATATGGCAAGAGGGCTGAGCATGCTATCTCAAATCTCTCTTCCTCTTCTTATAAAGCCACCAGTCCCACTCCCATGATAATCCATTAACCATGGATCCAGGAATGGATTAGTCCATTCATGAGGGCAGAGCCCTCAAGGTCCAATCACCCCTTAAAAGCCTCACCTGTCAATACTGCCACATTGGGGATTAAATTTCAGCATGAGCTTTGGAAGGGACAAATATTCAAACCATAGCAGCTGCCTAATCTCCTTGAACGAATGCCTATTTATGAACTAGAACACAAGAAAGAAACTTCTAACTTGTTTAATTCCCTGTATTTTGGAACCTGTTTATTACAGTAATGTATCTATGCAATAATAGAGCTGGGATTGTTGCACTGGATCTAAAAGACCTTACAGTTCCTGCAAAGGATATAGTCATTCAGAAACCCAGCAGGTTGCAGTTTTGATACACCGAGGGAGGCTGAAATGGTTACACTTTTACCTGAATTCCTAGGAGGCCTGGCAATCTTTTAAGATCTCTGCCTTCCTCATTTCCAGTAATATCCTTACAGTAATAGGCAACCATCTGTGTCTTGGCACCAAAAACTCCTAAAACAAATTCTCCCATTAAGTACTGCACTTCCCATTTCGATGTCTCCTTTGTCTTCCCTGCTCAACAGTGAGCTCTGTGAAGACCAAGATCATCATCTCTCTCTTCACTGCTGTGTCCTCACAGCACTAGTCAATCCTCTGGGTTCCAGACATTCTGTTTCCTGCCCCTGTTAAGAAGTAGTGGCCCTGGCCAGGCATGGTGGCTCACACCTGTAATCCTAGCACCCTGGGAGGCTGAGGTGAGAGGATTGCTTGAGTTAAGGAGTTCTAGACCAGCCTGAGCAAGAGTGAGACCCCATCTCTACTATGAATAGAAAGAAAATTAGCCAAACAACTAAAAATAGAAAAAAATTCGCTGGGCACGGTGGTGCATGCCTGTAGTCCCAGTTACCCAGGAGGCCGAGGCAGTGGGATCGCTTGAGCCCAGGAGTTTGAGGTTGTTGGGAGCTAGGCTGACGCCAAGGCACTCTAGCCCAGGCTACAGAGTGAGACTCTGTCTCAAAAAATAAATAAATAAATAAGAAGTAGTGGCCCTACTTCCCCACACCAACCAGAAACGGTTAACCCAGGCAGTACGGCAACTTCCTCCTATCTGTCAGTTCAGTGATATGAGGAACCCAAACTAGGTACTGTATATATAGTCACAGCATCAAATTCAGTGGAACACTCACAGTGTCCCCTGGCCTAAGTGCTCTTCCAGAAATTAGAAACTCTTACCTTACAGAGCCCAAGGTTACAGGGATGAGAAGCACAAAAATCTGCGAGTGGGTCACTGGGTGTAATTGTGACAAAGACCACCCCCCGTTTCCCAACCCATATATACTAACTATAGAGGCACAGTTCAATATATCACTTGTTAGCTCAAGGAATAAACTGCATCCTTCCAGACAGCAAGGTATGGTCTGCCAGCACACTAACTGGGCCTTCAACAGGTATTAGAAAATATAGATTTTATTACTATCCGGGTATGGTGAGGCCGACGGATCAGGAGACAATTGCCATTGAAAAGATGGTTTGTTCCTCACAGTGTGCAAGAGGAGAAGGCACACCATATCACGGAGGGCAACATGCGGACATGCCAGGGTAGGGCAGGAGGCAGAGGGAATGGGGAAAATGTGGGCAAGAGCCTTTATTGTGGTTTCTGCAGGAAGGAACAGATGAGGCAGGATAAGAGGTTTGGCATTAGCTGATTTGAATCATTTCAGCAGGCTCTGGGGTATAGCAGCGACTGTCTGGGAAATTGTCTGGGACCTGGCCCTGGGGTGATTAGGGCAGGGAAAGTGTGGTCCAGAGTGTGAGACCAACAGAGGAGGTGGGGGTGGGGAGCTATGGTCTCTGAGTGATTAGTATGCATCTGAAAGGCTCCCTATCAGCCATTTACTACCTCTAGGAATCGGCTAGCCCTGGGAGGGCTGTCTCTCCAGGGTCAGCAAAATCCCAGACAGCAAAACATCAGAAACATGTGGTTAATGCAATAGGCCACTCCCTCATTCTATCAGACCAGCTATTTCTGGGTGATGGGTTACATGGTAAGACCAGTGAAGCCCATAGCCACATGGCCCATTATCACACTTCCTCCACTGTAAAATAGGTCCCTTGGCCTACAACCTTGTGTAGGATAGATATCTTCAGGCCACCAGATGGTGGTGCTAGTGGAGACAC
This sequence comes from Cheirogaleus medius, assembly GCA_008086735.1. NCBI lineage: Eukaryota > Metazoa > Chordata > Mammalia > Primates > Cheirogaleidae > Cheirogaleus > Cheirogaleus medius. Next base: position 8,737,825 of record VBSM01003044.1, read on the forward strand.
TTGGAAAGGGGGAGCAAAGCCATATCTGGACATAATAAGCTTAAAAGGATGAATTTCTAATTTCTCCAAAGTGAGAGGGGTCTGACAGATGTCCTAAACCTGCCACCTGGTGGCCGTGCCTGATCCCTCTGAATATTGGTGCCATATTGATCTCTCCTGCTAGCAGTTGGGTATTTAGCAATGGCAAACCTAGAGCATCCTTGGTGGACCCCCATTGTTGGACCCATGCATGGTCTCCATCCCTGCCACTGTGGTCACTTTGTTCACGGGCCCATTGTGCAAGCTATGAGAGCAGTTGGCAGTAATCCCCACGGAAGACAGAATTTCTTATTCTTTCTTATACAACCATCATAATGCCTTTTATAATACACAGAGGTCACTCAATAAATATTTTTGAATTTGATATATTCAACAAATATTTACTCAACTCCCACAATGTGATAGACAATATTAATAAGGTAGGTTAAGAGTACCAGCTAAAATTATCGCTGCATTGCAGGTTGGATTCTCTGCAAGCAGACACTGAGGAGTTTTGGGGGGCAAGAAGTTTTAAAGAATGGGAAGAGACAGAAGTCAATTTGCAATGCAAGCCTAACAGAGTACTGGCCAACCCAGTAGGAAGCTCTTGAGCCAAGATAGCCATCCCATTAGATGCCCTTATTCTTTCAGCCCAGGTGCAGGCTGCCCTAGAAAGGGTGTGACCTTAGGTAAGGCTGGCCCTGAAGGAACTGACCACTTGAGGCCATCTGCTGACCATACTCCCCACAGCTGGGCAGCAAGTTCTTCCTTAAAGGGGGATCTGAGTGGCACATCACTGTGTCTACCAGATCCATGTCTCCAAGTACTTTCAGAAACCAGCTCCTCCATGGCTCCGGTGGGCCTCTCTTCCTGAGGGAGAACCCAGAGGAGATGTTGACGGGGATGAACCACAGCCTCTGCCACCACAATTGGTCTCAAGGCTGTAGTTGATAGTCACCTTTAGCCAGTGATAGGATTCAGACCCTTATCTCTAGCACTTAGATTGCAGGAAATTCTCAAGGGGGAGTTCTTGGCATCAACATCTGTTGGGAAAGTGAAGGAAGCGGGATTGGACGGAGGGTGAAGTAGGAATATGTCACAACCGTTCCAGCTGATGCCACAGGGAGCTCTGAAGCTGTGTTCGCCTGATTTATTTACTTAGCACAATGTCCTGAAGGTTCATCCATGTTGTGGCATGTAGTAAAATTTCCTTCCTGGCCGGGCGTGGTGACTCGCGCCTATAATCCTAGCACTGTGGGAAGCCGAGGCAGGAGGATAGCTCCAGGTCAGGAGTTCAAGACCAGCCTGAGCAAGAACGAGACGCCGTCTCTACTAAAAAATAGAAAGAAATTATCTGGACAACTAAAAATATATAGAAAAAATTAGCCGGGCATGGTGGCACATGCTTGTAGTCCCAGCTACTCAGGAGGCTGAGGTAGAAGGATCGCTTGAGCCCAGGAGTTTGAGGTTGCTGTGAGCTAGGCTGACGCCACAGCACTCTAGTCCGGGCAACAGAGCAAGACTCTGTCTCCAAAAAAAAAAAAAAAGAAAGAAAGAAAAGAAAAATTTCCTTCCTTTTTAAGACTGAATAATACTCTATTGTATGTATATACCATATTTTGTTCATCCATGTATTTATTAATGGACACGTGGGTGGCTTTTACCTTTTGGCTATTGTGAATAATGCTGCTATGAACATCGCTATACAAACATCTCTTCGAGATCTTTCTTTCAATTATTTTGGATATATATCCAGATCTAGAATGTTTCTGTCCAAGATGGGTTTATCTCTTATTGGCTTAATTCCTTTTAGGCTCACATAGAGGTGAGGGTGAACTACCTATAGTTTCTTTAGAGAGGCAAGTCTGGTATATCAGAACACTCTGGTTGGGTCAGGTTGGTGGATATAAAACCTGGTTCATGATTAATTTTGAGCCAATATATGCCATCCAGTAGTTTCTGTTTTTTCCACCAAAAGGGAATAAAACATCTATAAAGGAAATTTCCACATACTGCTTGAACCCACTTCACCTTTTGTTGTCCCAAGCCCAAGGTTAGTTAATCATAAACAAGACTTTGAGAAATAGTCTCCCTGACTAAACAAATAAATAAATAAACAAATAAGGCTAAGAAGCAGGCAGGGAGCCAGCTCATTAAATTACACTGAAGGTGATGAGGGTATTTTTGGGGGTAATCAGAGGAAAGGGCCATGGTTAAAGAAAATTTTGCTAAGAATCTAACAGTACTTCATTTTGTTAGCCTGGTTGTAGACTTAGGCTAAGCAATATCTGAGATTTCAGACAGCAAAAATGAAAAAGTACATTCTTTATGAATTTTTAAAAACAACTCAGCCTACTTGTCTAGGACCTATAAATTAGGATGAACACATATACTTCAGGGTTTATTTCTTCTGTTTTTGTTAAGGCTAAACCTAATCAGCATGACTGAAACCCAAAGTTAAAAGCAGCATCAGATCTTCTGAGCTTTTCACTTCATTTCAGGTAGCCAGCTGGAATGGGAAAGTGATCAAAGTAAACTTAAAACCTCAGCATTCATTTTCTTAAGGAAATTCTCAACTCCGAAATTCACCCACACAGAGCTCTGTGCAAGTGGATAATTGATACTGAATATATTAATAGCAAAATTGTATGCACGCCTCCTAAAATAGAATTGTACCATGGGTAGTTCAGAAGGAGGCTAAAAAATAAATAACAGAAAGATCCTCATACCACAAAAGATTCATTTTTAATCATCATTTGAAATAATACTAGATGACTATGCTGGACCTGCCAAGAATATGTTTTGAAAAAATCAATCAACTCTAAACGTTACATTGTTATTGTTCAATTTTTACTGATCTGTAGGATACCAATGTTGGTAACTTTTATCTTCTTGGGGTATCCATTTTTGTGAAAACAGTTGTATGTGATGCTCTATCCATTCTCGGTGTTGTACCACAATTCTATACCATAGATGATTTGCCTGATGTGCATTTCAGTAAGAAAAAGAAATTGGCAAAAACCAACACAAAACAAACAAAAAACCCAGCACATCTCTGACTTTCTCCACAGTTCTCCTTTTAAACATTAGCCTAACCATTCACATATTTAAGACCCTCTTTCCTTTTTCCCTTTAGCAAAGAGGAGATCATCTGTAATTTTGAAAAGGAGCTGCACTAGTAAACAAAGGAAGAACCAAACCCAAAAAAGAAAAAAGCCAAGTTGAAAAATGTAGGTTTCTGAGTTTCTGATCACATAAAAGCTTGCTAGCTTACTGAGACAGCTGGTCCTGATCTGACACCCTACTCAATTTCCTCATTTAATTTTTCTACTCTTTCTCCTTTAGCTCCTATATTTGTACTCACCTGGAAAGGGTCTCAGTCACCCAGAACTTTAAGGGAAAAGTGAATGAAAGATAAGTGATGTTGGTCCCTGGGGCCATATGAACAATATACTTTTCACTCTTCTCCAGGTAGCTTCAACATAGAATAGCTTCCCCAGCCCTAGGAAATGATCAAGAGTTTGTTTCCTAAAGTAACACTTTGTGGTCATTTTGAATTTAGAACATCTATTACTTAAGAGTCTAATGAGATTCCACAAACTAGTTTGAGTCCTAGAGACTTCCTCTTAGACTCTAAGTAAAATTCCATTTGTATGAAAGAAAAGTTAAGTTTTATTATGGAAGTTGCAGCTGTCTTTGATATAAAATTGTATCATCACTTTTCACTCCCAAAACTTCAAATAGCTGAAACCAACCACCCAGATTTATTTTTAGACATCTCAAAGAAGCCCAGTTACCATAATAACCTAAGTGTTAAATTAAGGGCAAGAACATTCTGAAAATATTGTTACTACTGGTTGACGTAAATGACCAGTATAGCAGATGAGCTTAAGTTAACATGGATTAAGTTCTCTTTTTTTATGGTTAATTACAATAGAGTGATACACTCATTTGTGTATCATTCATTCAACTTTGGATGTTCATCAGAATCACACTTAAACCATCGTATTTAAACCACATTCTAGCTTACGATCCCAGTTTTTTAAAAAGCAGTCCAGAGCCTGCAAAATCTGTCAATGATACCAGAATCTGGCAACCAGCATTTTCAGAAATTGTTCTTTGACATTTAATAAAATCCTTCAGTGCACTTACAGAGTGGTTGATCACCACCTTCTGTAAAATAATAGGGTATATTATTACTTCTCTTAGGTTAAATAATCCTATTCACTTACATTTTCTTTGTAAGTTCTATTTACCAATTGTTTAGCCATATTTTGTTTTTTTCTGAACCATAAGCTAGTTTTGGCATCACATATTAACACATAATTGGAAAGCAGCAAAGTGAATGGTGACTAGTCCAAATCCTTGCTTCAGTTTCCCTGAGCCAAGACTAGTTTTGCTCCAGAAGAAACAGTCAGTGTCTGTCCTAGGCTTTGATCAGCCTCATTTCATGCTATTCTTCTGCCCTCAGCCCTGAACTTTGCTTCTTTATGCTTACTATTCAGTGACCTACCCACAACTGAACCCCTGATTTAGCCCCAGAATTTCTCCAATTCTCACTCAAACTCCTGAAGATTGCATAAAACCCCTTGAGGTCACATAAGTGCAGAAGTTCTTTCTGTCATGGGCCCAGAATTCTGAAAAGGGATAGTAGAGAAAACAATAGCCCAAGTGACACCAAACGGGCCTCATATGACACAAAAGTTTTGTCCCTATAGGCCTCTCTCAGTCAAGTAAATTCTATACCTTGAGAGCATTCCTTTGGATGTTGGCAATACATTTCCAGAAAGGTTAAAACATATGCATAAAACCTATACATATGTTTTAACCTTAACATATGCATAGTCATTATCAGTCATGACTACATTGGAACAATAAATTTTTCATATTGCTACAGTAACTCTACTGGGTTATGGTAAGGCCAGATCTTGGGGTACTACCTGGGGGGTGCTGGCTTTGTCTCACCATAGTGGAAAATCCAGAAGGTGCCGGGTGCCTGGAAGCAAGAGAAGGGACATCAAAAGAGGAGGTGAGAAGACAACCAAGATAAATCCTTCACAACTTTGCTTGCATTTTGAGAATAAGAATTATGCAAGCTGGGCTCTCCAGCCTAGACAGTACAGCAAGATCCTATCTCTTAAAAAAAAAAAAGAAAAAGAAAAAAGGAATTATGCATATTTCAACAGACAAGAAGCCTATGTGCTCTACGAGGTCAGACTTTGTCTACCAAGAGATCTCTTAAGGTAATATTGCCTTGGAGAATTTCCCATCAATAACAAGATTCAACACTTAGATAGTACTTTATGTGTGCCTGGCCCTGATCTGAAAGGCTTAGAAATCTGATTTTGCCAGCACATCGAGAGTGGGTCCATATTTTAGAATTGGACTCACATTAATTAGGGTTTACTCAATCCAACATTTAAAGCCAAGATCCAAATTATTAATTTATGATTTTAAAAAATTTAAGCTCTTGAAAACCAAAATTCTAAATGTTGGCAGAAATAAAGGCATCCTCCCTTTGTAGGCAGAGAAGCCAAACCACAATCAGAACACAACTCAAGGAGCATATAATTAGAACAAAGAGAGTTAGATGAAGGAGCTAAAAAAACATCTCTCAGCTTAGCTTTTTAGATATACTCTGTCCCTCTTGGGATGGCCTCACCAGTTAGTCAGTAATACTAGAAGTCCATTGTTGAACCATGTTTTAACAGGACTCCCATATTTACCTCTATGATGCTTCTTTTTCTGTTCTTCCAAATAAACCAACTCCCCTCGGATAGACAACAAACTTTTAAATTGTGTTAAACCCCTGAATTCAAACCTTGCTCTGGCTAGGAGTGACTATACCTCTCTATTCTGATACATTGTATATTTATTTTATAGGTCTCTTTCTTTTGTACCACTAGAATAGTCCTATTTATAAACTTCAGGGAGCCTAGCACAGTCATGACACAACTCAAGCCCTCAGTAATGTTTGTTGAAAGAATGGGAGTGAAGGAATGAATGAGTGCATCCCAACGTCAACTGATTTAAAAATATTTCGTCTGCCACTTGGAAAACAGTATGGCAGTTTTTAAGGAAAACATTTTCTCAAAAAAATTAAAAATAGAATTACCATATGATCTGGCAATTCTACTTCTGGGTATATACCCAAAAGAATTGAAAGCAGGGACTCAAAGAGATATTTAAACACCCATGTTCAGAGTTGCCTTATTCACACCGGCCAAAAGGTGAAAGCAACTCAAGTGTCTATCAACGGATGAATGGATAAACAAAATATGGTATTTAGATATAATGGAATATTATTTATTCTTAAAAATCAACAAAACTCTGACATATGCTACAATATGGATGGACCTTCAGGACATTATGCTAAGTGAAATAAGCCAGTCACAAAAGGACAAACACTATATAATCCCACTTATTTTAGGTACGTAAAGTAGTCAAATGCCTAGAAACAGGAAGTAGAATGATTGCTGCCAGAGCTGGAGGGAAAAGGGAATAGGAAGCTATTGTTTAATGGAAACAGAATTTAAGTTTTGCAACATAAAAAGAGTTCTGTGAATGGATGGTGGTGAGGGTTGCATAACAGTGTGAATATACTTAACTACTGAACTGGACGCTTAAAAATGGTCAAGATGGTAAATTTTATGTTATGTGCATTTTACCACCACTTTTTTTTTTTAA
>VBSM01003044.1:8765051-8789615 GCA_008086735.1 Cheirogaleus medius
TCCTTTCTTTCCTTTCTTTCCTTTCTTTCCTTTCTTTCTTTCTTTCCTTTTTTTTAGACAGTGTCTCTCTATCACCCCAGCTAGAGTGCAGTGGCGTTGTCATAGCTCACAGCAACCTCAGACTCCTGGGCTCAAGCAATCCACCTGCTTCAGCCTCCCAGAGTAGCTGGGACTACAGGTGTGTGCCACTGTGCCCGCCTGGCTAATTTTTTTATTTTTAGTAAAGGCAGGGTCTTGCTTTTGCTCAGGGTGGTCTCTGAACTCCTGAGCTCAAGATAACAATCTTCCTGCCTCAGCCTCCCAGACTGCTAGGATTACAGGTGAGAGCCACCATGCTGGCTTCTTTCTTTTTAAACAAAATGGTTTTGTTAAATATTTTTCAGTTACTGTATCTTGGACTTTTTTTGTATTTTAATGGTTGTATACAGTATTCCATATAGTATATATGGATGTATCATAGTGTAACCACTATATTATTGAAGAGCATATGTATTGGTTACAGTGATTTAGTGTTACACTCCTGCAGTGGCTGTCCTTGTTCATATATCTTTGTGCTCTTATATTAGCCTTTCTCTAGGATAGAGTCCTAAAAATGGGAAGGGTAGGTCAAAAGGCATGTACATTTAAATTTTCAATAGATACTGTCATATTGCCTTCCAAGAATGTTTTAATAGTCTGTACTCTCCCTAACATCTATTTTTATTAAGAATGTTCTGCATCTGTAAGTAGTAGTACTTACAACTATAAAGAAAACTGAGGTAATTATCATCACCAAAGTCAGGATGTGGTTACCTGGGGAATAATGTGTGTGGTGGTGCGGAGGGCGGTTGTCATCATGGAATGGTGCTTGGGGGGAGGCTTCTGGAAAGCTGTCAGCATTCCCCTTCTTGACCTGGGCGGTATTTACGTGGCTGTTTGCATTATAATTATTTGTTAAACAATACATATGTTTTATGTATTTATCTGTATACGTACCCTTAGTTATACTTAAGCATAGTTATATTTCACAGTAAAAAGAACTGATTCATTCAACAATATTTATAATGTATACGTATGAAGTCACTGTTCTGAGTAACAGAAATACTGCAGTGAACAGGTGAATTCCTTGTCCTAAAATAATGCAGGAGGTTGACAGTAAAGCAGGAAATACATAAATAAAACAAATCAGGTAGTGATAGTACTATGAATAAAATTAAGTCAGGTAAGGAGGAGAATGTGGTAGCCATAGGGGCAACTCAGCGTTTGATAGGGTTCTCAGGAAGGAACCTTTGGGGAAGCAGAGTTTGAGCAGGAAAAAAAGGATTGAAAGTGTGTTCCAGGCAAAGAAAACAACATGTGAAAGCCTAGGAACTGATGTGGCTGGGGTGTGGTAAGTTCAGAAAGGGTGTAGGAGATGAAGTCAGAAGGGTAGTCAGTCGCCAGACCTGCTGTGATACTGCTTGGGATATTCTTTGGTGAGCTGGGAAGCCAGGGATGTGTTTTTTGGCAAGGGAACATAGTGATCTGATTGATAACTACTTGCAAAAGATGACTCTAGTTGCTGTGGGAGGATGGATTATAGGGGTGAGGGTAGAGGCACGGAGATGGGTGAAGAAGCAATTTTCCAAGTGGAGAGTTGATGGTAGCTTTGATTATGGAGGTGTGAAAAGGGTTAGATTGGATATATGCCTTGAGGGTAGAACCAGCAAGACTTGCTAATGGAATAAATGGATGTGGGAAGGGGAATTAAGGAGAAAATAATTAAAAATGACTCCTAGGTTTTGTCTTGAGCTACTGGAAGAGCAGTGGCATCATTAACTTTGGAGACTAAAGGAGGGAAGGAGGGTAGATTGGAATGTAAAATCAAATAATTTTGTTTTGTACTGTATGGACTGTTAAGTTTGAACTGCCCTTTAAACATCCATGTTAGTTTCACATAGTGAAACAATGAGAATTCTTTTGTATTCAGGTGAAATACTGAGTTAAATTTCCACAGCCATCTGAGCTCTCTGGGGACCCGAGACCCTGTTCTATACCTTAGAACTTACTCATTCACAGTGACTAAAGCTGTATTCAGACAACAATCTCACCCCACTCCCTACCCCCCAACCCACACACTCAGCTCCTGGAAGAGCCATTCTCCCGAGTTCATGTCTGTGAGGTGAGATGTGTAGGAGGAAGTTATTGCAAACAGGGGGCTTTGTCTCTGATTCCTGCCTGTTGGGAGCTGTATTCCTCAGTTGGCCTCTAATGTCTTATCCACACACAAAGAATATAGTTTGCATACTAGCTGAAACTGATCTTCCCTGAAAAGACTAATTTTCCTCTAAAGAGTAAACAGATCCCTGTTCTTTAAATAGCTCATTTTGGATTAGCAGCTCTGCATCTGGTACACTTCTTGAAGCAAATTTCTCCCAGGTTCATTTCTTGGGGCTAAAGGCTTTAAAACAGTGTCCATAACTGTCCCAGTCACTGTGCCTCTGTTGGGTGACCCACAGCCATCCCTGTTTCTAGGACACTTGACAGTGAACAACTACAGCTGCTCATCAGAAGTTTTAATTGCTGAATGGGCTTTTGTTCTTTTGAGGTGGGGGGCTGTATTACTTGTTTTCTTCTTAAAAGCCTGCGTCATTTACAGGTGTTATGTGGCAATTTTTAGTCAGCCTATCCCTGTAAGAAGTTAGGAAAACAAGATTGTTTTTCCTAGCCAAATAACAGTAATTTAAATTTTCGGAGGATATTCACATATGTAACTTCTCTTATCCCATTTCTACCTGTGATGGAAATAGTGGTAATTATTCCTTATTTGGCAGATAAACTGAGTGTCAGACATTTAGTGACACTTGTTCAAGGCCTTATACTAGTTACAGGTTAACCACTGGTTTGAAGATTGGTTTTTGTACATTTTCCGGGATGGGTAGTCAATCAGAAATAAAAACCTCTTCATATATATTTCTATCTCATTGCTTTAGTTGATTTTTTAGTTGATATTTTCTGGGTCATATTGTTTTGGATGCCTTTTAACTACTGAGTCACTGGGTAAAATGAATCCAAAGGTTTAGAATTTGTTTTTAGCAATTTCTGTCTGATATGTCAAGGTTGTGCTAGAAGGATTAAAGATGGTATGTTGAGAGTATCACTTCAGCTAACACAGAAAAGGGGCTTTTGCATATAGAAGCTCTATTTTATGAAGATGGCATTTCCAGACTGGTACTATTACTAATTGGTAAATTAAACACAGTAGGGTGGTAATTGTTTATTCTTTCAGCATATGGGTGTTTTTACTGGTAGATTCTTATATTGATTATATGAGCCCATTCTTAATTATATTCCCAGAGAGAGCCATGCCTGATTCAAGAGTCTTTGGGTTGGTTGTGTTGGTTACAGCTATATCTAGTTCTGATATTCTTTTTCAAAAGAGGAGAGCCTAAGTTTCTAGCATATTAAGTCTAAATTTTCAGTTTCCAGGCCCAACATTCAGATTAATTACTGTAACGATAGATCTTTTTAATGCTGCTAGTTTTGACTTAATACAATGATAGTCAGTCTTTTTTTGACCTTGAAATCTGGATTCCCTCAGTCCCTGTAGACAGCTTAGTATATTGTGTTGGAGAAATGAAAACAGAATTAAATGAGCTGCCCTTGTCTGATATGAGGTGGGGCCCCTAACCGTTTGCCTAGCAAATGGGTTGTAGGTGGTAGGAAGGTTGGAATTGACAGGCAGGGGAAAAAAATTGCTAGCAAACTGTGTACTCTTTTGTTACCTACTGTAAGTAGCCTGTAGTTCTGGTTCCTAAACATTGTTGCTTTGAAAACTAAAATATCTGGCTGGGCGGGTAGCTCAAGCCTGTAATCCTAGCACTTTGGGAGGCTGAGGCAGGAGGATTGCTTTGAGGCCAGGAGTTCGAGACCAGCCTGAGCAACATAGATCCTGTCTCTACAAAAGACTTTTAAAAATTAGCTGGGTGTGGTGGCACATGTCTGTTGTCCCAGGTACTTGCAAGGCTGAGACAAGAGGATTGCTTGAGCCTAGGAGTTCAAGCTGCAGTGAACTATGATGATAACCACTGCACTCTAGCCCAGACAACACAGTGAGACCCTGTCTCTAAATAAATAATCTGTATTCAGTGAACAAACATAATCAATAGAAAAGCAGATAATGTTTGATTCTAATAACATCTTTTCCATTTCTCTTCATTGGAGTCCAGGACAATAATCCAGTGCTATCATGTAATTTTTAGAGCTAAAGAGAATTCTGGACCAGTGTTGTATAAAATGTTTGCTTTTCAGAGATTCTGTAAATGTGATTGTGTTTTTAAAATTTGTAATGTTTTGAAGAACCATTACCAAAATAGACATCACATACTCTCTTAAGATAGATGCCACATGGAAGACATAAGAGACCACTAGTGCCTTCTGAGCATTTTCATGTTTTATATTTCTGCTTAATATTTTATTTGGGAAGAAAGTGGTTTTTTGACTGTGTATTGAAGAAAAACGTCCTTTGCAATCACTAATCTATTACTGGTTAAGGAAGCTGAGCCCCAGTGAAGTTAAGTCTGTAGTCCCAAGTCCTTTGCTACTTCTAGTGGGGCTCTTCCTGGCTCAACAAGTAAAGCAAGCCATCTCTTTGGGAATAAATAATGTAATACTGATTAAGAAAAAAGGGGATAGTATTTATTATTTGTAGAGGAATAACCCTATAGTTTTATTAATACTGAAGTTGCTATAACAGATAAATCCCCAAATCTTAGCTTAACAGAGGAATTAAAAGCTGGTATTCTTAATTGATGGGTTGCTCTCAATTCAGGCAATGATTCAGTGATCCAGCCATCTCCTTGCATCTTGTGACTCTGCTGTCTTCAACAGGTGGCTTCCAAGGTCATAGCAGAAGGGAAAGAGGCTGGAAAGTTTCTGTGGGTCATGCCTGGAAATGGTGCCCATCGCTTCCATTCATTCACTAATCAGAACTGAGTCACAGGACCACACTCAGTGAGTGATGAGAGAGGCTGGAAAGTGTGGGCCAGCTTTGTGTCCAGGGAGAAGATGAAATGGATTGATGAACAGCTAGCCAGTCTCAGCTGTAACAGTGTTAGTAAAAAGAATCCTGGACTTTCCTCTTCTGGGCTTCAGTTTTCTTAAGGGGTTAGAGTAGCTGATTGCTAAGATCCTTCCAGTTCTAACTAGGTAGGATTCCAAGGCAGACAGTTGTTAACAGTTCCACCTTTTTGGGTACACATGCATTATTCTATTTCAAATAGAGAGCCTGTTTGGTCTTTTTGTACTCAGGTAATATCTCTGATAATCACATAGTTGGGTAAATTCCTTTGAAGTTGTAACTTGATCCAGAATCCTCAAAATTTTTTACATGGCTATCTTTTTTAGATTGCCATTAGGGCATGATAGGCCCTTTCATGGTTATGTTAGGTAGGCTAACACTGTTATAGCAGATAAACCTTAAGAGATCTATAGTGTTACATAATGGAAGTTTATTTTTCATTCCCATAAAGTCCAAGTGGTGTTTCTGTTTAAACATGGAAAAAAAGTGGCGCACTGTGTTTTAATGCAAAGAATTGTCCTGGAAAACATGTTCAAGCCCATGCTCTGTCACTAACTTTCTGACCTTGAACAAATTGTCACTCTGGGTCTCAGTTTCCGGCAGTAAAACAAGGGGATTGAACTTGTTTTACTCCTTCACTCGCTAAATGTCCATGTTTGTATGTGATCTCTATTAGAAAGAAAAGTCTTATGGAAAAATTCTCACGTAATGTAGTATGATAGATTGTGTCTGGTTGCTTTGTAATGCTGCCTTCTTTGCACGCAGAATATATTCATCCTTCCCTGGGGTGAAGGGCAGCTTCTCCTCTCACCTAAATTTATTCTTCTATATAATGAGAAATAGAGAAAGGTTGAGATGGTTGGTGCCACAACAAAATTTATTTTCCATTCCAGTCATGACACATAAGGTACTTTCCGTGCACACAACCGACAGTGTGGGGAGTGAGGAGGTGTTTGTGTGCTTTTCCTGTTTAAAATTATGCACCATAGTACTGAGGTTTTACGAGGTTGACATTCTCCAATTCTCTACAAATAAGTCACATTCCGCATTAATGATTAGCTGCATTCAGTGCTGCATGTTTGTCATTTGCTGAACTTCAAGAATTCCCTCTACGCACACCTCTCGTCATCAGTTGCTAGGTTACAGCTTTTCACATTGTCCCAGTCTGGTGATGTTGCTATGGATACCAGTTATTCCCAGTTATTCCTCTTCTTGTGACACTGTCTGGTCAGTCTCAGAGTGCAGGCAAAATGTAACTATGACGTCAGAGATGTTTTAGCATATGTCTTTTCCTTTACATTAATTATAAGATCTAAGTAAGGTAGTGATTCCATGTGTTCTAATAGTATATAAATTAAATTAGCTGAATCCTCGACACAGTCACCTTAGGACCTTTATTCCATTATTCTACAGAAGTGAAACTAACAGATTACAAAATATGAATATGAAACCTGTACTATGTCCAGCCCATGTCCCACACAGACCAGCATCCTGCCTTCTGTAGGGAGGGCTGTACATGGACTACAGTCATTATCCTTGACATCTCCCTCAAAGTTAGGGACATTTGGGATGCTTTTTGTCACACTCTTAATTTATTTAACTGTTACAGCCTGTGGTCTAAATTTTATTGTCATTTAATGTCATACTTAGTTATGTTGATTTTCCTGCTAGGTTTTAGACAACATGAATGCAGGGACTGTGTCTTTAACTGGTTTTATCCCCAATAACACTTAATGCCATTACACATGGCAGGGATCCAGAAAAGGCTTATTGATTTGTTCTGAAGACTGAAAGAGTGAGTAATTACTAATTTGATTTTAGATTTTTAGCATAATGTTTTAATATGGTGAGAGCCCTTTCATATTACAGTTGTTGAAGGGCAAGGTTAACCCATGTTATTTAGCTCTTGCCTAGTCTGACCCTTTGATCTCACAGTTGAAAAAACAACTAAGGCCCTAAGAGGATGTGACTCATGTAAGGTCAGAGAGCCAGTAAAGCTGTGGTTTATGCAAATGTGTGTTATAAAACATTTTTGTGAAAAACGAAGTTTAAAAATCTTTTCAGTAAAAATAATTCTGTTTACTTAAACGATAGTGTTTTGTTTTATGCAGTATGTTTACTTAAAAGCTGGCAGACAGATATATTATTAAAGAGGAACTTCAATGTTCAACAGGAGCCCTATGAAGAGCATACCAAGTATTTCAAGTCAGCTCAAAACCTTGCTGTCTACTTAAATATTTGACTTATTCCTCAAAAACCAAGTTGAAATTTAATATAACATGGGACTGAGGCCAATCCTTCAAAAATGAACATCTTGTTTGCAAACTGGCAGAATCTGAATTAAAAAGCCATTCTTTGCATGTGATGGTACTTCCCTAAAGTGGGAAAAGTAATTTATTTACCAACTAGAATCCTTTTGTTTGAAAAAAACAAAATGAATGAAAATGTGTCCTCTGAAATACAACCTGCTAAAGGTATTGGTGGACTTTAACTTGTCAGGGGGAGAGAGAGACAAATCCCATGAGAGTCAGGGAAAGTGACAAAGCAGAAGTCCTCAAGAGAGGACATGTGATTCAAGATGAACCTCCCCTTCCCCCCAGGACCAGAGAATTGAAGAGTCTACCCCCTCCTTTCCCTTCTCACTGCCACTTCTCTTGGGGAAGCTTCTTCTTAACTTTATGTAGTATCCCGAAACATATCTTCCTGCCTTTAAGCTCTGCCCCTCCATTTTTTCCCATTGTCAGATACCTTTCTCCTTGGAAGCTCTGAGCAACTCATTGCCTTTCGGGGACCCCCTTTACATAACAAACAGTTAAGACTGGGCATGGCATTCAAAGCCCTGTACCATCTGGCCCTAGCATACATTTCCAGCCCTGTCTCCTATAGCCTTTCTTTTGTGCCTTATCCTTTGACCAAATTAGCCTATTTCCTGAGAATGTCCTGTGCTTTCCCACCTCACATTGTCTCCTCCCATTACCACCTGTTAGAATTTCCCCCAGTCTTTAAGTCCAGCTTCAGTTGCCACTTCCTTCATGAGGCCTTTGCTGTTCTTCTCCCACCAGTTTTGATCTTTCCTTCTGACCACCTACAGCATTTTATTGCCTTTCTTTTGTCATTTACAGTCTGCCATCTTTTATGGTTAAATCATGTATTTGACTGTTGGCTGAGTCAAGAACTGTGTGCTCAGGGCACTTGGCACTTCCCACAGAGGACTGAGCTCCTTGTCTGAAAGCTTAGTATGTATTAGAACTAGGTTCACGAGTTAATTAGGCATATATTATTTAGTTCTGTGGTTCAAGTGTATGGCAAATTTGACCATTTACTAAAAGGTTTAACCCACTCAGGAATATTTCACTTCCTTTAATATATACTCTTGCTGAATTCCTTTACATTGTCTAGGTCACTGGTTTGCAGTCTTTCAATATAAAGACCTTCATCTTTAAAACCTAATCTAGTGACCTACGATACTTTGAAGCAGACTTATTGAAGTATAATATACAGTTTATAAAATTCACCCATTTGTAAATGCATAATTCAATTATTTTTAGCAAGGTATAGAGTTGTGCAACCATTACCATAATCTAGTCTTAGAACATTTCCATCACCCCCAAAAGTTTCTTCTGTAGTTAGTCCGCACTCCTGTCTCCACCTTCAGCCCTGGGCAAACACTGTTCAGCTTTCTACCAGTATTAATTTTCCTTTTCTGGATCTTTCCATATAAATGGAATCAGATAATATGTAGTTTTTGTGTCTGGCTTCTTTCACTTAGCATAATGCTTGTGAGGTTCATTTATGTTGTAGCACGTAATAGTTCCTTTTTATTGCTGAATGGTATTCCATTGTGTGGACATACTGCATTTTGTTTATCTGCATTTATTTATACTGAATTAATCAGTTGATGGATATTTGGATTGTTTCCAGTTTTTCACTGTTATGAATAGTGCTGCTATGAACATTCATGTACAAATCTTTGTGTGAACATATTTTTTTCATTTCTTTTGGGTAGATACCTAGGAGTGGAATTGCTATATGGTATATCTCTGTAACTTTTTAAAAATCTGCCAAACTGATTTTCAAAGAAGCTTGTACCATTTTGCATTTCCACCAACAATGTGTGAGGGTTCCAGTTTTTCCACAAGAGGACCCCTATTTAACATTTAAAAAACTATAGACTCACATGGTAATAGATGTTGTTTTAGTGTCAGCAGGTTGACAAAAAGTATTAAAATGACATATTGGGCACCAAGTAATACTTTTAGAAGGATTTATATTCTGTAATCACGATAGCATGTAATCAAAATGATGTATTCAATCTATGGGCAATGCCTTTATAGCAACTCAGTGTCCCCAAAGGATCCCTGGCTTATAAGTTGTGAGCCACTGGTCCAGATGATTTGTTCAGAAATATAAGCTATCTTGTGTCTTTTTATGCATCATCTGTAAAATAGAGATCTACCTCATAAAGTTGTTTGAAGACTAAATGAAAACAATGTCAAGCTTTGGCCCATAATAGTTAAATCAGTTAGTGACAGCTATTAGTAGGAAGATTGTGAGGCTATGGAGCAATACAGCTGAGAATTCTAGCTTACCTGAATCAGGCTAGATTAATAGTAGTCTCTTCTTTTCTCAAACTTTCCCTGAAATAGAGCCTGTATGGATACTTGAAAACACCTATTTCCATGCTTAATTCTTGCTGACTTCAGATTGCTGTTTGATCCATCCATTTCCTTTGGTTTCATCTTTTTTGGGTAGGAGCCTTCTCCCTTCCCTACCCGCAACCTGTCAAAGTTGCTTAGTAAATGTTACTCCTGTATTCTAAGGTTGTAATTCTCATCCCTTATTTCACATTAGGGTCACCTGTAGAGCTTTTGAGCTGAATACTGATGCATGGGTCCCATCCCCAGGGATTTGATTTAACTGCTCTGGGATATGACCTGGGCATCTAGATTTTTAAAAGCAGGTGATTATAATATGTATCCAACGACGAGAATTACTGTTCTAATGTGAAACCAGGATTGGAGACAACTGTTCTTCTTGCCTAATTTAGTATCAGCAGTAGATGTTACAAGTATCTTAATTCCCTCATCAGTAAAGGGTTTGAACAAAATGGACTCTCTCGGATTCCATCTTAGAATCAGAGAGTTCTAAGCCACTGGAGGACCCTCTCAGGTAAACCTTTCTTCCACCTAAGTAACACTCTCAGTGTCTGAGAAGGAGGTTGGGGAATGAAAGAAAATAACCTTAAACTTTGCTGAAGTCAGGGTGTATTTTATCTGTCACTCTGGGAGGCAGTGTGGCATAGACAAATGAATGCAGGTTTTGGTACTAGATGAATCTGGGTTTATTTTGGCACTGTTGATTACTAGCTGTGTTGATTGAGGTTCAAGGAGTTTGCAAATGCACATTTTCCTCATCTGGAAAAAGTAGGATCTTTTGAGGAAAAAAAAAGAATTGTACTCTACACCTTGCAGAGTTTTAGAGTTGTAGACTATGTATACAGTCTTTACTATTTGGCTTTATCAATAGCAACTGCATCCATCCTGTTACTCGTGTTGTGTCTTGCCAGCTGGGTATTAAAGCCCAGGGACTATGAAGTTAGAGACGGTGTTTTAGACTCATTTGTATCTCCAGTACCTATTATAGTGCCTGGTGTTCAGGTTATAAAATTTGACAATGTTATGAAAACAGAACATTTAATTTCTTTTAAAAAAAATCTGGGTGATCTCATAGGTATATAATTAATAGAGATGTGGCATTATAACATTAGTGCTTAGCAAGCAAATGTTGCTACACCAATTTTTGTTTGTTTGTTTGTGGGGGGGTCTTGCTACATTGCTTGTGCTGGCCTTGAACTCCTGGGCTCAAGCAATCCTTCTGTCTCAGCCCCCTGAGTAGCTGGGACTATAGGGGCATCCCACCACACCTTGCTAATTTTTTTCTTTTCTTTTTTTTTTTTGTAGACACGGGGTCTCACACTACGTTGGCCAGGCTGGTTTCAAACTCTTGGCCTCAAGTGATCCTCCTGCCTTGGCCTCCCAAAGTGCTGGGATTACAAGTGTGAGCCACCACACCCAGCCTACATTCCTTTTTCTATATCCCTTTATTTAGAATTTCATATTGAAGTATTTTTTGTAGAGATCAATAAGTCCAGTTTATCAGTTTGTTCTGAAATTTACATGGAAATACACATGAATATGCGTTTATATAGATGAATACCATAATGTCTGTGACTTATTTTAAAATACGTTAGAAAAAATTGACAAAGCAAATAGAGCAAAAATGTTAACATTTAATACTTCTAGGAGATGGGCACATGGTCATTCATGTAGTATTTTCTTTACTTTTCTGTAAGCCTAAAATGTTTTTAACAAATTTTAGCTGAGTTTTCAAAAAGATATTGTCATTTAGAATAGTGGATGAGAAGTTAGGTAGATAAGAACATGGAAGGTAATATGTAACAGAAGGCTCTGTCAAGTTAGACCAGTGGGAACTAATCACTCTTGAGAAAAAGGGAAAAAACTGTAGAAGATAAATGTAAAGGACATATAACAAGGAAATACACTAATAATTGAGGCAGAGGACTGCTTCAGCTCAGGTTTTATGGATTCTTGTGGAATGGGGACCAGTAACTGATGCAGCTTCCCAACGCTTGTTGGCGTGCGTTAGGATCAGGAGCTTCCCACTGCATCGTCATAGGCTTTCCCTTGTTAGCCCTCTGTCTTGCTTTCCTAACTGCCTCTGTGGATGTGCTCCACTCACCTGCCCAGCATTATGATGAGATCTCTGTGCTATGGCATGACAAGACAGGACAACAGGAAGTTGGGTTTTTTCCCCCACATTCAGCTGTGGAGTTGGTATTCAACTGGGGTGGAAATTCCATGAGGAAACTAGGATCATATAAAGCATGTGAATTATTAACTACTCCAGTGCTTGAAATGAGAAGAGAATGAGAATGGTGGTGTAATCTTAAATCTGTTGCAATAAAGTTGAATCTCATCCCACTCCCCTTGAGGTACCACTTTACCTTGAAAATGCTTAATATTAATAATAATATTTTTGTGCTTTATAGTTTGAGCTCTTTTCATGTATTATCTAATTTGAGACTCACACTGTCTTATTACATAGGATCCCTTTTTATTTTTTATAGATAAGGAAACTGAATTAGGTATTATGATCCCAATTCTGCAGATAAAGAAACAGACCCAGAGAGGCTGTGATTTGCTCAGAGTTAATCAGTGAGGTCCTGTACACACTCATATTGTCACCTTCTGTGTTCTATCATGGCTGTTTTTCTCCACAGATTTGAGATTTTTAAAAATCCAGTTTGCACTCCCCAGGTGTTGATGAAAATATGACTTTTCTTTTAGAACAATTTATGCCCCAGAATTTTCTCTTGAGTATAGTAGGCATCCAAAATATCTTTGGTCCCATAGGACTGGTTTAGCTATTTTCATCCAAGACTGAGGCTAACACCAGTTAACACCGTCATCCCTAATTAACAGATCTGTTTCCTCCGTACTTTGCAATTATAGTACAAGATAGGCAAACAGCAAGAAGATTCAGATTCAGAGGCACTATAATTTGATTATCATGTTCCTAAATGGGTGTTTTTAAGGCAGAGTTTTAATTGAGATAGTGATGGGTATTAATCTCACTCTGCCTTACCATACCCTATGTTGTTAATGACCCAGAATTCACCCAGGAAGTTGACTATTTTGAAGGCTAGCTGTTAAATGGCTTGTTTTTCTCATAATGTGCGATCATCAGGACTGTCAGTTTAGTTAAGGATCTGGAATTGGAATATAGCTCTATTGTTACATGAGACTACAGACTTTATTAGAAATACTAGTTTGTAGAGTTTCTCCAAGTCTCATTTTTACTAGAGTTTTAATTAATAAGAAAATACATGTTTTGCTCTCTACCTTTTAGACTCTTACGTTTCATTGGCCTTTACAAAGGCCCATTGTCTATCACCTATCCAAGAATTGGTCCCCCCACCAAAAAAAAAAGGTGGATGTTGAAAAGTAACAAGAAAATATGTTATTGTATGCAGTAGGCCACAGTGGGTCATGACTGGCCAGAAACCTAGCTATTGAGGCAGAATCTACAGTTCCAATAGTCATAGGTAAGCAAGGAGTCAAGTTGAAGGGCAAGTGACTTAGAAAAAAGCAGGTTGGCAACAAGGATCGTTGAGGTGATTGTATTCCAAGAAGTCAGTAAGGAGGCTGTAGCATACTGAGCAAAGGCAGGCCTTGAGCTGAGGGTGCAGGGTCCTAGAACCATGGCCCCTAATGCTTGTGATCAGAGGCCCAGAGTAGACCATATTTAAGTCATACAAGGGTAGACGTGTTAAGATCACCACAGGTCTGAACAGAATGTACTATGCAACCCCAGGGCAGTATTCTGCTTTGTGTCCTGAATTGCATAGCTGTAATTTTACCTAAAGTTAGCACCATTTTTTGCCTCAATAAGTAAGACAAAGATCTTTCAGCTTAATTCTATAGAACACAGTCTGTGACTCTGTGATTATTATAACTAAGTGTTCTTTTTTTATTTTTAACTTGGTTGCCATCTATGGACCCTGAATTGAAATGTAGATCTATTTAGAATTTTCAAAAGTGTTTAAAGCAATTTTCCTCAATAGAATCAATACCAAGCAATGTGTCTCAGAATAAAAAGGTTCTATGGTGGGGTGAATCCAGGAAATGTTTAATATTATATCCCTCTCTTGGAGATTTGCAGTGTATATTAGTATATTAAAAGCTTTTGTAAGTCTTATAGTAAAGAAACCTGTTTAACCTAATGTTTCCCAAATTTTTTTGAACCCAGAATTTTGTTTTTTGTTGCCAATACCTACTAGCTGCCTTTTTTGTACTAGTATTTCTTTTTTCTTCTTCCAGCTTTATTGGTGTATAATTGACAAATAAAAATGTATATATTCTTGATAGATGTCTATAGTGCAAAATGAACACCACGATCAAATTAACACTTAGTTACCATTTTTGTGTGTGTGTGGTGAGGACACTTAAGATATACTCTCTTAGCAAGTGTCAAGTGAACAATACTGTATTAGTGACCATATTTCTTAAACAACTGTGGTAACAGAACATACTCCTGGAAATAAGAGATATATACCAAGTGGACTGAGCTTGAAATGAGTAGAAGAGATATAGATTATCATTAATGTAGTTTGTAGCTCCATGATTTAGAGGAAAGTTCATGTTAAGGGAATTGATAAACCCAAGAAAGGGCTTAATAATGACAATCTGCTCTATTTTCCTGAAGAGGTGGGTGTATTTTGGAAAGTGAGACAGGCTTGTGTCACTTGGAATTAACAGAATAATGAGGATACATCACATTTGTATTTTACTTGAAGATTTACAAAACTTACATGTTTATGATCAGCACTCCATGAGGTAGAAAAGCAGATACTGTCCCCATTTTACAAAAGAGGACCCTCAGACTAAATGGCTTGCCCCAGGTCACATGACATAACTGGTATATGATAAAATTGGTGTGTCTAGAACTCCGGGCTTCAGGCCCCAAGTCCAGGATTCATGCCCATATCGCTAAAGTAGTTGTCCATATCTATGCTAATGTTTATTTTATAGAAATGTCTACTTTCTCTGATCTTGGACCTCCAAATACTGGGGGGAAAAGAAGCATACACTATGTTGTTCACTTTTCTTTTTTCTTACAATACTTCTAGTTGCATTTCTACCCCTGGGTTCTTTTTTCTCTTTGCTACTTCCTGTAGCTACTCAGTGAAGACCACAGTCTGGATATGACAAACACCAGTTTGTCTCTAGGTTTGAGTTTTGGTCTTAAAGGATCAAACCTTGCACTTGACCAAAATTCACATTTTTCTTATAGAACATGATTCCAGATATGAATTTAAAACCTAATGTGTCTAACCTTTTGCAGTTTTGACTTTGGATTTCACAAATTCAGCAAACATTTTTTGAGGACTGACTGCCAGCTATAGTCCACCAAGCTATACATATTTTTCCTCAACACTTTATTTTAAAATTTTTCACACATGTGGAAAAGCTAAAAGAATCATGCAGTGAACACCATAAAACCATCACCTATATTTTGTAGTTAACATGTTACTTTATTATTTTTTATCACACATCTATCCATCTATAATCATCCATCACTTCATCTTATTTTTTGATGCATTTCAAAGTTGAGCACATCAATACACTTCACTCCTAAATACTTGAGGATGTATATCATTAACTAGAGTTCAGCATTTACAGTTTCCTTTTTGTGTGTTTAGCTTGTATGCCAGGCACATGATAGGTGCTTATCAGACATTTGATAAGCACCTATCATGTGCCTGGCATACAAGCTAAACACACAAAATATGAATATGTGAATGGCTCAGTCAGATAAAAAAGGAGAGAGAAGACTAGAGTCTGCACATTCATGAAAGTGGTAGATTCCTACATAGTTTGAAAAGGCCATTTCATGTCTGCTGTCTTGACAATCTCAAAAGAAAATTCCTCCCACCGAATCTTCCTTTCACAACATTCTGTGTATACAGGACCCCACACGTACCTGTGTTAGAACATTCCATTCTCAGAAGCAAAACATTCTAATCTCTCAAACCAGGAAGAAAGAAACTTTTTAGGAAAATTAGGCCAGAATAAGTTGGTGCTCCTCTTCCTGGTAGTGATGAATTGGGTAGATTTGGGGTCTGAACAATGACAGAAACAAGGAGCAGCTGGCTAGGATTTAAGGGGAGATTTTTAAAAAATTTTTGGCCTAAGTATTTTATGGTCTAGCCAAGCTGTCTATATAGCTCTGTCACTTTTAGGCTGACTGATGGGTTAAAGAATTAACAGTTTCTGCCCATCCCATTTCCTAGGACCAGCTGATACTTCATCCCCATGAAGGCCTTCCTCACCCTTCTAGCACACAGTGATTGCTTCATTTTCAGAACTCATTATCATTTACTTGGCACTGCCTTGGGAGATTTTGTCTTATTTAACTTATTTTTAAAATAACCTTTTGTGAGTACTAAAGCAGTACATATACACTACTTTTATAAGTTTCTAAAAACTTAGAAAGTAGAGGCCAGGCGTGGTGGCTCACGCCTGTAATCCTAGCACTCTGGGAGGCTGAGGTGGAAGGATCACTTGAGCTCAGGAGTTTGAGACCAGTCTGAGTGAGAGGGAGACCCCACCTCTACTAAAAATAGAAAGAAATTAGCTGGGCAACTAAAAATAGAAAAAATTAGCCAGGCTTGGTGGCACATGCTTGTAGTCCCAGCTACTCAGGAGGCTGAGGCAGTGGGATCGCTTGAGTCCAGGAGTTTGAAGTTGCTGTGAGCTATGATGATACCACAGCACTCTAGCCCAAGCAACAGAGCGAGACTCTCTCTCTAAAAAAAAATGAGACAAGTCAAATAATTAAAAAGTAAAAACATCACATTTCTACCTTCCAGAGATCACTACTGAAAACAGCTTAGTGCAAATCTTTAGGGGCCTTCTTCTTGGCATATGTAAATACATCTATACTTTTTTTAAACCAAAATCATATATGTTGCATGTACTATTTGTAACCTGCTTTTTAGATCAATGATCTCCACATTTCTACTGCAGTAATTTTTCATTATTGTAATATCCAAGTCATATTCAAATTTCCCTGATTGACCCCGAAAAGTGTCCTTTACAGTTGGTTTAAACATCAGGATCTAAACCAAGGCCATGCATTATGTCTGGGGTACTTTAAATATTATTTATTCTAGTATAATCCTTTTCCTTTTTTATGCCAATGACATCTTGAAGAAACTGGGCCAGTTTTCCTGTGGAGAGTTCCAGCTTTTGAATTTGTCAGGTTGCCTCCTCATAGTGATACTTAGCTCATTCTTCTATTTCCTGGTATTTCCTATTAACTGGTGGTTAGATATAAAAGCTTGAGGGATTTAGGTCAAATATTTTTGGCTAGAAGATGTGCACTTCTGATGCGTTACATCAGATGACACATAGCTGGTTGTCCCTCCATCAACGATGCTGGCATTGACCCCTGGACTGTGGTGGTGATATGAGATCCTCCATTGTTCAGTTTTGTTTTTCTCCATTTGACAAGAAATCTGTGGAGTGTTCAGACGTTGACTTTTGAAAGATTCTTTTTTCAACACTACCAAATACTAGAACATAATTTCTCATCTTTCATGGTCATTGAGCATTTTGATGAAAATAGCCTCTCACTAACTAAATTTTCACATGTAACTTTACTACATGGTTTTGGTCCATATAACTTGCTTTTCTGATTTTGTAAAATGAACCAGTATTAGTTGTAGACTAATGGAAATTATACTTTATCTCTAAGAATGAAATTAGGAAGATTTCAAATGTAATGGATGAGACCTGCCATTTGTAGCTAATGACAAACTAAGAATTGTCTTTTAATGAGTACAGATTTAGGAACATGCAAAATACAGTCGAGGTTACTTGAGTGTAACTCAGGAATGCATGACTGGACTCTATTTCTAACTAAAGTTATGATACTAAAATTAAACACAAAGGAGTTTGAGAGCAGCTGCGTGGCAATGGGTCTCTTTCCCTGGAGTGGGGCACTGAGCTTGAACAGAGGCATCTGGGCACCTGGGGATTTGATCCCCTGGAGAGTGCAGTACATTGACTTTGTGACCCTGTTTGGGACATAAGATTATCTAAGAAATTCCCTTACTGGGATTTGGCTTCACTCACCAATTTCATTCAAGGGACAGCCAACTTTTTATTATCTCACCATTGCCTAGGGTCAGGAGTTGGCATGGCTTGATTGTTTCCTCTGCTCACAGTCTCACAACATGTACATTCCAGGTGTTGGCTGGGCCAGGTTCTCACCTAGAGCTCAGAGTCCCCTTCTAAGCTCATTCAGGTTCTTGGACAAAGCCCATTCTTTGCTGCTGTACGACTGAGGCCCGTGGCTTCTAGAGACTGCCCCTGTCCATAGGCAGTTCACAGCATAGCTGTCTTCCTCCTCTAGGCCAGCAGCAGTGTGGCTATCTGCCACTTCCAGTCTCTGTTTTATTTGACCTTTACAATTTTTTCAAAAAAAATTGCATTTTGTCTCTCCAGCTAGATTGGAGCTGTGTGTTTTTTCCCCCAAAGCTCTTAGCATAATTATGTTTTGTACAAAGAAGATACTTTTAGTTGGGTTGTTTCAGTAGTTGTTGCTCTGGAGTAAGAATAAAAAAAAGTATTGCATGCTTACTGTGTACCAAACACTGTGCAAGACACTTTCTCTCATTTGAGCCTTAATCAACCCTATGTAGTATGTAGTCTTATCACATTTTTTTTGAAATGAAAGAAAAAAAAGAAGCTCAGGGAGGCTAAATGTATTACCTGAGGTCACCACACACAGCAAACGAATAGCTGAACTGGGATTCATATCAAAGGTGGCTGACTCCAAAACCCTACTCTTAAATCCCTAGTAAACTACTTACTATAAATGAAGTTCTGAGAACTGCCCTTGTGCTAAGATCTTTTTTAAAAAAAACCTCCTTAAAAAACTGCAGTGTGCAAAAGGAGCATAAAGCGTAAACGTATGTATTAATGAAATGTCACAATAAAAGCATATACCCATGTAACCACCACACAGGTCAAGAAATAGAATGTTCCTGGGACAACTCTATTTCCCCTCCACAAATACAACCTCCTCTTCTCTCCAGAGGAACCACCACTTTTATGGTAATTATTCCTTTCCTTTGCTTTATAGTGAGTTTTACCTGCTAAGTGTGTATCCATAAATAATACCATCTTGTTTTGCCTATTCTGGAATTTTATATAAATGGAATCATACAGTGTGAATTATTTTGTGTCTGACCTCTTTAGCTTGACATTTTGTTTTTACAGTTCATTCATGTTGATGCATGTAGCTTAGTTAATTCATTTGCTTTGGTGTATTATATTTTGTTGCATGAATATTAACAAATCTGTTTTACTGGTGCTGGTTGTTTAAAAGTTTTAGCTATTAATGCTGCTATAAACAATCTTGGACATGTAGTGTGGCACACATAAGCACACATTTCTGTAGGATAGACACTGAGGGAATTGCGAGGTACATAAATCTTTGACAGCTTCTCCAGTTATTTTCTGGGGATAGATTTCTAGCAGTAAAATCAATAGATCAGAAGGTGTGACCATGGAAGGTGATTTGAGGACTTCTGTGAGTTTACTCCATTATCAGGATAGCCTTTATTCTAATTTAATTCTTTCTGCTGCAGTATAAACCAGCGACACTTTGATCAGTCTGTGGAAACAAGCTATAGAATCAGCAAACAATTTCCTTGTGCTTGGTGTGTTAGAATTGTTTTTTTCTAAATTTCATCTGGAAATATATTTCTTTCATGCCTAAACCCCTTTCTTTTGGGTTTATGTAGTAATTATAGCCAGTTTGCTGGGAAGCCTAGAACTGTTGGTGAATCTCACTGCACAGAAATATCATATATCCAAGTTCACCATGATCAAATGTATAATAAAGGAATTGATTCAGTATGCTTTATTTGAGGAATCACTTTACAGAACTTAAGTTCTATTAATTGAATGTTTTAATATATGTGCTTCTATGTTGCTTTTACTGTAGCAAGTGTGATTCTTAATGTATTCATTTCCTTGTTTCATGTCCTGCCTTGAATGCAGAGCTACATCTTAGTCACTGCATAACATTGCCTTGCCTATATTAGAGCTTCAATAATTGTATGTTGGATGGTATTGGTACCACATTACTTGGAATTGTTGCCTTTCTTGTATTTGTGTTCTTCCTCCAGTATGTTAGATTGATTAATGACTGATCGTTTTGGTGTATAGAGCACCTTCTCTCTTATTGGGGGGTCTGAGGTGATGGGTTATTTGGAATCATTTCTTTTTGACTTGAAATAATTAATCTAGCATTTAAATGAGCATCGGTCTAGAAGCTCCACATTTTCATTTCTATCTTTTTAGGCTTCCCTGCTCCTGAGAATTTTCAGGCTTATAAGACTGCAGTTCATTAATATTCTCCGTCATGGCATCCCAGATAGACGTGGAAGTTGATGACGGAAAGGCAGCAGAGATGAGTTTAAATAGAATTGTGCTGAGCAGTGAGATAGCACTTTATACCTGAAAGCCCTCACAGACATTAACTAACCAATTTTCCAACACCTTAGAGAAGTAGGAAATGGGTTTTTATTATGTATCTAATAGCTGAGAAAATGAGATATGCTGCTTTTAATCTCTTAATTCTTCCTGAGAAGTTGATGTTCACTTGGAAACAACTTTATTTGTTTGAAATCATAAAGATATTTTTGTAGCCTGGTCTACGTAATACATTCCTATTTTTTAAAAATCTGAATTTGTTTTAATAAACGTGTCCTTTTACCTTCCATTTTTCTCAGGAGAGAATTGAGTCAACTTACTGGTTTCATTTATATAAAGCCAGTCCACTAGGAGGTTTCTAGAAGTAGCAAACTACTTTTGCTCCCTCACCATCCTTGAAGAAACAGGAAAACAGATGCCAGCTCAGAACACTAAGTAGTGTCTAATTGCCTCTGAAGGGTGACCTAGCAGTGGGTAGTTGGTCCCATGTTTTTAAAGGCCTGAGAAGACAGGCCAGATTGTTCACATACATTGCTCTGTTCACCCAGTGAGCCAACAACAGTTAGGAATGGAGCCCAAAGATAGTGATCCCTGTCCCAAATCTTTTTCCGTAAGCCAGTGGTTCTTAACCTGTTTTCCATCAAGAAACATGCTCAGATGCTTCTGTAACCTTCAGTTTACCCAGCGCACTCTCCTTTTCTCTCTTGCTTTGAGAAAATATAGTGAGTGAGCTTTTTAATTTGCTCTTAGTGATATTTTTTAAAGAATTTATTTTGTTATGTTATCAGTAAACAAAAACACCAAAAACAGTCTCTCCCTTTCCATAAGCTCACATCAAAATTTTTTTTCCATTGTTGACTTTGTGTGTGTGTGTGTGGCGGAGTGGCAGGCAGGATCTCACTCTGTTGCCCAGGCTAACATACAATGTTACAATCATAGCTCTCTGCAACCTGGAACTCCTGGGCTCAAGTGATCCTCCTGTCTCAGCCTCCTGAGTGCTTCAAATACTCCTGAGTGCCACCATACCCAGCTAATTTTTCTATTTTTTGTATAGATGAGGTCTTGCCATTTGCCCAGGCTGGTCTCAAACTATCCTCCCGCCTTGGCCTCCCAAAGTGCTGGGATTACAGGTGTGAGATGCTGCACCCTGTCTCATTGTTGATTTTCTTTAAATCTTTTTTGTTCAATTGGTTGACTGTTGTGAGCCAAGACCTTTCTGAGTACTGGAGAGATTGCAAAAAAAAAGTCGAGTCACCCTTTCTTTTGAGGAGCCTACAGTTTATGCTAGTGATATCATATTGGGAAAGTCACTTAACCTCTTCGAAGTTCAATTTCCTCATCTAAACAGTGGGTTACTAATACCTGTTAGGTAAATTATTAATGAGGATTAAATAGAAGAATATACAACAGCATTTGGCACTGGTGCCTGGCTCATGGTAGGTATTCAGTATAACCGTTAATTCAACTTGCATCTAGAGAACCATGCAAGACACTATTATTAGATGTTTAAATTATATGAAAGCTATTTTTAAAAACATGAATTGAGAGACAAAAGCAAGAACTGAGTGTAGTTTATTAGAAAAGGCTTCAGGAAAGATGTAGGATTTAAAGAGGCTCTAGAATTTAGATTGTAAACTCTAGGTATTATAAGGATAAAGAATGGATAGATTCTTATTTGAGGGTGGAGTTCAGGCTCCTCCACACTCCCGCACATTCAGGGAGTCTACCAGGTTTTTATCCCCATGTACTATCTGTGTTACCTCCCCAGTGACTTCATGCAAAATAATTCTGCCCCCAGTGGTAAAACCCTGTGGGGCTAATCCTTGTTAGCATTACTACTGTTTCCATGACAACCATAAGATGATGCATAATCTTAAAGGCAAGGTGTGAGAAGTATTTTCATCAACAAATGCTGAATTTTACTGATAGAATGTCCCACTGGGAGATTACCAGACTACTTAGCTGCTGTGTCCAAAATCTAAACTCTGCTTTTTCATATTTCCATGTTTGAACATTTAGTAGGAAATTTTTTTTTTTTGAGACAGAGTCTCACTCTGTTGCCCTGGCTAGAGTGCCGTAGGATCAGCCTAGCTCACAGCAACCTCAAAGTCCTGGGCTCAAGCAATCCTCCTGCCTCAGCCTCCCAAGTAGCTGGGACTACAGGCATGCACCACCATGCCCGGCTAATTTTTTCTATATATTTTTAGTCGGCCAATTAATTTCTTTCCATTTTTAGTAGAGACGGGGTCTTGCTCTTGCTCAGGCTGGTTTCGAACTCCCGAGCTCAAACAATCCGCCCGCCTCGGCCTCCCAGAGTGCTAGGATTACAGGCTTGAGCCGCCGTGCTTGGCCTTAGTAGGAAATATTTTTAAGAAAAAAAATCTTGCCATGGATTTTTCTTCTGTAAGGAAATAGCATTACACTTGAATTCTGTTTGAATAGTTTGTTTAAAATGGACATAACAAGATAAATCTGAGAGGAAAAAAGATTTTACATATAATTTATTTAGAGTTTTTGTGACTATTGATAAGTAATTAGGGGCAAAGGCCAAAAATTGGCACAATTCATCTTCTGTCAGTTTTACTCAAAGGGAAAATTTAAAGATAAAATTCTTAATATTTAAATTTTCCTGTTGAAAAATGAACTCATTATGTAATATGGGGATTTTACAGAATTTGTTTTATTCCCTGTTATAGAGAACCTTGAGTTGAAAATGAGTTAATATACGCATGTTTTCCTTGTATTCAAATTTGTCTACTATGTGCCCGGCCTGGTTCTGTTTACTAGGGTTATGTACTCAAACAAAACAAAGGCCCTGACCTTTTGGAACTTACATCAAGGGCAGAGAGAGGGGCAATAACTCTATCATGGAAGAACTATTACTATATGTCAGGTATGATAAGTGCTACAGAGGAAGGAAATAGAGATTGACACAGGTATGGTTAAGGTGAACAAAGGAAGCCTCTCTGGTAAGATGACATTTGAGGGAAGTGAGGGAACAGGCCTTGTGTATATCTAAGGAACAAGTGTCCCAGGCAGAGGGGAAGCAAATGCTCAGATCCTGATATAAGAATGTGCTAGAGAGGACTGAGGACAGCAGAGAGGCCAGTATGAGTGGAAAAGAGTGAATAGGGCAGAGAAAAGAGGAGATCAGAGATAAGGTTGGAGTTGCAGGAGGAATCTTAAAGACTCTTATAAGCCATGATAAGGACTTTATTATATTTTATTCTAAGCTAGAAAGCTTCTAGAGGGTTTTGAGCAGTTCGACATGGTCTTACGTGGGTTTTGAAGGATTGCTCCGCAGCATGGAGAGCAGGCTGCAGGAGGGCCAGGGTGGGAGCAGAGACCAGGTAGGTGGCTCCACGGCCCATAGTTGAGGTGGGCAGTGACACTGGCTGGGACTAGGGTGGGAGAGAGGAGGTAGGGAGGAGTGGCAATGCTGGATGTTTGTTTTACTCAATAAATACTCATATAACACTCATCATATGCCTGGCACTGTTCTAACAGCTTTATAAATATCGGCTTGTTTCATGCTCATAACAGTCCTCTGAGGTAAATTTCAGAAGTAGAATCTCCACAGGATGTTTAGATGGATTGACTGTAGAGTGTGAGGGGGAAAAAAGGAATCAAGGATGATTCTGTTTGGGGCCTAAAACTCTTAAGAATGAAGTTGCTATCCCCTGAGAGAAGGGAAGGCCCAAGGAGTAGCGTGCTTGGTCGGAGACCCTGGAATCAGGAGTTCAGGTTTGGGCAGGTTGAGTGTGTGAAGCACATTAGCTATCCAAGTGGATGAGTTTAGTAGGCAGTTGGATATAGGAACCTGAAGTCAGAGAGATCAGGCTAGGGATCAATTACAAAAAATCTCAAAGCATTCAGGAAGAAGTACCAACTTGATGTCTGTTTTTGCTGCTAAACCTAACCAGAAGTAGACATGAGAGTAGAGTTTTCCTTTGGACATGGTCATGTAGTAGCATTAAAATTGGTTTTGGGATCAGACCTACATTTGAATCCTAGCTCCATCATTTACTCGCTAAGTGACTTCAATTGTGTGACTTAATCTCTTCAGTTTTTTATAACAATACTCATCCTATAGCATCATTAAAATAAAATGAAATAGGATATGTATGTTACTTAGAGCAGTGTTTGGATATAGAAAATGCTTAATTAGTATTTGTTATCTTCCTTTTCGTCAGGTTTAGTTTGCTCCATTCAACCCAAACTAACAGAACATGAGCTTCTCTTCCTGGAAGAAGTCTGAATTTACAGCCTACTCTGACATACACTTTTTTGAGGGGGGGGTGCCTATTTAGTGACAAGCTCCAAAAAAGGATTCCAAATCCGTCTCTTATCAAATGAGAATGACCTTACAAAACAAAGGACTTTGGCCGGGCGTGGTGGCTCACGCCTTTAATCCTAGCACTCTGGGAGGCCGAGGTG
>VBSM01003044.1:8792957-8804045 GCA_008086735.1 Cheirogaleus medius
AAAAAAAAAAAAGCAAATGACTTTTTCCTCTCTTAATCTTTCTAAGCTTAGGCTTTCTGAAGTTTGTTGTGATTATTCTATCACTGTTCCCAGCCTTGTTATTATTGAAATCCCTGATCTTTGTTTCATGTTAACAACACTGGGTATACAACAATGAATCAGACACGGTCTCCTTAAAAAGCTTAAAATAAGGTAAAGGAGGGGAGGATTCATAAACAGATAAGTGTAATAAAATGTAGTATGTGGTGTGCTAGAGTTTGTGCCCAGGCTGTTATGAGAACCCAAAGGAGAAGCACTCTGGGAAGTCTAGGAGCATAGAGAGCTTCCATGACAAGGTGATGCTACAGCTAAGTCTAGAAAGACAAGGAATAGTTAATCTTGTGAAAAAGTGGGAAGAAGCATATCTAGAGAAAGAGAACAAGGTTAAAGGGGACAGAGTTATAGGAGATGGAAGGTCGGCAGGGGATTGGCTTTGGAAGTCCTTTTGTGCCTGTTGGTAACAGGGAACCACTGGAAAATTTCAGCAAGAAAATTCTTTTCATATTTTCATTATTATGTATCTTTATTTTAAAGAGATCTGCTAATATGGGCCCTATTGGTGGGTATTAGGCAAACCAAGTCTTCTTTGGAAAGGTAATCTGTCTTTTTTCCTTGTATCTGCTTTTCAAGATCATCTCTTAGTCTTTGGTGTTATGCAGTTTCTTTATGATATATCTAGATACGGATTTCTTTTTATTTATTCTGTTTTACATTCATTGGGCTTCTTGATTCCGAACTCCTGACCTTGAGCGATCTGCCCGCCTTGGCCTCCCGGAGTGCTGGGATTACAGGCGTGAGCCAGCACCCCCGGCCCACTGGGCTTCTTGAATTTGTGAATTGGTATCTTTCATTGGTTAGGAAATTACCAGCCATCATTATCTTGTCAAATATTGCCTCTGTCCCATTCACTCTGTCCTTTCTGGAATTGCAATTTAAACTTATGGAGAATATACTAACATTTCTATTTTCTACTTCTTTGTCTCTCAGAATTATTAGCATATGTGAAACATTACCATGGCTCTATCACTATCTTGTCAGCTTTTTGATGCTTGTAAGAAGTCTTTTCTGTTTATCCAGCATTTTTCAGCAGGAGGGCTAATCCAAATAACCTAGCCCACCATACTACCTGAAATGAAGCCTTTTCTTTGGAAAGCTATTGGTGAAAATCTCATTGTCTTCAAACATTAAGGAAAATATAAATACATGACAAATACATGAGCTTTATTTTTTGAAAGGCTTTTGGGGAGAATTAGCACACTCAAACATAGTGAGAACAGAAAATTTTAACATTTTTTGCATTTGTTGATCATCCAGTAGATGCCTATCATTTTTATTACTATAAATAAGAGAGTAAAAAGGAGGAGCCTTATCCTGTAATATGTTACTAGTAGGCTTATGGCACCCATTATCAAATGTGAAAGTTTTTAAACAGTAAAACCTTGAAAATCAGGAAATACACACATTGGTTAATTGGATTTTCCAGTTAAACAAAGGCTAATCAAAAACTCATTTGGGGTTAAAATTGATGTGGGTTTTCTTTTCTAAAGTGTATGTATCTACCTTTCTGACACAGCAGAGTTGTCCAGTGCCCTTCTACTCAGGTTAGTTCTACCACCACCACCCCAGTGACATGTTTTCATCAATGCATTATAATTGCAAAACCTGGGGAAATCCCAGATGCCTAACAATAAGGGAGTAGTAAAGGAAATACCTGGTGGAATATGACACATTCATATAAAGTGATGATTAAGAAGAGTAATAATATGGAAATACTTTTGATACATTGCTAAGTGAAAAAAGAAAGTCTACACGAACAGTGTGATCATAACCAATTGTGTAGAAACACACATACGTAAAAAGATTGGGGGAAAATTAAATGCTAGTATATTCCGTGATGAGATTTTGTTACATTTAAATTTTAAAATAATTTTCTTTTTAAAGTGTTGTCCTAAAGCATGGTTTTCCACAGTAAAGTACCAATGTTTTAAAATCACCCTTTGTCCTAAATTAGAATAAACTCAAGGTTGTTGCCCTAATGTCACTTTCATTCTAATAAGCATTTTGAGACAGAGAAAAGGGAGAGGGGGCACTATGGTGTTGAGACTAAGAGTAGACTGTAGAAGTAGCAGAACTGGATGGGAATCCCAAGTCCAGCACTCACCAGCAGC
The DNA here is from genome assembly GCA_008086735.1 of Cheirogaleus medius. Classification (NCBI taxonomy): domain Eukaryota; kingdom Metazoa; phylum Chordata; class Mammalia; order Primates; family Cheirogaleidae; genus Cheirogaleus; species Cheirogaleus medius. Next base: position 8,795,165 of record VBSM01003044.1, read on the forward strand.
AGTCTGACCTTAGGAATGTGACTTACCCTCAGTATTCTCAGCTTTAACACACTGATTGCCACACTAGAGAAAGGCAAGTTTTTGGATAATATTTTAGATACATAAGTATGAATAAAAAATTTCTAGAAGAGCTAATAAGAAAGATCTCTAATAGTGATTACTTCTGGAGAATGGCACTAATGATGGGGTAAATGGAGATTTTAACTTTCATTTTAATTCCTCAGTTCTCTTTACTTTTTAAAATTTCTTTTATTATAGAGAAAAATGAGTTTAAAAGAAAACAGAAAATACCTGAAATTCTTGCCATCTGTTTGATTCACCTGTGACTACAGGTGTTGTTGCCACAACCATTGTTAGCTGCTTAGTCAGGCACAATAGCCAACAATCATCATTTTGAGAAGTAAAACTATAAGACCCATGGCTGTCATTTTCTACTATAAGAATGAATTGTCCTAATTTCATCCCCAACCACCACCACCAGAAAAAGTCACAGGGCCATGACTCTGCCCCAAACCTAGAAGCAGGAAACTTTGTTTCTCCAAGAAAGGAATGGCTCCTGGGTATCTGCTGACTACTGAATAACTATGAAGAGCCACCTGAAAGCAAAATGAAAAGAGTTGGCTGCCAAATATTTCTGTATTTCTCCCTATTTTTTAGCTTGACCCACTACCTTAATGATGCTGGCCAGGTCACTTTAACAGGCTATTTTCAGGACAGAACCCAAAGTGGACCATAGGTATGACGGCCCTGTAACACAGCAGTCCCCAACCCTGGCTAACTCTCCCACTTGGGGAGCTTCAAAGAACCTCTGAAATTTATTATGGAACTGAGGCTGGTTTTTTGTTTCCTGATTTAGCTTCCAGAAAGCATTTAGAACATTAGAGCTGTGTATAAACTTAAAAGGTTATTATTTAATTTATGTGCAGAATTAGCTAATATTTATTCTGTTAGTCAAATCTAAAGATCTGAGCCAGATTCCATCTCTGAAAAAGAAGAAAATAATTTACTTTGACAGATGCATTAGCTCCTTGCAAATGTTAGGTTTATAACTCTGATCATCCCCTCCTTCACCATCACAGGCAAATGATGGACCCCCTGACTGGAAGGTGATGTGGTGACCAAAGATCAGTGGGGTGCCACCCGTTCTCAACCTCTATCTCCTTGTCTGCAAGGAGAGGCCAGTGATTCCTGCTTCTTAGGGCTATTGGAAATTCAAATGAGAAATGCATGTTTAAAAGCCTTTTTTTAAAAAGTATATCCCTGGGCATATCCGAGGAGTCAAATATTTGAAAGTTGATGCTTAAGAGCTCAGGCTCTGGAGTCAAACTTCCTGGTAGGAAGAGACAAATTTCTATTTCTAGGAAGATCGCTTTGAGAGGAGATAGTCTACAGGAGCATTTCTAATACCAGCTGGGCTAGATTTGTAGTCCTCAGTGCATTTCTGTGGCTTTGTTGTCTTGTGACTCATGTCAAAGTGGTGATGCTAGGAATAAGATCAGCTACCTGAATTACCCAGTGCTTTGCAAATCTAAATATGTTCAAACCCCCAGTAGTCAAGTGAATATAGTGTAGGCAATGAAACTGCAGCATATGATTTCCAGATGGGTCCTATATTCCATTAGAAGAAATTTCAAAAGTCTCAAATGAAATTGCTTAGTATTAAAAAAGAAGAAAAGAAAAAAGCCTTGCTAAATTGGACTCATATACAGTTTGGTTTGGGTAGTGAGCAACAGAAATATGAAAAACTATTTCAAAACACAAGAAGGCAGTATTATAGTCCTAATTTGAGGGTAAAACAGCCCAAAGTTTATCATCCTGATGCTGTCACTTAGCTCTTGAGCCAGTTCCTTCACTTTCCTCAGCCTATTCTTTCATTAGTAAATTGGGGATAACAATTGAGATAATGTATTAGAAGCATTTAGCACAGTTCTTGGCACATTGTAAGCGCTCAGTAAATATTATGTGATTTTTAGACAAGAGTGAGTGACAAACATGTTTCTAAGTAATGGAGAAGTCTAAAACAAGCTACTGGTGTCTGAAATTAAATTTAGAATATAGAGGAAAAAGAATATGGAGGAAACATTCTCAGGAATATTTACTGCCTGGTTTGGTCACAAGTTTCAGGGTGTGTGGTCTAGGGTAGGGTAGCCTCATGCTGACTCCTTGCTTCAGCCATTAACTCTGCTACTTTTAAAAGCCAAGCTGTGAAATTGTTCATTTCAAATAAGTCACTTCTTGTAGCTCTGAACTTCTAAGTTTTTTCCAAAGGTTCAGTTGTGTATCAGAATCACATTGCCTCACGAATGAAACTTGGGAAACAAAGATGATTCGTGGAAAGGAAATTTTAAAGGTCAGAGGGTATTTAAATGAAAATCAACTAGAGTGTGGCTTGATTTTATTTTGTTTTATGTTTTGTAATTGTTTAAATAACAGAACTATGGGGGGGGGATGACAAGGGCAATATATGTAACCTTAACAATATTTGTACCCCTATAATGTGATGAAATAAAAAGAAGAAAAAAAAATAGAACTATAGGTTAAGAATCTTAAGTGGCTCCGTAGTCCAGTGAGGCAACATTTGTTGAATCTGTAGAAACAAACAACAAAAAGATGGACAATTGATTATATAGTACTTGAAGATAAAAAGAACTATTGAATGTGTAACCATTACTGTGAGAGCCTCATTGAACAGCTAGCCTACCATTTCAACATTATCACCATCCCACCTCCTCTGAGAGCCTTTCCTAACCAGTCCAGCACACAGCGATCTCTCTCTAGAACCCATAAAGCTTACTGACCCCATTTGGCCTCCAAAAAGCACTAAGGCAGTTGCTTAATTTGTCCTGTGGCTCCTCTCTCTGCAGGGCAGTGGCCAGGGCTCTCCTCAGTGGGGTCTGGGTGGGCCCTCAGGAGGAGGATTAGAGTTCACGTGTTACCAAGTGAGCTGGCTCTCCCATGACTCTCCTGCAACACCAAATGACATTTTGATGTTTGCTGTGTTTTAGCATTAGAGAGTCAGTGGATTGGGGTGGGAAATAAGCACCTCAGCCAGCACTCTCTAAAGAATTAAAAGTTGCAAAAATGTCCTTGAGGAATGAATAGCAAAAATCTTAACAGACATGACAGGGAATTTCATATAGTGCCCATGTTGAATGGAAGTGAGAAGTGCAGACAGATGATTTGCCTGAGCCCAGATGAGGAAACTGATGGGAGAAATAAAGGAATTTCTAAGGCAGTAGGTGTATCAGTTTTATTCTTCCTTGTAAAAATTTGCTGAACTTCTGCTATAGCCAAATAATAATGATGATAAGTCACATATGAGAGCTTACTATTTGCTAGGCCTGTTTCCTCTGGTCAGTAATGTGGTCTTGGCATCATTAATGGTGGAGGTGGGGATGGGTGTTTGTCTTTTTTTGGTGCTAGAGAACAAATGGATCCTGGGTGGGAAGGCAGCATCTCCTTACAGAATGGAAAGTGCAGAGATGAATGATAAGTGAAAGGCAAACTCTTAACCGGCCTCCTTTGTACAATCTCTGAATCGGCTCTGAAGGTATCCTCTGTTTCAGGCATCAGAAGTTGAGAGACAACTCTCCATGCAGGTCCACGCCCTCAGAGAAGACTTCCGTGAGAAAAACTCCTCGACCAACCAGCACATCATCAGGCTGGAGAGCCTTCAGGCTGAGGTGAGCCTCCCCATGCCGTGGCGCGGGAGGGCGGAGGAGTGCTTTCCTCATTGGGGGTGCTGCACTGGGTCTTTGGATAAGGAGCCCTCTGAACTGGGAAACAGAAACCTGCTCTGTATAAACGGGACTAAAATCTCTAAAGAAAGACATTTCTGTGGGAAACTAAATAGGGAACACTTGATCCATGTTCCTCTGGGTAGCCTGTTGTCTGAAAAAAATAAAGTTGCTCAGAGTTACTGCTGAGTGTGTTGAAATCATGAATGACCTACATTTTCCTGAATATGTTAATCTCTCCCCAGAAATCCTTCCCAATCCCAAATAGAAGGTGGAGAAGAACATCTTCCCTTTCTCCATTCCATTGAGGTCCAGTTCAGTCCATCTTAATAGGGTCTGCTATTATCCTCATCTTTAAAATGGGAGAAACAGAAGTTTCCACTTCATAGATTTTTGTAAGGATTGGATGGGTAAAAACATGAAAAGCACTTTGTGTGGTACCGGGAACATAATAATGTTATTGAAAGCACAGGAGAGGCCAGAACATGGCAGCCAGGGTCTACGGCCATGAGTGGGCCAGGGGGAAAAACCAAGTAGCACTGGTGGAACAATCCTTTGAGAGAGAATCTAGTTGCAGGAGGTATGGAGAGGTCAAGGGTCTTATCACCAGCCCAAATGGGCCTCCCCCTGGGGAGGCTTCCACCTGATCTGCTCTTGAAGACCCCTTAGCCAAGTATATGAACAGCAGCCCTTAGGCTAAGTCAAAATTTGAGCGACAGTCTAAGGCCAGACTGAGTGTGCACCTTCCACTGTGGTTAAGGAATGAGCCATCGTGGTCAGGCCAGAGAAACCCAGACAGCCTGCTCCCCTGCTTCGTAAATGACCTGAGGATGTTTTTCCTAAAGTCTGTCAATATCTTCTCTTTTTCTCCTGCCTCCCATTCCCTCCCTCCCTTCTTTCCCCTGGAATTCCTACTGGTATTGAGCAGCAGGTTCTTGAAGTAAGTAGAGTTTGTTCCGGTGGGGTTTGGCATGCCTGTCTGTGACCATTTGTGTGCATGACTTGCCATTTAACTACCTCTCCCAGGCTCTGACGCCACTGAGGTGCCTGTCTTCCTCTTTCCCCCACCTAGTCACTTTTTCTAGACCCTCATGAACAGGGTCATTTCCAGGGATGTTTGCTGCCTGATTTGGTCACAAGTTTCAGGGTGTGTAGGGTAGGGTGGGGAGGCCTCATGCTGGACTCCTTGCTTCATCTGTAAACACTGCCACTTTTAAAAGCCAAGCTGTGAGAGTAATCATTTCAAATAAGTTACTTCTTACAGCTCTGACTGATCCCTCTTAAGTTTTTTTAAGGATCAGTTGTATATCAGAATCATATTACCTCATTACTTCACTGACTGAAACTTGGGAAACAAAGATGATTCATGGGAAGGAAAATTTACAGGTCAGAGGGTATTTAAATGAAAATCATCTGGAGTAAGAATTCCCTTCACATGGATAACTTTGCTTCAGTGCAGGAAATAGTGGGCCCATTCACAAAATGGGCTTGCTTCTATTGGTCCCTCACCCAGGGGCACACCTGAGAGACAGTATTTCTTTGTCTGGCCAGATACCTGATCTGTCTGGACAAAGGCCACGCACTTCATTTGCCCAGGATGGCATCCTATCTGATTGATTGGTGGCCAAAGAAAATCTGTGCCCTGTGAGCAGAATTCTAGTGTTCAGAGGGAGAACAACCAGAAAGCAAAGGGAAAGGTGGCTCTCAGAGGACCCTGAAGCAAGTTAGACATTCATTTCAAAATCTCCCCTGGAAAGGTGCTGAGGTTGATCTCCAAAACTTACCCAAGCAAGAGCCTAAAGGAATTGTATCCAAGGTAGAATAGAAGAGCCTGGAGAACATCTTAACTATGTCAAGAAAATATTCACAAGCAAGAAGCTGGTTGAAAAATCAGTCCAGCAGGGAACTGATGAATAGGAGGACCTGCAAGGCTCCAGAAGTTACCCCCAAAGCCAGTACCAGTTGGGAAGACTTTGAAGGCTCTCTGGAGCCCCTGAGCTGGGCAGTGTTCCTTGGGCAAAGTATCCCTGGCCTTGGGGAGACTGGCTCAGCTCCTCACCTGCAAGCCTTGCGGCCAGAGAAGACTTGGCATCTCTTTCCTCTTTTCCTCTGTTTTCTCACTGGCACTGAAGCAATTAGACCTTCCTAAAAGAAGATTCATGTGTCTTGAGACTGACTAGGTACTCAGTGTACAAATATGTCAGCCTGTTTGATAAAAGGAGAGAATTTGCCTCTATTCTCGAATTGCTTGCTCAGGTAAAAGCTTGAGTCAAGTCGGTGTTCACTTGTGTCCTTGTCCTGCTCCTTCCGGGGACACGGGCTGATGCAGGCACCACTTTGCTTTCTGTGCCCTGCTAGCCCTTCCGTTAACTCAGGGCACCGGCTCTGAGCTGTGACCTCTAGTGCCAGAGGGGCTGGCAGTGGGGGAAGGGCAGAGGGGAGCCCTAGACTCTGGAAATACTGCGGCTCCAAAGGATTTCTTGGGCATTTTCTCCTGTCACGACTGGAGAAGGAAAAGTAGTGTGGCAAGTTAGATTCCATTTCCCCCGCAAATTGTAGGGTTGAGGTAAAGCTGAGGGCAGGCAAGGTGGGGCCCTTTTCTGTCTTATCTCTGGAATTTCCAGGCCCTAGCCTTTCCTCCCTCGGCCTGGCATCCCACATTCCAGCCTCCTCAAAGCTCAACTCCCACCCCTTCCCAGACAGGCTTCTAGAGGGGAGGGGTTTTCTCTTCAGCTTAGGATTTCATAGCTGTTCTGTCTTAGAGGTGGGGGCCCGAGTCCCTGGGCAGAGGGCTGAGAGACACGTGCCTTCGTGTTTTAGGGCTAGTCCCTCCTTCCTACTCGTCAGCCTGGGTGTAACTCCACACCACCCCTGTGGCTCTCCACCCTTTCAGATCAAGATGCTGTCAGATCGGAAACGGGAGCTGGAGCATCGTCTCAGTGCCACCTTAGAGGAAAATGACCTGCTCCAAGGGACCGTGGAGGAGCTGCAGGACCGGGTGCTGATCCTGGAGAGGCAGGGCCATGACAAAGACCTACAGGTACTGGGCCAGAGAAGCTGTCCTGCAGGACCAGGGCCAGACAAAAGGAGCACCTTAGCCACTTAGCCAGAAAGAAAGGGCTAGGAGGCCGGCATCACCGCTGGGGGAGTGGGTGGCACTGAGGTCCCATGTGGGCCCTGTTGTAATTCCTTTGCGCAGTCACTTGGCCCTTCTGGCTCTGCCTAGAGGAAATGCATTGCTACCCACAGGTCATTCTTCCAGTGTGTTCTGAGCCACTGGCCCTTGGAGCTGTTTCACAGAGTTCTTTCTGGGCTATTAACATGGCTGGAACACTGGGGTTGTCATTCTGGCCTCCTAGCATTTGTGAAATCTGCTAGAAGATTTCAGAGAAAACCTGTAACTCTGTACTCAGCTCTCAATGCTCTCTGCTGCTGCTGCTTTCTTGGGCCGATGGATTTAGTTGGCTGGCACAAAGCAGAAACTGAGAAGCTACCCATTGAATGCAGCAAGACTTACATCCTGCTTCTGCCAGTTGCCAGAAAAAGCACAGGTTGACCCCTTTGTGAGCCTCATTAGTCTTTTTTTTTTTTCCTCCTTGAAGGAAATTGCTTCATGGCCATATTTGTCTTTTATTTGGGAACTGCCACCAGGCCCCAGCTCACACTTGACAAGAAACAACTCCCAAAACAAAAAGATAATCACAACAGCCCCACCACCACCACCACCACCGAGATACAGTACAGCATCTGGTACCAAGATGCCTTGCTCGTCTGGCCTAGGAGCATATGGGGACAGAGACTAGGAGTACACCATTTCCCTCTGGGCATCCTCTGAGCATGACAGGAATGTGTTAGATGGCAGTGGTGACATTTGTGCAGAAGTGGTTGGCCAGGTATGCTTTGAGTTCCTGCCCAAAGACCAGGCTGCAGAAGATCCCACTGGGCTCACCGGGAGGCTGTATGAAAGCCCCGGGGTGTAGGACAGGGAAACTGCATCTTAGGCTAGGATCACTTGTCGCTGAGACCATCAGCTAAGCTGACATCTGAGTGATGAACCTCTTTGAGGGAAAATTAACAGCTTTTCTCCCATGTTTTTGGTACCGTCAGCTGGTAACATTTCATATAGTAGGGCCTTGGTAAATGTTGAATAGAAAATGGTCTCTCCCGTCTGATCTCGGAAGCTAAGGAGGGTTTGGCCTGGTTAGTACTTGGATGGGAGACAATGGTGCTTGCTAAAGCTTCATAGCAGTTTTCAAAATGGAAGGGAGTTTGCTTATTTTTCAAAGTTGATGATAATAGCAGTGAACATTTGTATGCTACTCTGCAGGGGACAGAGTGCTTTCACATTCATTATAAAGCTGAGGCTGAGAAAAAAATTAACTGGTTACCCAAAGTCCTTGGTAGAATGAAGACCAGACCCTCCTACCTGCTTTACCTGTTCTGGATGGTAACTTCTTGTGTATCACTTGCCTCTGAAAGTCAGTGTGTGGCCGGCGTTTATGACCCCATCAGATGCTCTCCTCAGGGTTGTTGAGATAGAGTGTGGCAAGGAGAAGGAAAGTACAGAGAAATAGAAAAACAGCCCTTGCCTAAAAAAAAACTTTAATTCTAGCATGAATTCACAAATGAAAAGTCTTTATTTCAAATCAAGAATTGGGGACTTGGGATGGGGGGTAAGATCTGGGCCTGGTGGACTGTTGCTGCCTGACCAGCACCGTGGGCTGCACGGCCCTCGGGAGCAAGAGCCCTGGGTCACGCCTCGTGCCGTGCTCCCATCTGCACGTCCACTGTCTCCCAGTTGGACCTCTTCACCAACAAGAGGCTGTTGGTGAGGACATGAGGACGTGCAGCAAGTCAGGCAGTTCTTTCATTTGGAAAATCTACATTTATGGGCTGAATTCTCATCTTTCCTAACTATTTGTGATTCTGTTCTTTCTGTTCATGTGAAACTCCCCTTAGGTTGCCACTAATTACCAGTGTCCTCCAGAAAGCCCTTAAGTTCCTGAAATGGCCTATATTGATACAAAAATAAAAATTCCTGCTGTCAAAAATAGATTTTTAAACCACTCATCAAATCTGACTCTGAATTTTTTTTCAGGCCTGAGAATAGAAATAAAAATTATTATTCTTTTTTTTTTTTTTTT
>VBSM01003044.1:8811194-8826324 GCA_008086735.1 Cheirogaleus medius
CCAGTTCTGTTGTTTGGATCCTTCATGCTCAACTAGAGCGTGCATGCCAGTTACCCCAGAAGGGGCATGACAACACAGGAGAGCAGGACAGGAGGGAGCATGGAGGGCTTCACTAATCAAATCTGGGTGACTCCTCTGGAATGTCTCGCCATATTCCCTCTCCTCCATCCTCCTAAGTCCCTGCGCTATTTCAGACCCGCAGCCCTTCACACCCTGGCTGCGGTCACCACTTCCCAATTTATCTGCCTTCCCCCAGCCTACCCACCCTCACATGATTTGGATTGATCTTCCTGAAGCGTGACTTGAAAATGGGACACCCTTATGGGTTCTGGGTGGGTTCCCATTATCCAGTGACGGGAAGCTGCGAGCCTGTGGCCATCCAGCCTCCTTCTCTCTGGTTTCCCTCTCGCCCCTGTTGCAGTAGCAGAACCGAACGTGGGATACAAGAGGGCAGTGGCACATGCTCCCCCACGCTTCCCATGTCTGAGACTTCTCATGACAGCTGTCAGCAGTTAGGTCCTGACTCGAGGGCAGGAGGGGAGAGTGGAGTTTACAACCATGTGCCAGGCCCTGTGCTGGGCCCTTGGGGTTATTTTGTTTGATCCTTACAACTTGGTGGCGGGGAATAGTAATGTTTATACCTGCTTTTTATGAAAAGTCTGTGTGGCTCAGAGGGTAAGTCCCTTGTCACCTCTCCTAAGACACATGGCTGGTGGGCTCTAGCTTGACCAGATTTTCCAGGCCAAAGTAAATAGTTCTTCTGGAGTTTGATCTGGAGCATATGAAATACTGGCTTTTCTTGCCTAGCATATAATTTTACCTGTCCCTTATTGAGCTGGCAGAACACCTGACTGGCATACAGCTGGCCCAAGGCCATGTCAGGGCTCATTTGGCCTGTGAAGGTCTGGCTGTCTCTGCCAGGTGCCTTCTGGCTCTTGAGTTCCGGCCTACCCAGCTGCAGAACCTGCTGGTAAATAGGGTGAGGCTGGGCTTCTTGCCTGGTGCCTTGTCTGCCTCAGGGCTAGGTGCGTGTCCATGTAGCTGCTCTGTGGGTGTTCCAGCCTGTGCTTCCCTCAGGCTGCTGACCCTGCTCACCCAGCTGTCCCCACTGGGAAAGCTGATGTTTTGGGCTGTTTTCACACAGATCACCAGGCCCTGACGTTCCCTACCACTGCGGCCCCCAACCCCTAGGCTGCATGGTACCAGTAAGGGTCCAGGTCTGTGGCCTGTTAGGAACTGGGCCACACGGCACTGTGTCGTCCACAGAGAAATGCTGACTAGCCAAAAAATGTCACCTGAATTAAACAATATTTTCAAAACTGCTTTGCCACATGGAGAGCAAGCACCCTGCATTAAAAGACAAGCCTTTGGAGTTTTTCAAAAGAAAAAAAACGTGAACACAAAACAGAAGCAATTACTGAAGGCCACCACTTCATCAAATGTGTCTGCACTGAGAGCATCACACTTAGTGGCTAACCGCATTGCTGAAGCTAAGAAACCTTTTGCTGTCAGTGAGTCGATCCTGCCTGTTGCTAAGAACACTTGACATGAACTTTTAAGAGAGGCTGCAGTTCAAAAGGTGGCACGTGTTCCTCTTTCAGCTAGCACCGTAACTAGATGAATTGATGAAACAGCAAAGGATATTGAGGCACAATTGTTAGAGAGGATTAACAAGTCACCATGGTACGCAATCCAGGTTGACAATGTTGACAAGGCGGCAACGATGCTTGTTTTCGTGCGACATATTTTTCAGGAGGATGTGCACGAGGATATGTTACGTGCACGTTTGTTGCCAACAAACACCACAGCTGCAGAACTATTCAAGTCTTTGAATGATGACATATCAAGAAAACTGAATTGGTCATTTTGTGTCAGTATATGCATGGAGTGAGGGGCTGCCATGAGTGGTTGACTTTCTTGTTCACTACTTGGGTCAAGGAGGTCGCTTCTGAATGTGAGTCTGTGCACTGTGTCATCCATAGAGAAATGCTGGCCAAAAAACGTCACCTGAATTAAACAGCGTTTTGCAGGATGTGATTAAAATTATCAACCACATTAAAGCACATCCCCTTAACTCACGTCTGTTTGCTCAGATCTGTGAGGAGATGGATGCAGAGCACACACGTCTTGTCTTCTCTGATACGCAGAAGTGAGATGGCTTTCTAAAGATAGATCACTGACAAGAGGTTTTGAGTTATGAGAACCGCTCTAGAGATTTCTTCTAGAAAAACAGTCACCACTGGCGGCACACTTCAGTAACACAGAATGGGTCGCAAAACTTGCTTACTTGTGTGACGTATTCCACCTGCTCAGCAAACTCAATCTGTCACTTCAGGGGAGAAGGACAACGGTGTTCAAGTCAGCAGATAAAGTGGCTGTATTCAAAGCCAAACTGGAATTATGGGGTGACAAGTGAACACTGGGATTTTTGACATGTTTCAAACGTTAGCAGAGATTTTGAAAGAGACTAAGCCAGAGCCGCCTTTCTCCTGGCTGGTGCATGACCACCTGTCTCAGCGTTCAAGAGAGATTGAACATTACTTTCCAACCACAGAAGACCCCTGAACTGGGAAGGAATGGATCTGCGACTCATCTGTGAATAAGCCAGGTGAATCGACTTTGTCCATGCTAGAAGAGGATCAACTGCTTGAGATCACAAATGACAGTGGCCTGAAAGTATGTTTGAGATGACTTCAAATCTCTATACATTCTGGATGAGAGTCAGGATGGAGTATCCTGAGGGTTCCACAAAAGTACTAAAAAGCCTGCTTCATTTCCAACATCCTGTCTTTGTGAAGCAGGGTTTTCTGCGATGACAGCAACCAAAACGATTGAGTAGACTGGACATTAGCAACACACTTCGGGTGTCACTGTTTCCCATCACCCTCAGATAGGACTATCTAGTTGCAGGGAAACAAGCTCAGGGCTCCCACTGATTATGCATTATGTATAATTTTATATTACAGTGTAATAATAATAATGGAAATAAATTGCACAATCAATGTAATGCGCTTGAATCATCCTGAAACCATACCCCACCCCTGGTCCGTGGAAAAATTCTTTCATAAAACTGGTCTCTGGTGCCAAAAAGGTTGAGGGAGGTCGCTTCTTTTTTTTTTTTTTTGAGACAGAGTCTTACTTTGTTGCCCAGGCTAGGGTGAGTGCCGTGGCATCAGCCTAGCTCACAGCAACCTCAAGCTCCTGGGCTCAGGCAATCCTTCTGCCTCAGCCTCCCGAGTAGCTGGGACTACAGGCATGCGCCACCATGCCCGGCTAATTTTTTCTATATATTTTTTAGTTGGCCAATTAATTTCTTTCTATTTTTAGTAGAGATGGGGTCTTGCTCTTGGTCAGGCTGGTTTCGAACTCCTGACCTTGAGCTATCCACCCGCCTCGGCCTCCCAGAGTGCTAGGATTACAGGCGTGAGCCACCACGCCCGGCCGGGAGGTCGCTTCTGAATGTGAGTCCTATGCACTGTGTCATCCACAGAGAAATGCTGGCTGCCGTACCAGACTCCAAAGAGTCCAAAATCCATTGTTCATAATGGTAACAAATTGTCCTTCTATCCCTCTTCATTGTGGGGTGTCCTCTGAACCCCTCCAGAGTGGCTGCTGCCCCAGGGGCTGGCAACACTGTTGTCTCACCCTGGGGAGCATCTGAAGTCTCTCCAGGAAAGTTTGATTTCCAGCCTTAGTCCTGTGCTCAGCTCCACTCTACCTGAAGATGATTAGACCTGGGGCTTGAAGAGCAGAGTACACTGAAAGGTGGCGTCTGTGCCCTTGTGAGAGGGAGGCAGACAGACCTGTGTGGAGGGATCCTCCCTTGGAAGAACGTCGGTGTGTGCGTAACAATCCACAGGAGGGCAGGGTCAGGCGTCCTGACTCATGTCTGATCCTATCAGCTGAGAAGACGTTCCCACCCTTCCAGTATACGACAAATGTTTACCGAAAGCTCTACCAAGCAGGGTTTCTGGTTGAAACCACAGAAATTTGCTCTGCTTAACTTAAGCAGAAGGAGAATATACTGGAATTGAATCTGATAGCTTATAAGAATCAACAGGAAGGCAGGAGAACTCGGCTCCAAAACAGGAAGTAGCCATGGGAAGGCAACAACAGAAACAGTGTGCTGCCCTTGTATTTAATAATTCCCCACTCGCCTGCAGCTTTGCTCTGCTCTCTCAATACTCTCTCAAGAGCCTCAGTCTCAGGTGGGGCTGGGGTGTGACTCAAAAGTTGAGGTCACTTGCTCAGGCCCAGGCTGCCTAGGAAAGGAAATGTCTCCCCCGTTGGCTTCTTTAGTGGGAGGTAATGCTGTGTCCCACCAAGACTCACACAACCAGGAGTGCCCCCAAAATAGGAAGATATTTTGGATGATGACTAGCCAAAAAATGATAATTGTCCACTGCTGCACAAATATTGTCAGATTAAGCACTACACACAGGCTCTGGGATGCACAGATGGATACGACATGGATCTTGCCACCACCTAGATCATGGTGTACACAGGGCTCCTCTACTGTGGGGTGGCACAAGCTGTGGTCACTGATGGAGCTCCTAAGAGAGGAGCCTCATGCCAAAGGATGACTCCCAGGTTGAGCGTGAGGGCCTGAGTAGCTTGTGGTGACCTGCACTAAGGCATGGACCACGTTTGAAGTGAAACGATGATGATCTAAATTCCCTGTGGCTTTGCCCTGAGGAGCTGTGCCAAGTGCTGTCAGAGACGGGAGCCAGGTCTCGGGCTGTTGATAGCAGCGTTCCATATTGAGCGGAAGATGGCTGGCAACAAGACTGGAGTTCTTACCCCCTAAAAATGTTTCAGAGCCCAGATGCATTTGTGTTTTCTCATAAGTTGCCTGGAGTGCCTTGAGGTGAAGGAGGTGGCGTGGTGTGCTGAGTACAAAGGGGATCTAGCCCTCGGCTGCAGGTCCAGGGCTGAACTTTGCCCAGCCCCCTTGCTGCTGAGCTTGAGCCTAGCATGTGGCGTCCTTTCTTCAGGAGAGATGGGCCCTCTCGGATCAGGGCTGTAGTGGAACCTCCGGCCTGCATGCCACACGGGCACCCTGTGCCTGCCTCGGGTTTCTTCGTTTCTTTTTACTTCTTAGAAGGAAACCACCGCAGGCCAGCAGCAGTGATATCATCATGTTCCTCCTTCTTTGGTCTCCTGTTAGGTGACACTGCTGAGTGTGGAGATGACTGCACTCAAAGAGGAGAGAGACCGACTCAGAGTGACATCTGAGGACAAGGAGCCAAAGGAGCAGCTTCAGAAGGCCATCAGGGACCGGGACGAGGCCATTGCAAAGTGAGTGGGGATGGCTTAATTTTATTTTTAAAATAAAATTGAATATATGCTAAATTTTTTAATTAAATCATATAGAAGAATACAAAGGTAAAAGGGTTTCCCCACTACCCACCCACACTCCCAGTCCTGTTCTCCCCATATAGACACCACTGTTGACAGTTGCGTGTGCATTATCTGCAGATCTTTTTCCTATGCGTATATAGGTGTATACGATCTAGTAGTTCTGTGATTTTTTAAACATCAATGGGATGTGTCTTTTTATCCACTTATATCTTAGAAAACTTTCCAATTTTGTATATATCTCACATTTTTTATTTTTAGTTTTTTTCTAATTTTTTATTATGGACATTTTCAAGCATATGCAAAAATAGAAAACACAAGTTGAATCCCTCTCTCCCCACCTCTCAGCCTCAACACTAATCAACATATAGCCAATGTTATTTCATCTATATCCTTACCTACTTCCTCCACCTCCCCATTGGATTATGTTAAAACAGATTGCATGATGTAGTGTCATCGCATCCATAAACACTTTGGTATGTATCTCTACCAGGAAAAAACTTTAAAAAAAAAAATACAACCACAATACAATTATCACACTTTAAAAAAACCAATGATTTCTTAATAATATCAGGTATCCAGTCAGTGCAGGAATTTCCTTAGTTATCCCATAAATGTCTTTTTATTGATAAAAATCAATTCTAATTGAACAGAATCAGACTCCAAAGTCCACATATTCTATTTAATTGACATATGTCTCAAAAGTCTGTAACACTTTTGTTCCTTTTTTCTTTTTCATATTGCATTTATTTATTGAAGAAACTGGATCATTTGTCTCAATGTTTTACTACATTCTGGGTTTAATTGCAACCCATAGTATCATTTAACATTTTCTTTGTCCTCTGTATTTCTGATAAAGTAGGTCATTTTTTAAGTAATGTTTTAAGTTTTTATTAACACATAAGAGATACATAAATGCATTCTTTTATATACAGAAAATCTGGAAGTACATAGGCAAAAAACACCTGTACCCATTCCCCATCCCCCTGTGAATTATTTAATGTGCACTCATCCAGCCCCTATTCCCTGAGTGTGAGGAGATAAAGCTTACCAAAAAAGCATCTGCTTTTGGGCCACTTACAACACATTAGTGGCAACATTTGTACATCACTTTGCTGTTTACAAAACAGTTTCATCCTTTATTCCTCCCAACCACAGTAAGAAGTAAACATTTTTCATCCCAATTTTACAGATGAGGAAACTGAGTACTTTCCGAGGGTCACAGGCAGTTGTGACTCACTGGTCTCCACCTCAGGCCTCCTGGCTCTTATCTTTCCGACATCCTTTCCCCTCTGCCACACTGCTGCTTGTTAGGAAGCTAAAATAAGCTTTTTTGAAACTATTTATAAGTAAGATACCATATGCCTTTCTGAAAAATAATACGACATGCATTTTAATTTCTGCGTTTAAAATTCCTCACACTCGAACTTTCCCTGCTTCTAATCTCCACACACACATTTCCCCTCCCTTCTGTTCTTTTGAATCATTTTCATTATCTCCATTTCTGTTTTACTTTTGGGTCCCCTTTTCTGTCTGGTCAGAAACTCATCAGGTTGTCTGTCAATTTCTAGTTCATTTTAGGTATTATTATTGGCGGCTCACGCACCCCTGGATTCCTGGTACATTTAGTTAGTGGACATTTGTGTAGCAGTATGATAGAAAGGGGAGGGTGTACTTCTATGAATAACAAAGGGTGAACTTGTGTGATACAATTAGGGAATAAAACAGTAAAATTAAGATGTAATTGTGGAAGCCCATTGGGGATAAAAAGCAGAATAAAGTTACAAGGACACTGGTTGGTCACCTCCTCTCAGCTAGACAAGCAGAAGATAGCAGATGAGGCTGAACACTAAGATCAGACCAGGCTCACACTTGTAATTCCAGCACTTTGGGAGGCCGAGGCAGGAGGATCACTTGAGGCCAGGAGTTCAAGACCAGCCTGGGCAACATAGAGAGACCCTATCTCTACAAGAAATTTTAAAAATTGGCAGGTGTGGTGGTGTATACCTGTAGTCCTAGCTACTCTGAAGGCTGGGGTTGGGAGTATCACGTGAGTCCAGAAGTTCGAGGTTGCAGTGAGCTATGATCACGCCACTGCGCTCCAACCTGGGTGACAGAACAAGATCCTGTCTCTTAAAAAAAAAAAGAAAATAATCGCATTAGCATGGAAGGTGGGAGATAGAACCAGAGGCAGTGTCAAGGTGCAGGAAGGAAAAAGAAACAAGTTGTCCAGTTCCCTTCTCTCAAAAAAAAAAAAGTAAAACCTAGCTCTGCCACTTGGGCGAGAGAGGAGGCTAGCAAATCTACATGAAACTGTGCATGCTCTTGGCTGCTATCAAAGGAGGCTCTGTTCATCCCCTGGAGTCTGACTGATCATTTTGCAACTTCTCCTCCCTGCCAGGAAGCTCCCCAATGAGAATTCTAGAATGAGGGCCCTGTCCTTCCTGGACCCCTACAGAACAGGGCTGGATGAGGAGGAAGGCTGTTAGATCTCTCCAGGAGGATAGTTCTTTTTCTGTCCCGTAGAAGTGAACGTTTTTGGTATATAAGAATTCAGACAACAGACCTAAGCAATCACTTAAGAGAGAACCACACCCACAACTGTATAGGATCTTCGTTTTACAAGATACATTAATATGCATCATCTCTGACTATCCTGGCTGCACTAGGATCTGGGGAGCTCCGCAATGCCAGGGCCCTCCCCAGAACAGTACAGTCTGAATCGCAGGGGTTGGGGCTACTTCTTTACCCCGTGATTCTAGGGTGAGAATCCCTAAGAAAAATAATTTCCCTCTCTTCACTGGATTGCATGAACCTTAAGGTTACCTTATCCTATACAACAGGTGTCAGGAAGGTTAAGAACAATTTTATCTCCTTGCAGGGAAAGGCCTTCAGTAAAAACAAAAATAACTTTGGGGCTTGCACTCTGCCTTAGAAAAACAAGTCAGTTACTAGTGGTGTCACTGAAAAAAGGAATTCTTCTAGCCCTCGGAAATACTCCTTTTTTAGAAATAGGATTAACATATTGTCCAGCGACTTCTGTAGCTGCGCGTTCCCGGTGTGGGGTCCTCAGTCCACGAGCGTCCCGAGGGTGCAGTGCGTGGCCGAGCCTTCGCGGGAAGGAAGGCACGGCCACCGCGGGCTGGCGCGGCGTTAGCACATTCCGGGGCGCCGGGCTGCTCGTGGCGCCGCCTGCCGGAGACGCCGGAAGCTGACGAGGCCGCAGCAGCCGCCGCTGGGCGACGGGTTGGTTCTGAGGTTCCGGGACCGCGGGCGGGCGTCCATGGCAACCAGCGCCGCGCAAGGATTTCCGCTGTTTGCTGCCAACGAATAGCGGCTGGCGTGACGGAGGCAGCCGCGGCCGCCCATTGGGCAGACTCGGGTCCTGGCTCCGCCTCCCGCAGCCGCAGTGGGCGGGGCTGGCGCGGTGGCCCGGCTGTCTGGAGCGGCTCCTCTGGGGAGGGCGGGCGGGCGGGGCACTGTCTGGGGTGTCGGTGGGTGACTAATTGCTTCAGTAGACGTGAGGCCAAAGAGGGAAGTGCTGGTCGCGGTGGCCTGGACACTTTACAAATGGGGCCCACCTGCTCCGCTTTCCGGCTGGACTCGGGTTAGTGCTGTCGTGTTCCAGAGCGAGGCTGGGCTTGGCGGCCTCTGCAGGTGGATCCTTTAGCTGTCCTTGGGCCGTGCACATTGGTCGCTGGCCCTGTGCAAGGAGGATTCTTTTGTTAGCTGTGCTCTTTGGACTGCTTGAGGGAGCGGTTGATGAAGGCAAGGGCTGAACATGCATGTTTCCACAGCTGGCAACAGGGCTGCCTCTGCAGAGGCCACCCACTTAGTCCCTTCCACAGCCCCGAAAATTAATTTTCTTTTACATTGAATAGAAATTTTGGGAAAGGCAAACAAAGCAATACGTGAAACCTACACAAAATGTGAAAATACAAAATGCAAAAGTAGGTGGGGGTAAGTTACCTATCAATGATCCTCACCCAGAAATAACCAAGAGACATTTTTGTGTATACCCTTCAACACAGGCAGTTTTGGTTTTACGAAGCTAGTGTCATACTAGACCTTGCTTTCTGGTGCTTTGTTCTGTATAGCAATACGTTATGAACTGCCAGCGCACATGCCCTGTGTCATGGTTTTTACTGGGGACTGTATTCCATCATGGAATTCATTACCAGCTCTTTAATCGTTGGATAGTCTCAATTTTTGCACACATCTTATCGTCAAGACAGTTCCCTTGAGGGGGGATTTGCTAATCAAAAGGAGCCCTTTCTATGCCAGGAGGACAAGACCCCCTACCTTCTCCCGTAGGGACTGGCCTCTGGGGAAGGGTGAGTTTCCTTTGTGTTGTGTGAGGCCTTTGATTTCCTCTGGGTTCCAGTCCTCATTTTGGTATCATCATCTTTCAACTACTTTTAACCTCTCTTTCTTCATCTGTGAGGTGGGGATGACAGTCCTTTCACCTACAAGTTGGTTATGAATTTGAGAAAGTGTATGTGAAAACATGTTGCAAACTTATCCTCTATAAGCAACATAGTTGCTGTTACAGTTACTGTTGTGAGTTGGGGGTCAGAGCCTGTTAACTCATCCTGTAGACTCCAGGTAGGTTCCCCAAGTAAAGAACCAGATGCCTCTGGCACAAGGTATCTGTGTTCAGCCCGGCTTGTCTGTTTGCAGGAAAAATGCTGTGGAGCTGGAACTCGCCAAGTGCAGGATGGACATGATGTCTCTGAACAGCCAGCTGCTGGACGCCATTCAGCAGAAGCTGAACCTCTCACAGCAGCTGGAGGCTTGGCAGGTAAGTGAGGGAAGATTCCAGGAGGAGTCTCCGAACCCAGGCAGAGTATAAGAAGAAGAGTTTGCTACTAGAGGATCCCATAGGACTGGGTGAACATGTAACCCCGGTCTTCACCTGGCAAAATCCAGAGCTGGTGTTACCCCAGTCCCTAGGGAGGAATGATCAGGGATGCTCTCGAGAGCAACATACCCCAGGCTACTACTGTTTGGAAGTGTCATCCCCTCCAGGCTTGGAATGGGGCGCCCCTTCAGTCTGGGCTCTGTTAAAAGAAACAGCTGGCTGACATGGAGGGCCCAGGAAGCCCTATACGATTGGATGAAAATCGCAGCTGGATGCAGCTCAGCACCCCTGTAGCCGCGGCAGCTGCTGCCCTTCCCCTTCATAAGGGCCAGCCTCCTTTTTCCAGAGTGCGCCGTGCTGGCACAGGCCCTGGGGAAAATGAGTCAGTTTGTCCATCTCTGTGACCGCTGTTCTCACGGTCCAACATGGCTCCCCGCTGGGGCTGTGATGGGCTTTTGTTGATGAGGTTGAGGTAGTACAATGTCAGGATGTGGGTATCATCATTACGGTTCTCTCCAAGGAATCCCGACTAGACAGATGGAAAGCCACCCGCGGCTTTACAAGGTGCGCCCCACCGTGGAAGGCAGGTGGTCGGTGACTGTTCCTCCAGAGCCCTGTTGGGCTGGTAGCCAGAGCACTGGCCCTCCCCCAGGGTGCTGGTCACTGGCCCTGCGCCTGCCGGGCAGCCAGCTGGCCAGGCCATGGCTTACCGCCGTTCTCTCTCTTCTCTCCTGGCTGCAGTTTGCTTCCTCAGGGCTTTTTACTATCTGGCTCCTTTGGTTTCTGATCTAGTGGCCTTTCTCAGTTCCCGTATCAACAGCTTTAGTTGTACACCCCTCCTGCCTTTGAGGTGAGACTGCATCCCATCCACCCTCGCCCCGCCGCCATCGTCACCTCCCCTCGTGGCCCGCCGTGTCTGTGTGCCAGAGCCCAGCGTCATTTCTGTGCGGTGTGACATGCCCGTGAGCCCCGGCCTTGCTCTTCCTGTCACCATCATGTCCAATGAGCTCCTGGGCACCTGTGGCCCAGCGCCCTGGTCTCTCGGTGCCGCCTCCTCCTAAACGGCTGTTTTGCCCACTGAAGGAACAGCGGGCGTGGGATCATGCACAGCATGTGTCTGAAGCTCTGAAGTGGGGTTACCCTGACAAATCTGATTGCTTGAAGTATAGATACAGTTTGCAATGGGCCAAAAAACAGGGGCAGCTTTGAAAGGATTTTTCTGAAAGGCCTTTTACATTTCCTGTGTCGCATGTGACATAGCTCTTACTGAGCATCTCCTAGGGCAGGGCACGGCGCTGGGGTTCTGCACTGGAGCCTTGGAAGGTGGTAGGTACCATGTGTCGGCCACTGCCTGGCACAGTGTCAGATCTGAGGGGCAGGTGGAGGAGCAGAAGGGAGAGAAGGAGGGAGACGGGGGAGGAGACATGCCAGGACAGAGCTGAGACTGAAGGGGGACAGGGGTGGGGACAAGAGGAAGGCTGGAGAGCAGGAGCAGAGCCAGGGAGGTTGAAGGGGCTGTACTCACTGGCACCTGCAAAGGTGTGCCAGAGCGCAGCTTCACCTCTGTGCAGTGCTGTGTCCCTGAAGGTGAGACTCAGGAGGTGGAGGACAAGTGGGTGAGGCAGTGGGGCTGTCCAGCCCAGCTTCCTGTCCTTCTCTCCAGTGGCCGCTCCGCTGCAAAGGTGTCTGCCCGGCCACAGGGAGCCTCCACCCCAAACAGTGTTTTTACCAGGATAGCCCAGAGCCCGCCAGGTTCAAGGATGAAGGAATCAGGCAGATGCATGTTACGTTTACTGCTGCTGTTAATTACACAGGGCTGCTTGTGTTTCTAAACCAGTAGTTTTCAAACTTTATTAGTGGCGGAACCCTTTTGTCAAACGGCAGCTTACAAAGACTCGGAATCTAGCGGCTGGAGGGAAAGCGTGGCCGCTCTGTCCGGGAGCTTGTAAGGCGGGGCGGGACGCGGGAACAGCTTTCTAGACAGCATGAGCAGATTGGAGGGGGACAGGTCCTGCCCACCCGCATGAGGAAGCTAAAAGAAATGGCCTGACAACCCTTTGGTGCGTGGCCACGCCTGGAGTCTGTGATGCCCGTAACTCTGCTGCAGATAGGAGCCTCGCTGGCAGCAGGGACACTGTTGCTTTGCCACTTGGGGCTGCCAGTGGTGCATGGCCGTCAGCAGCTCAGGCTGGAAATAATTGGAAGGAAAAAAAAGAAGCCCCCTGAGGCCAGGCCATTGGGCTAGAAAGCTGGCAGCTGAGGTCACCCTAGGGCCTGCAGGAGTGGGGGTGGCAAACCAAGCCAGAGGCCCAGCCAGCCCCACAGGACACAGGGCCCAGAGGGCTGGTCACGGGAGGCTGAGCGCTGGCTTAGGGACTGCACCGTTATCTGGGCCTATAGGGACAGACCCTCCAGGTGGTCACCTGGGAAGTGGGGATCCGGTGGGGTAACACTTGCGGGGAGAAGCCAGCCCAGGCCCAGAGGAGGCCGGAGGCGCCACGGGCTCTTGTGCGTCCAGCGCTGTGCCCCTGCCCACCGCTGTCCTGGTCAGGGTAGCCCCTGCTGCAGCCGCTCATTCATCTCACCCTCATCCTCATCTCACGTCCGTCTGTCCGACTTTGCCACCTCCCTGTCCACCCCCAGGGCTGGGTCAGAGCCCTTGCTCAGCCCCGGCCGCTCTCCGCTCCCCTCTGCAGGACGACATGCACAGGGTCATTGACCGGCAGTTGATGGACACGCACCTGAAGGAACGGAGCCAGCCGGCTGCTGCCTTCTCCAGGGGCCACGGTGCGGGCCGGGGGGACGAGCCCAGCACCACTGAAGGCAAACGGCTCTTCTCCTTCTTCAGGAAGATTTAACTTGGGAGGAGTCAGGCCACCAGATGGGTGGACTAGAGGAGGTTGACAAGGCGGTGGGGGCCAGGCCCTCCCCTGAGGCCTGGGGCTGGCAGCTGCATTGCCCCCGCCTAGGGCCCCGTGGGTGCCCCCTTTTGCCACGGGGATGGAGACCTCAAGGTGGGGGCCTGCCTTGGCCTCTGAAGGCTGCCCTCGCCCCGCCACCTGGCCAAGCCTTCCCCAGGATCCTGGCATCGAGCAGGGCTCAGGCCACTTCCCAGAGTGGCCCCTTGCTTGGGCTCTGCGGCTCAGACCCAACGGACTGCAGCCCACCCGCAGGTACTGCTGCCTCGGCTTTAGGAAATGGGTAACAGAAGGAATGGAGGCTCCTCTCTGCATGCCTCAGGAGGCCTGCACCTTGGGGACCGAGTCCTGGGCTTCCGTTCCTCCCCTGGTCTCTGGCCCGGGGAGCTTAAGGGGAGGCGGCCGCCCCTCACCCACATGCATGCACCTCTGCCTGGGCACCTCTGCGGGCAGGAGGCTGAGTGGCGGCCACGGGGCCTGAGAGCTGCGGCCTATCCAAGCTCGGCTGAGGCCATCCCAAGCCCCAGGGAGGAAGGAGGCCCTGTCCCCTGGCTGCCACTGCTCTCCTTCCTCAGCCTCTCTCAGTGCAGTCTTTGCCCCTCAGCAGGGCGCAGGCCAGGCAGTGTGTTCTCACTGGTCCGCTGCTGGCTTCTGCCATCCAGCCCTTTCCCCTTCACAGGACCGGGGCTGGGGGGGTCTCTTCTTCCTGTAGCCCCCTGCGCCTCACATTTCTCGGACCAGCCAAGCAAGTCTAGGCTGCAGAATGGCCCCAGAGGGGTCTGGGGTCAGCCACCACCCCCAGGGCAGTCTCGGCACCACAGCGTGGACGGGAGAGGGGAGGCCGCTGGGGCCTCCAGCTACTACCCGCCAGGCCCGCACCGGGCCGGGGCTGCCCCGCTGCCGCTCCTTCCTCAGCAGCCGCGCCGCCGCCGTTCGCGCCCAGGCAGAGCCTCCGCGCCGGGCCACCCGCCGCTGACTCGGTCTCCCTTCCTCACACGGGAAAGCACAGCAGGGATGAGCGGAAAGAATGTTCCTATAGATATGTACATACCACAGTGCTGTAATTTTGTATGTAGCAATCATGTAAATACATGTATGGATTTTATAATATACTATATATATAAATCTATAAAGGCATATTTTTAGAAAAACAGCGCACCACTGCTTCTTTTGAAAATAGACTGAATAAGAATAAATGAATTTCTACACAGCTTCCTGTCTTGGTCTCTGGGCACCTGGAGGGGTGGACCTGCTACTGGGCCGCTGGAGAGGTAGCAATAGCGCGTCCGCCGCACCTGAGAGGTCACCTCAGATGCTGGTCCCCAGTCAACGGATTTGGCCAGGAAGAGGCATCTCTCCTAGAGGGTGGCAGCATCTCACCCCCCACCACTCCTGCCAGGCCTTGCCTGCCCCCAGCGCTACAGCGAATGCAGGGCAGGCCTGCGGCGCTGCGCCCCAGGGCACAGTAGAAACTGCGAGCCAGAAGGAAGCCACTCCAAGCAAAGGCCTCCGCGGCATCCTCCTGGGCGCGAGCAAACACGGAGCTTCCCCTGGCATCTCACCGCGTGCGCTCTCCGCCAGTGCATCACACTAGAGCGGAAACAACCCTGGGCCAGCGGTCATGGAGAAAATGGACTTGGCTTCTGAAAGTGTCCCAAAGGCCCCAGCAGGCACCTGTGCAAGACTTAAGCCAAGAACAGACAAGAGCTGGACATAACGGATGGGAAGAAGCCAGGCCCACCCAGAGCACAGCTGGAGGGAGAGCAAACAGACCCTGGAAGAAAATTTGGCAGCTTGAACCTTTATTTTTAGTACTTTTTTTTTAAAAAGCATAATTAGAAACTTTCAATACAGAAATAATCCTAGCAAACCATTGAAAAGTTTTGACAGAATTTCACATCAGGTCCACTAGGACATCGGTTCAGCCCTGAGTCCCCCACCCCCACCCACGACCCCCCATTCATGCGTGTAACACTCAGTGGGACAGGCACAC
>VBSM01003044.1:8826424-8840382 GCA_008086735.1 Cheirogaleus medius
AAAAAAAAAAAAAAAAGGAACAACATCAAGACCCATGTGTGTGGACTTGGGGGAGTCGATCTCTCAGGGGCTTTCTAGTCTTTTTTTCACACAGAGAAAGAACCCCTTTTCATTCAGCTGGACTCTGACAAGAAAGATAAAGGTGCCCCTGTCCTGCTCACATCACAGGCGGGAGGGGACCCAGAGCCTCCAGCTCCATGCTACCTCACTGCACGTGGGGCCCAGAGGTCCTGCCTGGAACCTTTCCCAGACTCCTGACTCCTTCCGATGCCAGGAACCAGTGAGACTCCATCTACCACCACGGTCCTCTCCTCCCCTCGGCCTGGAAAGGTGCGTAGCAGCCCCCGTGCTGGTGGGGGCAGCAAGCCTTAAAGACAGCCCCTATCTACAGGGCATGCACCGAGCGCTGGGCGTGACTTTCTGCACTCAGCCTTCACCCTGTGGAAGGCAGGGGCTCTGCCTCCCCCAGTCTGCAGAAGAGCGAGGAAGCCCAGAGAGGTTAAGTCCCCATCCGCGGTGAGGAGCCTGCACTCCCGCCTCTGGGCAGCACATGTCCCCAGAAGCAGAGCAGCCTCTGAGGAGCTTGCGGGAGGTGCCCACCTGAACGAGGCCACAGCTCCTGGCCTCTGCAGGCAGCAAGGCCGCAGGGAAAGCAAGAGCAGGAAGAGGTGACACTGGGAGGGTCCAGGGAGGGCCGAGGAGGCAGAGGACGGGAGGCTTTGGTGAGGGATGGATCAAGGTTTGACTCGGCCTCTTTAAGTTCTTTAAACACTTGGAACCTCAGTTTCCCTTTTTTTTTCTACCAGACAGGACTGTTGAGATATGAGCTTAGAACCTCAAAAGGCCTGGCATAATGCCTGGCATGCAGCAGGCACTCCGTGAATGGCAGCTATGGTGACGTTCTGTGTTTGTCACTCATGCCCTGCTCAGGCCAGGCGTGGGGAGAAGGGGCCGTGGGGTGGGGTAGGGCAGAGCCAGAGGCGCGCCGGGCCCATCCAGGCCTCACCTCCTCCACATTGACGTTCTCCTTGGCACTGGTCTCGAACAACTGGATCCCCATCTGCCCAGCGAATTTGTAGGCATCTTCCGTCTCCACCACCTTCCGCTCAGGGTCGTCATTCTTATTCCCCACTTCAAGGCAAAGCAGAGTCAGCCCAGCCCTGAAGGGCACCTCCGGCCACCCACGATCCCACCGTCCTACCATCCTCGCCCCTCCGGGTCCAGCCTCACCTAATATTCGGCACACATCGTCACAGTTCTGGTTGATTTCGTGAAGCCACCGCTTGACGTTGACAAAAGATTCGGCACTGGTGACGTCATAAACCACGATGACCCCATGGGTCCCCCGATAATATCTGTAGAGCCAGGGTGTATGTCAGAGCTTCAGCCCCAACAAGAGCAGCCCCTTCGCTAGGGCCCGCCTGGCCATGTCAGGACCGCAGCCAGGGCAGTGGTGAGGGGGCGGCCAAAACTCCACCCCACGACCCCCCGGAGTCTTGGTCCTCCCCGGCCTCAGCCGACACGCTCTGGCCACACCTGGCCAGCAGGAAAGGCTGCCGGGCAGCACTGGCTCCTCTCGCCAGGGCACCAGGTAGGAGTGCTCAGCCCTGAGGTGGCCCCAGGTCTGAGGAGTCACCCAAGGTTGTTCAGTCTGCTGCTAGCTTAAAACTTCTTGGAAGTTCTCCTTTCTTAATTCAGGCCATTTTTGTATTTGATATCATGTCATCACTGTCTTTGAACATTCAAAAACTTTCTCTCATCTGTTTGAGAGAAATGCCCAAGAAGCTGCACCATCCGTGAATCCCTAGCGAAGTCTGCGTCCCCTCCCCTGGGGCAGGTGGGCACCTCCCTTCCTGCCACTCTAGGCTCATCCGTGCCAGTGGCAGGGAGAGTGAGGAGGCCGTGTGGGCATCCAGGGCGGCTGGGGAGAGGGGCCCTCGCAAAGCCAGCCTGCAAACACACAGAGCCCAGGGCCAGCTGAAAGGTCTGGAAAGAAGGGGCGCGTCAGACGTTCCTCTGCAGACTCTGGTCCCGTCCACCCCGCCAGTTCAGGAGGACAGAGGAAGGACTGGAGCCCGTGTTCCCCCCATCCCCGCCCAAGCCCTCGCAGAGCCAGCGGCCAGGCAGCACCCCCACCCCAACAATACAGAACCAGCCAGAGGCGCCCCTCTACGCCCTTTTCCCAAAGCTGTGGGGATTCTCCCTCCCTGGGGGCTCCTCAGGACACCAAGCGGCAGACCACAAGTGGACAGGCTGCTTCCCCCGACCTCTGGCTGCCACCTGTCCAGCCCTAAGCACCTCCACGCGCCCGAGGCTCATGCAGAGCACGGCCGCTCCTCGCCCGAGCCGGAGGCAGCGCCAGACCCTGCAGGCTGAGAGAGGGTGGGGCGGCCAGGCTGGTGGGGGCAGCTCCGGTCCTATTCCCCTGCCTGTCAGCCCTGGCCACCTCTTCACAACAGAGCCCCAATCTGAGGACAAAGACCAAGGCTGGGTCCAACTCTGAAAGGCTGTGGACCTTGGGAAGGCCACTGCATTCACCTGGCCATGCCTCAGTTTCTTCAACTGCAAAACAGGTACGCTACTACTTAACTCCTGGGGGAGGGGGCGTGAGGGACAAAGGAGGTCCCCTATGCTATCGAGGGCTCAGGAGCAGTCACAGTCAACACAGGTGCGCTTTGTTATCACTAACTTCAGTGACAACCTGGAGTCCCAGAGAGAGGTGCAAGGAAACCAAGGGGCGGCTCAGTGGCGCCCCGAAGGCCTGGGATCCTCTCCCGGGGCCCCGCGTTCTGCCCACAGCTCCCAGGGCGGCAGTGCTCCTCGGCTTCGGGGGAGCCGTGGCACTCAAGCCGTCTTGGCACCAGGCCCAAGAGCCAGCTCTGGCCTCGGCCGGGCCCTCCGGCAGCTGCCACCGCCGAGAGCGCCAGCTCAGCACACGGCGGCGCGGCGCGCAAGTGCGCACCAGAACCGCAGGCACAGACGCCTGTCCCCTGCCAGCAACGGAAGCACAAGGAGTGCAATGCCGCTGCGGACTCTCTCTGCTGAAGACCATCAAAGATGCCAAGAAATCCCAGGGCCATGGCCACAGTACAAAGCCCCCCGCTGCTCCCTGGGAACCTCCGCCTTCTCTGGGGCCCAGGGAAGGGGCTTTGCCCAAGAGCAAAGAACTAGTCTGGGGACGAAGTTAGGGGCTCAGAGCTCTGGCTAGGAGGGCAACGGTGCCCCTGGGCTTCCTGGCCCATCACCCCTAGGAATCACTCCCACCCGCCAGCACTGCTGAGAGCCAGGCATGGTGCCAGGGGTTTTATCCATTAACCTTGTCAATCTTTGCAACGACCTGGTCCAACAGACAGCAGGATGGCCACACTACCAGTGAGGACGTGAGGCCCAGGAGCCTCCCCTCCTTGTCACCCTCTCACCTCCACCCCAACCTCCGTCCTCCCCAGCCTCACCTCTCAGGACCGGCAAACCCCAGCCACCGACGGCAAGAACTCAAGAGGGGCCGACGACTGGGCCCTTTCTTGTCGCACTATCGGGATGCAATTTCAGTTTCTCTTTTAATGCCCTGAATCAGAAAAAGTCACGCTATCGCACCCTGACTGCCCCGTTGCTGAAAATTCCTCAACTTTCCTAGAATCCTTCCTGCTTCACCAGCAACCATCACAGGGGGTCGAGTTCCTTGGTGGCCCTCAGTGGGCCCTGCAGTGCCTCCTGCTCATGAGGGGCAGAGCCCGAGACCCTATGATGGGGCTAACCTCCCCAGACAGACAGGCGGGCCGGCCGGCAGGTGCTGAGCAGGTGCCCATAGGCCACCAGCATGCAGGTCACCCCCTTCTCAAGCACCCTGGAAAAAACCCACACTGCCCTCAGGCCGCTGAGTTACTCCTCCAAGTCTCCTCCCGGAATGAAGGAGCCCGTTGACCCTCTTCCCGCACCCCTGGCCCCAAAAGGATCTGACTTCACAGTGGCCGGGGAGGGGCTGTAGCCCCCAGGGAGCAAGGCCAGGCGTTGGGTAAAGGCCTCGGTTCTAGTCCCTTCTACTCAGCCAAGCTAGGCTGCTTCATCCTCCCTGGGCCTGTTTTCTTGTCCTATCAAGATTAAATGAAATAAAGCAGGTGAAGTCCTCAGCGACGGGCCTGGTTCCAAGTCAGGATGTGTGAGGTCAGTGCCCAGACCTACTGCCCCGACGACAGGTCCTGCCTCGCTCGGGCCAGCGTGCCCAGCACACTCATGCCAGCCCCACCCTGGGGGGCCTGACCCCAGTGGTCCCCCTGAGGTCCTCACTGACAGCTGCCAAGACACACGGGGCCAGACAACCCTCGCGCAGGTAGCCAATAAGCAAGGGGTCACAGCGCTGTGCCCAGGCAGCGCCAAGACTGGGAACCCCCAGGGTTTCGGGGAGTCCTGGGCCATGACACATGTGTGCTCACCACAGGGCTAACCCTCCAGCTCAGGGCTGCTCGGGCTCCAGGTCCATGAACCCTCTTGCCCAGCATGGCCCACATAGCCTGTCCCTCCGCTCCCCACACTCCCAGCCACCACCAAGGGGGCGCCTCAGAAGATCCTGAGGGGGCTGGGATGGGCATGGCGTCTGCCGTGCTGCGGGAGGAAAGGGATCTTGGGCCAGGAAACTTCCTCATCGGCTTCCCGCGTCCACTCCCAGAGGAGCTTCCCCGGAAGGTGCCCACAGCAGGCCAGACACAGGCCCGACTGCACGCAGCACAGCGTGGTGCTCAGGCCCTGCCACCACTAGGAGCAGACTCCTTCTCAGAGCGCCCTCCTCTGTAAACTGGGGTGACAGTGGCGCTGCCCACAAAGCTGCAGGAGGGTGCGCCCAGACAATCCACACCTGCCCGGAGCAGGGCGCCTGGCACGCCCCACACTGAAGCCAGTCCCAAAGACAGACCCTCTGGGGAGCTGAGTGTTTAAGCAGCTTGCCCCAGGGCATGCAGCATAATTCCAAATTTGTCTGCCTTCAAACCTGCTCTTTTCTAAAACCTGTTCCATTAACCCAACAACCAAGAGTCCCTCCACAAGACACCCACTGCTCTGAGCCAGAACTGCGCTTTCCTCCTGTTTGCAGCTAAAAGCCACAAAGGTGGGCAACATGCTGGGCGGTGGGTTTCCCAGAGCTCTGGGAAGGGAAGGAAGGGCCTCCCAGGCCTCCCAAGAGAGCCACGTCAAGGAGGCAGGGTGGGCACAAGGAGCCTGCACAGGCCAACCCCAAACTGTCACAACTGACACCTACCAAGAGTAACTATCATTGACTAAGTGTTCGACGGGCAGGGCGCTTCACACCCACCTGGCGAGGCAAACGCTACTACTATTCCCACGGGAACTACAGGCCTAAGCTGACTGCCAGCGGGGAGGGTCCATAGTCACTGTCCTGCCAGGGTGCTCAGCCACTGCCTGCTGCCCAGGGCAACAGTCACACCATGTCCCTACCTCCTCCCGTAACTTAACTTCAGGAGGAAGGGCAGCGCTGAACACTGCCCCCTGTTGCCAGCAAAGGGTTCCCTTCCCGACAGCCTCAGGGAGCCACCAGTGACACTTCTACCATGACCACTCAACCGTGCCCACATGTCAGCAGAGAGGGCTTCGGACAGGCGCAGGGCTGACTCACGTGGAGGTGATGGTGCGGAAGCGCTCCTGCCCCGCCGTGTCCCAGATCTGCAGCTTCACCTTCTCCCCGTTGATCTCCACGGTCCGGATCTTGAAGTCCACTCCAATCGTGGTGATGTAGCTGCCTGCACGCACGCGCGCACGCGCGCACACACACACACACACGGCACGTGAGGCCCAGACCTCGGGCTCCACCATCCCACCCCGCTCATCCCATGTGTCCCATACGTTCTAGATTCCAGGGACACAGCCCTGAACAAGGAAGACGAGGCTCAAGGTGAGGGTGACAGACAGGATACAATGAAACAAACTGATAAAGAACACAATTTCAGAAAGTGTAAGAGCTACAAAGGAAATAAAACAGGATGGGCCTGGAGGGAGAGGGCCAGGTTCCTTTAGAGTGGCCGGGTCTGGACATGTCAGCTGTGATCTGGGAATCGTGGCAGACCTATAATACACTCTGGGTTTTTCTTTTCAATTCAAAAAATTTTAACCTCCCACAATATTAACTTCCTAACACACAAACAGGTCGTGACCTGTGGTCTGCAAACCACTGCTCCAGCCAGAGGGGTGACAGCGTGGGCAATCATGTTGGGTCAGGCACCTGTGGGAGGCAGGTAGAAGGCAGCTGAGGCCAGATTTTCGGCCTTTGTGCCATTTTTGAGAACTTGGGCTTTCTTTCTCTTGTGTGATGGGGCATTGAGGGTTTCAGTCAGAGGCAGGAGCTGCATTTAAACAGGTCTCTTGGGGCGTCTGTGTGAGATGATCAGAGAATGTCCTGCTGGGGTAACAGTCCAGCCCAGGCTCCCAAAGGCTTGAACATGAGGGACACCACAGATTCTGTCTCCATTAGGAGCTTACCAGTAACAAGGGGAGGGAGACACGACACACACACGACTACATGAAGGATGGCAAGTGTGTAGGAAAGGCCAAAGTTCAAGGTGGGGTGGAGATTAAGGCAGGCTGCAGGGAGGAAGTCACATTTGGGCCTAGCTTAAAAGAAGAGGTAGGATCTGGAAGGTTGAGACACCCCAACAGGCAAACAGCCAAGGCCAGTGCACAACTGGAACACGTTCAGAGAACAAGCCTGCACCTGGTAGCAGTGTGGCCTGGCGCCTAGCAGGGTTAGGCACTT
The DNA here is from genome assembly GCA_008086735.1 of Cheirogaleus medius. Taxonomy (NCBI): domain Eukaryota; kingdom Metazoa; phylum Chordata; class Mammalia; order Primates; family Cheirogaleidae; genus Cheirogaleus; species Cheirogaleus medius. The sequence continues at coordinate 8,833,182 of VBSM01003044.1, forward strand.
AATAAACAGCTGATGGCTAAATGAGCACACGAAAAAATGAAAAATGCACAAGCATTACGAGAAAGTTGGAAAGGTGAGCTGAAAACAGATTATGAAGACCAGTGGTTCTTCCAAAATCACAAAGGACATTTGGCAATGTCTAAAGACATTTTTGTCCGGGGGGGAAAGAAAAACGCGACTGGCATCTAGTGGGTAGTGCGCCAGGCTGCTGCTCCACACCCTTCAACACGCAGGACAGCCCACAACAGAGAATGACAGGGCCCAAAGTGTCGAAGTGGGGAAACCTTGCTGTAAACTCCTGCTCAAGTGACAGAGGGCCACTGAGGTTTTTAAACAGAGGAAAGACCCTGCCAGAGACATGCACTAGCAAGAGGAATCGAGCAGCCTGGTTCGAGGTGGGCAGGAGCTGCCGTCAGGCTTCCAGCTGGAAGCAGCCATGAACTGAGATGCTGGGAGTAGGAAGGGAAAGGAGAAGAGAGATGGCCAAAGAGCCCTCCAAGAGTTGAACACTGATTGCATGGGGAAGTACAGGGACATTTTTCAGCATAATTAGAGGCTGTCCATTAGTTATCATTCTTGAACAGAAGATAATAGCAACAATAGATAGCTGGTATTTACTGAGATACTACTTAGTGCCCGGCACTGCACCATTCGCTACCTCAAGTAATCCTACAACAAACCCACGTGGGACAGACCATTACAGTCCCACCTTACACATGAGCAGAGGCTTAGTCACTAGCTCAAGGTCACACAGAGAAGCCAACTCTTTTTCCCACAGCACACCACCAGTGGTGTTGCAGAGCCACTATGAGGGACAGAAAGAGGACAAAACCCACTTCTCCACCGAGAGGCATCTGCCATGTACTCACTTCCTAAGCAGAGCTTGCCCCCCAACCACAGAGGGATTCCCCACAAGATAACCACATTTCAGTCCTCAGAGAGGCCAACACAGCCTGAGGCCTCTGCAACGAACCTGACTTTTTAACAAACTATACGCTCAACATCACCAGCCAGTGGGGAAGTGCAAATGTAAAGGAGTTAGCCCTTTTTGCCTATCAGCTTAGCAAAAATGAAGACAAATACCAAGATCTAGCATTGATCAAAGCTGACAAGGGGCTCTGTTAACCCTTTGGGGGGGTGTAAATTAAATTACTACAACTTCTTTGAAAGTTGGCAGTAGCTATGGAAACTAAGTGCACACACCCTGTGATCCCGTAACTGCACTTCTGAAATGCATCTACAAGAACATACAATGTATCCCAAGTAATGCAACATCACTTAAAACAGAAGTAACCAGAAACCGTGCATTTATGAAGAGCACAGATGATGAACTATGGTACAGCCACACACAGCACAGAAAACTTTGCAGCCACTCAAGAGAACCAGCAAAGTGTGTGTGCAGCCATGATGCAGAAGCATGTTCCTCGATGAGGAGGAAGGCAGGCTGCTGAACAGCACGTGGCGTTCAGAAAAAAGTGAGAAAGACACACGCTGACAAGAGGCTACCAGGGCAGCACAGGGGCCAGGTGCAGGGACAACTTTCATTTTTCACTTTATTGATACGTTCCTGTTTGAAATTTTATATGGGCAGGTATCTTACAATATTTTTAAACTTAAAAAAAAAAAAAATGTTGGGCACAAAAAGACCCTGGTAGGAAAAGGATGGGCCAATGAAGGGTTTTTTTGAACAAGGTGCATGAAGACAGACCACAGAGGCTTCTATCTGAAGCACCATAAGGACCTAAGCCCCCGTCTTCTTCCTTCCTTTAGCAACCAGAATGAGAAAGTTCCCTGCCATGGGGGAAGTAACAAACAAACAACACCCAGCAGTACGCAGGGGAAGACTCACCTGAGAAAGTGTTGTCTGCAAAGCGTAAGAGTAAACTGCTCTTGCCCACACCTGCAAGAGAGAAAGCACCGAGATGAGAGGGGCCAGGGGTCCCTCCCTCCATCCCCAACCCTTCTTTGGGGAGATGGCCTGAGCCCCAACTCTTACGAAGCTCAGCAGGACCCAGCTGAGTCAATGCTGTTTCTACCTCCTCAACCAGCCACACACCAAGAACATCTCCTCCACCCAATCCTCGACCTTTCCCTTCATCCTCCTGTAAGACAAGCTGCTCCCGCATCCCCTGGGAGACAGATGAGAAAGGGACTCGTGTCCAGGCCCTGTGCTGAAGGCCAGCCCAAAGGGAGATACCAGACAACAGAGCCAAAGTAGGAGAAGGAAGGTCAACCGAAAGATGTACTTGTGGGGAAGCCCCATAAGTACATCAAAAACACAGTCCCTAAAAAACCTCACATGGTGTACGCTTCAGATAGTGGGCGCCTAGAAATGAGGTACCGTAGAGTTGGAAACAGCCCTCGAGATAATCAGGGCCATTTGGCAGGTGAGGAAACTGAGGCCCACATAGACCAGAATATCCCCTGTCTTCCCAGGGGGGCTGTCCCTGTCAGCTGGGTTGGTGGAGAGGGGACTGCTGCCTTATACCCATCAGGCCAACAGCCTGCGCATGCTCAGAGCACGGCACTTAGCACAGTGCTCCCGGCTTAGTCCATGAACAGGCGTCTGCCTGGCCTTCCCCAGCACACAGCTGCTTCAGCCTGCCAAGTACACCTGTCCCCTGTCTTCCTGTCCCATCCCTGACCCCTGCCACCCTGAGGCCAGATGGGTCAACCGACCACAGAAGCAAAGAATTAACACAATCGAGTTGTCTGTGCGGTGAGCACTTTGATGCTCCTTTAATTGTAAATCTAACCACATCTCTTAAGAGGAGGAAGCCAAGACTCCGAGACACTGAGCAGCTGACCCAAGGTGTCTCTAAAGAGGGGGAGCTGAGATCTAAATCCAGCCGTGTCCTCCAGAGGCTACAGCGCCTCCAATGCACACTGCGGGGGAGTCTTCTTGCATCAGTTCAGGAAGGGAAAAAAGCCACCCCATGGGAGCTCCTACATCTCACTCCTGTCAAGAGTTTCAGTGGAAATGCCATCACTGCTATGAAGTCTTAACCTAGGGGCTCACAAACCTTCTCAATCTAAGTGCAAATTTGACTGTATGTGCCTATCTGTGGAAGAAGCCCACACCTGCCCCCTCATCCGCCCAAGTAGCCAAAGATGCAAACCATTGGTGCAGAATAACAGTTGTACGTTTCTAAACCTCACCCAGGCAACCTCTCTGAGCAGTCCTCTGAAAGCTCTCTTCCAAGGCGTTCTCCCAGGGAGTGAGCTGGCCGTGGATGCCCAGCAGAACTTGTTGCCCTGAGTGAACCTTGGTCTCACCTTCCCCGAGACGGGCTGGGGTGAGGCTCCTGCACAGACAGGTGCCACTCAGCCCCTGCGCTCGTGCTCACAGCCACTTCCTCATCACCCCGCCGGGAGGCTGGCTTCCTGCTAAGCCCGGGGAGAGCCCGCGTCCTGGGCTGGGTCCCCCACGTCGCTCTGCCCAGCGCCGACACCCCATTGGCCCTGCCGACTCCTCTGCTTCCTCCTGAGGCCTTCTGGGTCCAACTTACTCAGCTATCAGCTCGTCTCTGGGCTGCTGGGCTGGGAGTTCCTCCAGGACAGAGCTCTCGCCTCACTCACCTTGTGCACTCTCGGTGCCGTCCGCCAGGCCCAGCACTTAGCAGGCACCAACAAAACGCTGCTGGATGCATTTATGACCAAACAAATGCCAATCTCACCGAAAGCTCTGCTATCTAACACTATCACTGCAGCATTAACAGAAGCTGTGGTTTGCAAACTTCTGGAGGGTAACAGAATCTTTTTTTTTTGAGACAGGGTCATCTTACTCTGTCTCCCAGGCTAGAGTGCAGTGGTATCATCATAGCTCACAGCAACATCAAACTCCTGGGCTCCAACGATCCTCCTACCACAGCCTCCTAAGTAGTTGGGACTACAGACGCATGCCACCACGCCCAGCTAATTTTTCTATTTTTTATAGACATGGGGTCGCAATATGTTGCCCAAGCTGGTCTCGAACTCCTGGCTTCAAGTGATCCTCCCACCTCAGCCTCACAAAGTGCTAGGATTATAGGCGTGAGCCGCTGTGCCCCGCCATGATCAGTTTTTAAATTAAATTTTATCCAAATCCTTTATGTCTAAAACAGACAAGGGGGAGGTGCTCTCTCTGCAATGACACAGCAGCCCCTCCACTGACCCCAAGGCTCCTCAGCAGAACAGTTAAAAGCCACTAGGCTGCAGAGAGATCGCTACAGTCACCAATCATCTGCTGCTTCAGATCCGACACCAGCCTCTGACACTGCTCTAGAAGAGCAGAAATCCGCCCTGAGAAATGCCCCCTCCTATATATCCCTGGAAGGGGCTTCCTCGGAAAAACGTGCTGCAACCCTCTCCCCCGCAGCACTGGCCTAAGGGAGGAAGTGGAGGGCACCAATCAACCTTCACCACAGCCACAGCCGAAGCGTCCCATGGCCACATCTAGTGTGACCCCAAGTAATCCAGATCTATCATCCTTTACCCTGCAAGATGTGCTGGCCTGGTGGCATTCAATGCCTCTTGGGAGCCAGGAGACGCCATACTCTGTCATTGCCATGCTCGCCTGGCTGCTTTATCTGGTCCCCATCGTGCCAGCCGCACACGCATCTTCCCTCGCCCAGCTCCTGCCTGGGCACTAGGCCCCTCACTCCTCTTTGCTTCAGTTCCAGCCTCTTGAAGACCCTTAGACCCCTAGACCTTCCGGTGTTCTTAGTTTTAATCCTGCCTCAGCTGATACCTCACTGTATAACTTCAGGCAAGTCACGCCCCCTTCTCTGAGCCTCAATTTACTCATCTGTCAAGTGAAGGGCTTTAACTACTGAATGAGGATGGCTCGCCCAGGGACACAGACGAGAGGCTGTTACAAATCAGTGCCAATGTCAGAATAGCATAAGGGAACGTATAGAACCTCAGGCATAAAGAAGAGACACAAAATCCAGAAGCTTGTACAGTGTGGCAGAGGGGGAAGAACTCTACATTTATAAAGAAACCAACATTCATCTAGGGCCTACTGTTTGCCAGCCCTGACACCAGCTGCTCTCACGCACATTAGCATAGATGTGCATTAACTCCCAGCTTTGCTTGTAGATGTGCTGTGTGACTTGGGGCAAGTCAGTCACCTCCTCTGAGCCTTAGTTTCCTCATTTGATAAACCATATAAGCAACGGGTGAGAACCAGATAAGAGAGTGTCCGAAATCATCTGCTCTATCTTAAGGAGGCATACGCACAAGGAGCCCAGTTCAGGGGAGCGCATGATGTCAGACTCCTTGCTCAGCTGCCAAGGCTTAGTTTGAACTTCCATGGCTACCATCTCCCAGGCTCGTGAGGGTTCAGCTCTGAGTATCAGCTCAGTGTCAGGAGAAATCAAACAGCACAGCACCTATCTCCTTTACGCAACCTAGGCCGACATGCTCAGACTGAACTTGGAGCCAGACCACAGAAATCTTGACCCAGGGAGTCTTCTTCCACACCTGACTTTGGAGTGAAAAATCAATACACCATGTAAAATGTACTGTGAGCACGTGGGCCAAAACCATCCCCTGGGGCTTATGGGGGAGAAAGGCCAACAAGCTGCATCTTCTTGCTGAGTTTAGGCTTTTCATTTTTGGATATCAACACGCAGATCCAAGATGTCTCGCAGAGGAATAAAGACCCTGACCGTGGTGGGCTGACTGTAACTCTAAAAGGAGAGAATTCACCCTGGGGCCAGTCCCTAGAGCCAAGGCCAGGGCGGAAAGCAAATCCTGCAAAGGAAGAAGCCTCAAGACCCCGAGGAATGCCAAAGGCCATCTCCAATAGCAACACGACACAGCTTGCCCCTTTTTCTTTCATTCAAACCACAACCAATTGGGCCTCCACCTTTCAGCCTCCTTCCTCAACCACACTTTTACTCTTCTACCTCCCTGACTGGCCCCTAACTTCCCCCCTTACCTCTCCCCTCCTCTGGCAACCAAGGAAACCTCAGCCATCCTTCACCTGATCCAAACCACCAACCACATCCCAATTCAGCCTCACAGGCAAGACCAAAAACCACCCACTTCCCTGACCCAGCTATGTGATACTGCCACCTAGCACTCCTACACCCTGGGTCTCACAACCCACTTGATATGGTCCCCTGTTTCCTTAACAATCCGTGGGCTCTGCCACCAACCTAGCCTCTGCCTCCAGTCCCATGCCCTCCTTCCCCACACTCCAGGCAGATCTGGGCTATAAACTCAGCGTGCTCCCAAGCCTCCTTCCTGGACATCATATAATCCCAGCACCTCAGCTATGCTCCCATAAACCTGGGGCCTGCCTCCTTGACCTCTTGGTCACCCCATAAACCTGCTCACTTGCCACACTCCAAACACCTCTAAAATCCTCCCTCCTCTCCCAGAAACCAGTAAGTCTTTTCTAAGGACACTTAATATTCATTCACTCAACAACATATTAAGCACTTACTGGGTGCCAGGCACTGTTCTAGGCGCGGGAGATTGAGCGGTAATCTAAGCTAGGAGCCCTGAAGGAGTGTGTATAGCCAAAGCATTTCCATAATTTTGGCTGACCCACCGCCGGTAGCCCTCTGCAAACAGCAAACACTTAGTGACCACTCACTGTGTGCCAGGACCGTCCTCGACACTGTGTGTGCAATATCTCATTGAATATTGATACATCTACCGCATAAGGCAGATCCTACTATTATTCCATTTTACAGATGAGGAAACTGAACCATACAGAGAGATGACAACAATTCAGCAGGAATGTGCCAGGCCTTGGGCAAAGCGCTTTACCTGCCTTACCTCATTTAAACCTCAGAGCAAACCCATGAGGCAGGTTCTGGGAACGTCCCCATTTTACGGAGGAGGAAACTAAGGCTCACAAAGGACAATGGTGATAATAACAACATCAAGCTAACATTTACTCGGAGGCACTTTTCCTACTTTATCTCCTCGAATACTCACACCACCCAGCAGGACAAGTCCCCACTTCTCAGATGAGGCAACTGAGGCTCAGAAAGGTGAAGCAACTTGCCCAAGGTCACACAGTGAAGAAGCTGTTAGTCCCGGGATCGAACCCAGGTCTGTCCAACTCCAGAGATCGCGCGACTTGACCAAGGTCACACGTGAGGCAGGGGCAGGCGTGGTGAGCGGACCCGGCGCGCTCGGCCCCTCGGCTCCGCGGCCCCGCGCCCCAACCTCCCCTCGGCGCGGTCGGGAGCCCCTCGGCGCG
>VBSM01003044.1:8847111-8864621 GCA_008086735.1 Cheirogaleus medius
CTAACCTTGAGTGATCCTCCCGCCTCAGCCTCCCAGAGTGCTAGGATTACAGGCCTACCCCACATTTTAAAATCGTCTGCCTGCCCATGATTTCTGAGGCTCCCATCGTTAGTTGAAGGTTTGAGAATGTTCAGTTTTAGAGCATTTTCAGTTTTCTCTGGATTAGCTAAGGGTATACTCATTTGTCACTTTCAGGCACATGAAAGACAGTCTCCTCTGGAGTCACTGAAAGTCTTCGAGAATCATCTATGTTCTCTATAGACTTTCCCAGCCAAGTCCTGTAAATGGGGTGAGGTACTGATCCCTGCAGCGTGCAGAGCAGCCGGGTAGGGCCCAGGTGGGTGAAGTCCCTGGCTAGGCCTGGAGCCAGCTCATCCATCCATCTAGTGTGCTGTACGTGTGCTTTTATTTCCTGTGTGGACCAGGATGGGAAAGTTCTGGAGCACTGCTCTAAAGAATGAAAAACGCTGATGCCTAACTAGTCAGCACAGGAGAGGTAGGAGAAAGTCTAAAAAAAAATGCACTCTGGGGACAGACTGCCATTTATTAGTCTTATGACCCTGGGCAAGTGACTTCTCTGTGCCTCAGTTTCCTCTAGAAAACAGTAACAAGAGAACCTACTTCACAGTTCTGTCCAGGATTAAATGAAATGATGCCAAATATCTATTATAATTACCATTAACCCCTAAAGGATAAATTTGAGTACAATAGATTTTTAGAGTTTCTCTTCCAAATTCCTCATTTTCCAGATTAGGAAACTGGCCTAGAGAGGTCAGCTGACTTGCCCGAGGCTAGACAGCTCTACTACCCACCAGGACAAATAGCTTTTGCTTCTCTGCTGCCAAGCTCCATTGCCTCCAGGGTGTTTGGTCTGGGCTATTTTCAGGACTGCTGTGACTCTGGGCTGACAAGGTCCTTTCTGCTGGATCCACTGTCATGTCTGTGACAGCCCTTCACAGCTCACTTCCTGGAAGCTCATACCCTCCTTGCAGACTCAGAGAATGCAATTCAACATGCTCTGGGAGCCCTTGAGTCATCTCTGTCTGTGAATCAACCTCCATCCATTCTGAACAGAGAGATCTCATCCTCCTCCGGGTTCTGGAACTGGAACCTGGTGTTTTTCCTTTGGATTTTGCGTAATGAGTGTTTTTCACCTCCAAGTATGTCAGGTTTCCCTCCCAGCTGCAGACTGGGCACTGAAAGCCAGAGGTGCAGAGAAGTGTCTAATCCAAGACCCTGGAGGAAACCCTGAAGATGCTGCAGGAGCTCAGCAGGTGTCGCAGCCCACACCCCTCACGAAAAAAACGTCTGTATCTCACCGCGGCTGACTGGCAGAGGTGAACACATACGCAGACAGATTGCTGGACACATGCCCTAGGCAGCAGGGAGGACACTGGTGACCACCTGAATCCCAGAGGCAGAGAACAGTTGCCATGGCTACCAAAAGCTGCAGCCATTGGCTGCTTTGGCTATGAGGACCAACTCAGCTGACCTCTCAAGGTCCCTTCCAGCCCTGGGATTCTACAGTTACCTCAAACCAACTGAGACCATGTCTGCTGCAAGAAAATAGGAAGTCCTGTGACATAGAAGGCTCAGGCATCGAAAGCAAGGATTTCAGTGGAAGTGCTTTAGAGGTCACCTTGTCTTATTCATCACAAGTGTTGAGTCACAAGCCTACTTTCTAACTTGGGGCATTATTAATAACCAAAGTCTTGCTGGTTTTGGTATAGCATTTTATACTTTTTACAAAGTGAGTTAGCTTCCACTTTCATTTCTTTTCCTTTTACAGCTCCAGCCAGTAATTTTGATAGAGATTTGTTCTGTGTTGTGACCCGGGGAACAGCCCAGAAAAACTTGCGTCACTAGGCCCAGTGGGGTGTGCTCCATCAGACAGGACGCGTGTGTCACGAGCCTTCTAAGAATCAGGAGGAAGGAAGTCATTCATAAAGGAGGCAGATGCTGAACTGCAACTTGGTTTCCCCTTGCAAGTCCTTCAACTGTAGGAATGTGCTTCTTTCTTACTCCACAGAGGGGATGGATTTCTCTTTACAACCTGATTACCAGAAACTCCCTACCTTTCCAACTCAGAACAAAGCAGGGAAGTGGCTAATTCAAGTCCTGCGTTCTCCACATTGGAGGAGACCACAGGTCAGGCTGTACCCTTCTCACTTGGGACAAAGAAGTCTGTAGGGATTGGTAAGACTTATGAAAACAGGGGAGAGGGCCACCCAGAAATTAGAGAACTGCTCATACTTACAAAAACAGTTGCAAAGCTTTCCTTATTCCTGATGCAGGAAGCTTCATATTTAATGGATGTTTGAGATTTTTAAAAATCTGCTTGTATCAAGATTAAATCAAAGCCTTTATTAAACGTTCCTCCTTCAAACAGCCTGCATGGAAACCTACACCCCTCCCTAGACCTGTGAACTGTAAGCTGTGTATCATTTTCAACTGATAGGGGTCAGATCCAGTCAGGCCTTACAATATCAAAAAGCCAAGCCAAGACACACCACACTGGGCAAGCACCCACCGTTCTGTGCCCCTCTTGGGATCTAGGCAAAAAGTAGGTAGTGCTGGCGCTAGAACCAGAGCTCAAGCACAGAAGAGGAACCCACAGTTTGACTTGTTCCAGACCCAGCTGCACCAAGCTGGCCGGGCAGCTCCTGGGCTGCCACTCACAGAGGCTACGCGTGTGCTTTGCCTTCTCTTCTCCAAAGAAAAGGGTGAGAGATGGAGGAGGCGATTTTTAGTTGTGTGTGGGTTTAAGGCTTTGGCTGTGGTCTGTTGATATATTAGAATACTTTCTGGGAACGCCATCTCCTAAGCTCCCCATCAGAACAAACGTATTTTCAAAAATGAAAACATTGAACAAAGATGCGGAGCTGCAACACTGCCGTGGAGCCCGGGCCTCTCATGTCAGGATGGTGTCGTCCACCTGCTCCGTGGAGTCGGCCTGGCTGGCCAGCTTCTTCAGAGACCTTCGGTTAACCTCATTCAGCACCTCCAGACTGGCCACGTCCAGGATCTTGGAGAGCGACTGTAGGGAAGGGTGGATGTGAGGAGACAGTTAGAAAATATGGCTTCAGATTTCTCCAATCAAATACAGACAAAATGAACGTCTACCTCACAGTTAGAGGGAATCAGGCCCAGGGAAAGCCCAGAAAAGCACTCCTCATGCGGCTGTAGTTTTCAGTGCTTTAAAGGCTGCTGGGGGCAAGGGACTGAGTGATCAGGGCTCTGGGCTTCAACCGGCAGCTCTACTGGGACCTGCTGTGTGTTTGGGTGCTGTGTGAGATTTAATTTGCTAAACCATGGGAAACGTGTGTTTTCAGGAACTAGGCCAGTCACCTGAATCTCAGTCTGCTCTTGAAAGCTAACACATCCAAGGTGGCAGAGAAGAGTATGAGGCTTAAATATCGTCATACAGAAGAAGAGCTGCAAGACAAATGCCCACAGCATCCCAGGGGATGCTCCAGTCAGCCCCAGGCTCCCACCTGAAACGCCTCTTCGCCCTGCCTCATCTTGAGGAGGTTGACAATCGCCTGGTCGCTGTAGGCCCTGACGACGGTGTTCTTATCCTTGGTGTTGTCAAGAAGAGCCTTCAGGATGGGCTTGATGGCTTGGGGGTCCAGGGGTGGCAGAGGTTCCTTATTTGCCCACCAGATCATCTTCTCAGCCACCAGCCTGATGTCACTGGATGGGTTCTGCAAACACTGTGAAGAGGACCACAGACAGGCTTCTGGACATGCATATCCAGTTTGCTTCTCAAAAAAGCCCAAATCCTAGCCCTGACACTCTCCCTTCAGCGTGGCCACTGACCCCACTGCTCCTGTGGGAGGGTGCTGGCATGACTCAGCCTTGGCTACCCACCCCCATCTCATGCCACTCTCTTCTCCCCTTGCTCGCTTCTCTCTGCCCACACCGGTTTTTACTTCCCCAAACATGCAAGGCTCCTTCCAGCCTCGGGTCAAAACACTGGCTGGTCCCACTGCCTGGGTCACGCTTGTCCCGGATCCTCGCTTGGTTGGTTCCTTCTCATCCTTCGGAGGTCCCCTGACAACCTTATCTGTATTAGAGCCCTCTCCATGGGCTCCAGGGATCTCGACTGCCTTGAAGATCCAGGCCAGCTGGGTGCACAGTGGGTACTCAGTAAATAAATGCTGAATGAACAAGTGAGTGCAGGCTGATGCTGTCGCACATGGGCCCAATCCAATCAGGAAACTCTCAGTGGGCTCTGAGCGTCTTCAGGGTAGAGGCAGTCACCCTCTGGAACTTGGTTACTCAGAGTGAGGTCTGCACACAGCAGCACTTACACAGCCTGGGAGCTTGTTACAGAGTCTTGGGCATGGCCCCATTTCATTAAAATATAGAATCTGATTCTGATTTCTGTGCACACTAACATGTGAGAAGCATACTGTGTTACACAGGCCGTGGGGGCCTTGCTGTCAGATTGCTCAGCTCTCCTAATTAGGGCCCAGTGCTCCAACATAAGAACCACACTAGTAAGTGCCGGGCCAACTAAAGGAGGGAGGTAGGAAGAGAGATGTATTAAGACTGGAACCCAGGTCTGACCCTAATTTCACAAAACCAGGGTGCCTAGAAAGAATGCCTAAAATAGACTGGGTACACTGGCTCATGCCTGTGATCCTAGCACTTTGGGAGGCCGAGGTGGGAGGATCGCTTGAGCCCAGGAGTTTGCGGTTGCAGTGAGCTATGATGACACCACTGTTCTCTAGCCCAGGTGACAAGGCAAGATCGTCTCAAAAAAAAAAGTCTAAAATAGTGGTTCTTAACTTGATTTGGGATTACAGGTCAATTTGGACACTCTTTCAAAGAAAAATGCACAAAGAAGGGGCCGGGCGTGGTGGCTCACGCCTGTAATCCTAGCACTCTGGGAGGCCGAGGCAGGCGGATCGCTCAAGGTCAGGAGTTCGAAACCAGCCTGAGCAAGAGTGAGACCCCATCTCTACTAAAAAATAGAAAGAAATTAATTGGCCAACTAAAAATATATAGAAAAAATTAGCCGGGCATGGTGGCACGTGCCTGTAGTCCCAGCTACTAGGGAGGCTGAGGCAGGAGGATTGCTTGAGCCCAAAAGTTTGAGGTTGCTGTGAGCTAGGCTGACGCCACGGCACTCACTCTAGCCTGGGCAACAGAGTGAGACTCTGCCTCATTAAAAAAAAAAAATGCACAAAGAAACCCTCTGTCTCTAAGGGTTCAGAGGTCTCCGGGAGGCCATCCATGGAGAACTAGCATCCAACGGGTTGAGGGCACATTTCCAGTGTTCTTTGGTCCTGGGGCCTGGGTAGGGGGTTATACACAGTCCCTGCTCCACTCACCTTGATGAGCAGGCTGGAGAGTCTGGCTGGCAGCTGTCCTCCTCCTGTCTCAATGTGGTATCGCATCAGGAAGCCCATGCCCCGTACCCCGCTAACCGCGATGGGGATCTGTGGAGAACAGACAGAGCTAGAAAGCACGCGTCCTGCTCCTTCCTCAGAGCAGCACAGCCAGAAAAATCCCACTCCCAGGAGTCTCCAGGACCCTCCGCCACCTCTGTCCTCCTTTACTGCTTCATATCTAAGACTCCCCGACAGCTCTCATGCAGACAGGCTGCCCTGGCTGACAGGCACAAGAGCAAAGTCACTGCTTCCCAGGAGCAAGGATCAGAGACCTTCTGACCTAGAAGGAACGCTAGATCCTCCAACCCAAAGTCTTTGTTTAGATGATGAAACTGGGGCCCAGAGGGATCAAGTAGTGGTTCAAGGACACAGCAGGCTACTGACAAAGGTAAAATTAGAACCCAGGCCTCCTGACCCCCAGTCTGGGGTTTTCCCGTTTCTCGTCGGTGAGGTGGTAACCGTGGCGGCTGGGCTAGGGCGGGGGAGGACTGGTCTGGCTGTCGGAAAGCCTTACCCTGTCTGCTGTGGCATTGCTGAGGATCATTTCCTGGACTTCGCTGCTGTATTTGCCAGCACAGAGTCTGCTGGGAGCCACGTTCACAGCCACGGAGAGTGCCAGGCTCCGCCCATGCCGAACCATCCAGTCAATGCCGGACACGTCCGCTGGGTAGAAGGACACAGCTGGGGTCAACCCACACTTTACAGCATGTCCCCACTACCCACCTCTGCGACCAGCATGCTGCTGACTCAGAACGTGGCGGAAAGCCCAGGCCACAGTGCACATGGACCCCCACCATGCTCTCCTGGAGAAGCTCCCCGAAGCAGCAGATTAAGGAGAGGCCTCTCACAAACCACTTCAGGCTTGGAGCTGTATTTTTTGAGCAGAGACAGGACTGCGGGACCACTAGAAACTCGACTGTTTAACAGCTGGATTCCCAAGGGTAGTCCAATTGCTAAAAGGTGCTCATGGACTCTCCCCCAGGGCTGAGAGGCCCGTGTCTCTGAAGGGGAACTCCCAGTATGCAAGAGACCTACCTAGCAAGCACTGCTGAAGGACGGTGCTAAGCTCCTCTTCAGTCAAAAAGGCACACAGTTCCCCCAGGCACCCGGCCGAGGAGATGCGGGTGTTGTCCTGACAGAGCAGAGAAGGGAGTGAGGGGGTGCAGGCGACAGCACTAGCTCCACAGGAACCAGGGCAGACAGCTCTGGAGCCTGGGATGGAGGGCGGCAGGAGCAGAACCAACCAACTAAAAAACTGGACAAATCCAGTCCTTCCTTTTAGGCACTCCGTGCTCCCAGTGCCAGATTGGGACTGCCATTCACTGCCACTTGTGGTGGAGTTAAACATTACAAACCCAGCACTTCAGTTAATTATAGAAAACTCCAGTGTGTATGCATATGGTAATCATCCTCATAATAGCAATAATAACTATATTTACATAGCACCTTTCTTCTTAGGAAGTCTGAATGCTTTACATCCATTATCTCCATTACTATCAACAGCCCTGTGCAGCAGGGAGGGGCTTAGAGAGGGACCTGCCCACGGCCACCTGGGAAGCCAGCTAGAGACACCCACTCTGAGCTCCTTTCCCCATGGAGCTTGTAAGTCACTGTGCCTGGAAGGGCTCCCTGCTAACTCTCTACTGTGTGAGTGCCCCACTGCCCTCTAAATTATTTGGGTTTGTCTTAAGAAGTCAAACTGAAGCCACTGATCAACCCAAGGAAGACGGGTGAAGGTGAGTACTTCTGTCAAAACCAAAGCCAGGAACACAATCAGCTCCTTGCCACTCCTCCCTGGCCAGCTAGCTACGGAATACCAAGAGGGGAGATTTTAAGTTATGTGCCATATTACTAATAGCTGCCAACTTGACATGTGTCCCCCAAAATCAACCAGCCAACTCACCCATCAGGGATTCAGGAACCCATGGGGAAGCTAATGCCAGGCTGGCACCCTGGACTGCCACCTTCAACCCCAGCGGAAGCTCTGAGGCTAAGAGGATGGGCTGCCAGCAGTCTGGACCTCTGAGCTCCAAACAGAAGCCCAGGTGCCAAGCAAGGCTAAAGCCGGCCCAGACACCCACTCTCTCTAACTCAGTCTATTTTGAGCTCCACTGTGGTGAAATGCAAATTTTCTTAAATACTACCTTTTGCTTGTGCTGTGCATGGCTCTGTGAAAGCCCTGACAGACTGTGACCAAAAGAGGGTAGACTCTCCCATCTGTACCCACAGAGGCGGCAAGGGCAATAGTCCCAGAGCAGGTGGCTGGGGCTCACAACCAGACCTGCAGAGCCGTGGCAAGTGCTGCAGCAGCAACGGCCGACCCAGTGTGTGTACACAATGAGGCGTAAAACCACAGGAGCCCAAAGGCCCACTCTCCCAAGATTAGCCCTACAAATGTAAATCAGGCCCCCACAACAGAAGGCTGTCTGTGAAAGTGGCAACAGAAAACTCTTATCCATAGACTCAACTCCCTTGCTGGACACGCCAGCATGCTGGGCAGCAGGTGGGCACTTGACAGATGCTTCCAGACTGGGTGAGGCTAATGGAATTGGGACAAAACCAGGAGTCACAGGCCCAGAATCTGGTTTTGACTCTACCACTTGTTAAAGTGTGACCCCCAGACAAGTCTTACCCTCTAAAACAGACCTCTAAGATGTCCCACCTGGACGTACATAGAGACCGTTTATCCCACCAGACACTAAGTTTCTTGAGGTCTGTGACCATGAGAGCTTATTCACCTCTGGGCTAGGCCCTTCAGCTTAGCAAATGTTTCCGGAACCAATAAATGAGCTTCTTCATTATACACAGAGGGAGATAAGGGGCAGAGAGGGAAAGTGACTTGTTTAAGATCAGAGAGCAAATCGGTAAGAGATCTAGGACTCTACAAACCTTACTTGCCTTATCTGTAAAACAGAATAATCAGTATCAATAATAGCTGCCCCATCTCTCTCATAGCCTGAGGAAATGCTTGGTAAACCACAAGGAGTGATACAAATGTCAGGAGTGTTATTACTACTGACCAGTTGGCAGCTGTACCAAGTTCTTCTAGCACACAGCAAAGAAGCCAACCAAAGAAAGGAGAAGGGAAACTAGTGGAGCCCACCAGCCCTGCCGTCCACCTGCAGCAGTACCTCATCGTGTCCCAGCATGCTCAGCAGGAGCGAGACGATGTTTTTCCGGATGACAACATCCACTTTGGCCCCTGCTCCCTGAATCACAAACCTCAGGGCCTGTAGCATGGTGTCCCTACAAAACCAACACACCAACTCAAACCCTGGCTCTCCACCAGTGCCCCCCTACCCCCTGCCAGCACAGGCACAACCACCTGGACCCCTGGAGGCGACGGCACTCCCTTGCCAGCACCTCACCTGACGCCAGGGTCCTCCATGACACGGATTCCATTGAGCAGCTCTGTGAAGAGGGGATCCACTTTGATGTGGATGGAAATGAGCTTCCCTAGCGCGTCAGCAGCCTTAAGGCGCACACCTCGGTTGGAGTCCTGCAGGGCTTTGGTGAAAGTGGTCTGCAGCTGGGGCAGGAAGGGCTTCAGGGCAATCCCAACCTGTGGGAGGAACCCGCACACAAAAAGTACAGCTGTGGCAGAGCCCAAGGCCACAGTGTGCTGTAGACACAAGAACAAATGACAATCCCAAACCGCCACAGCTAGCCCAGCTCTCACACGGGGCGAGGAACAGACAGCCCATAAGAGAAGGGCCAACCACAGACAGGCTTCGCTCAGCCTCCTCATTGTTTTCAGCATCTCTGATGTACTAGAGGAGGAGAAGGAGGCGAAAGCAGCCTTCTCCCAGGGAGCCATCTCACAGCCGTGGCTGTATTGGGGCTTGGCTTAGTGGAGATCTGTCCACACAGACAAGTGACTCAAAACCTCCTTCTCTGAATACTTTAGAGAACAGGGCAGGCACACAGCTGTCAGCAATGTTGATGCGCAGTTCTAATGCCAAGACAGGGACATGGATCAGACGTGTAGTAAAAGCAGCTACCATCTACTGAGCAACTGATACTCAGGCTAAGCACTTTATATTTGGCCAACAGAACAAGCCTACAAAACAAATGGCCTCAGAGAGTCCTCCCTATACACGTGTACCCACCTAATTAAAAAACCAGCTCACCCTCTGACTGTATATAGAAAAACAGGTACACTTTGGATAAGGTACAGATGGGTCCAAGAGCAGAGATTTACTTATTGTTAAATGGGAAAATCAAAGTGGCTGTTTGGAAGTTCAATGCCAATGGAGGTCTGGAAATATTGCAGTCGAGTACGTTCGCAGGCTGCAGGGAGGTTCACCCCAGAGGGAAGCTGGTAAATCTGAGGTGGGAACCATCTGTCCATGGGTAACATCTGACACATGGCCTGAGGGACAAATCCCATGAGGTTAAGGGCTCCATTTGTGTCTAGAGTTACAAACACCACAGAAAAAAATAGCACAGAATGCAAGTGAAGGTGATATTTAATTTAAAAAAAAAAAAAACAAACAAAAAAACCCCCTCAATTTTCTACAAAATCAGGCCAATACAATCCCATTTTCTACCTGGAAGTTCCTCCCACACCCACTTCCAAAAGGAAAAAGCTACAAATTTTAAGCTTGCTTTTATTTCCAGTAAAACTATGAGAATTCATTTTCTTTCTTTCTTTTTTAACAAGTCTTGGCTCTGTTTATACTTTTTTGAATCTAAAGGGTTTAATTATTACACCGTAAACATTAGAAATGGTCAATACATCAGAGCTTTGCTTAATACTTTTGGCAAAAACTGAACTCATTTCAGTTGTTCTCAGACTTCATCATCACCTCATCAGAGTCTTTGCATCTCCTCTCATGTGGCTGTGGCAAAGAACTGAAGCATCTTGAAACAATGTCTGCATTGTATTCATGTGGTCCTGAATTTTGTCCTCTGAAGCAGTAAATTTTCAAAATAATACCAATTAACATGTATTGAACATGCCTGACATTATTTCATCAAATGCCCACAATGAACAGCCCAGCAGGAGGCAGGCAGCATGACTACTCTTACATCATAGGTGAGAAAATAGGTTCAGAGGTTATATGGCTTTCCCAAGGTCATCCCAGTGATACAGCTACTATGTGGAGGGCTTGGAATTAAACCATGGCGTAGCGTGTCTAGAGTCGAAGTCTTAACTCTCTCTGCTCTGCCATCTCTCCACGATAAAGCTGTTGCCCTACTGCCACATGACACCTTGTGTCAGTCCCCTGCAGACAGATCTGTTCTCTAAGATCTGAACGGACCAACAGAAGGAACTCATCCATCACCCACCTTGGCCAGCAAGAGGCTGAGTGTCTCGAGCAGAGCCGCCTTCACGTTCCAGCTGAACCGGTCCCCCAGGATGCGGATCAGAGGGCCGGTTATGCTGACCACCGAGGGCCTCAGGGCATCAGCCGAAGTCAGGCGGATCACCAAGCCTAAGGCTTTGGCTGCTTCCTCTTTCTGTTCAGGGCTGCCAGTCAGGACTCCTTCCCGCAACACGGGAAGGATAGAGGTTACTCCCTGATAAGAGAACCATACTCAAGAGTCAAATCTCAACTGACCTGGGCCCAGGTGTCTCCCACGCAAAGTAAGGTACTCCTGACAGCTATCCTCTCCTCAGCTCCACAGGAGATACTGACTGAGGCTGAATCTCGTGATCACAACCTGAGAGGGTGCTGGCTAGGGAACAGTCTTGACTGGACAGTGACAAAAAGACAACAGCCCCAACAGGCCTATTGCACCGAGGTTCACACACTGCTGTTACCTCTGTGACCCACTTGCTCTGGCCAAGGTGACCTCCACAGCTTAAACTGTAGTGTGAACCCTGTCCCCATCTGGCCACCACGGGAGGAAACACATCAGGAAGGTGCTGAGCACCCAGAGCGTGATGTCAGATTGGCATGGCTGCTGCTCCCACTGCCCCATCACAGACCTGGGACTGGGGTGAGGGTACAAGAAGGCCCAGGAAGGCCACAGGCCCACAGCCCCCTGCACCACGGGGCCCTGACTCACCTTCTTTGGGAGGCAGAACCCTGGCACGTGCTCGCCTTTACTCTCATTCCCTATGAGCCGGATTTCCTTGTGCAGTTCTTCAATTAGTGCCAACTGGTTGCCAGCATCTAGCTTCTGTGGGAACCCAGGAAAAAGCGGAGAGGATGCACAGCCCTCTCAAGACTGCTTGAAACTAATATAGCAGGGGGAGGGCGTGGGCAAGAATATGAACAAGACTAGCACGAGGTGATAAATGTTAAAGCTGGTTGATAGATACATGGGAGATTCCTGTAAGAGTCTATCCTTAAATGTCTGGCATGTTCTATAATCAGAAGTTGGTTGTGGGGTTAACGGTCCCCTTACCTTGGTGATGGCATTCAGGGCATCCCAGCTCTCCTCCAAAACCACAGGGCTGGAGTCGTTGAAGAGGCGGATCAAGCCTGAGACCAAGCTCCGCAAGTGGCTGGTGTAGTCAGCCTTCGAGCGGGAACAGTAGATGTTGAGGATGATGGCGGCAGCCTGCCTCATGCCCACCTCAGGGCTGCGGGTGGCTTCCAGCAGATCTTCGATGATGATCCGGTGCCCTGTGTCATCCTCTACTGAAAGGATCACAGCCTGACAATTGGCCATCTCCTAAAAATCACAGGGGACATATGTGTGCTAAGCACAGATCCTTGCGGGCAGGACAGGATGGCTGTTAGAAAGTGATGGGCGTGACCATGACCATGATCCCCTCACCAGCTGCTCATCCGGAGTCCCGAGCTTCTCCTTCAGGGCCAGCATGACTGCAGGGAGGATCACTCCAAGATGACGGGTCAGGGCATCGCCTGCCACAGATGAAAGGAAAGCCAGCACCCGGGTATTGACAGGGGGAGTAGTCAGCTGGTGGAAGGATGACAAACATCAACTCAATGCCATGCACCTCTGGAATGACCTCGTGGATTAGGGCCAGAGGATGTTTGCCATGTGTCGGGATTTACCTTGGGCACGAGGTAGGGCAGCACCACACGACTTTTAATGGCCATAACTTGCTTCAGACCATCCAAGGCAAATTCAGACACCTCCTCATTATCCTGCAGAGGGACATTGGGGACAACCCTGAGGAGTGGCTCCTGTCCACATCTCTGCTGTCTGAACGAGCCATGGCCAGCTTCCTGCTCCACTCCCCTCCCCTTCCTGTGCACCCACGTTTACTTACAGTCAAAGGAGAAGCACAAGCCAAATCTGATCTTGCTGCACCCACTCCCTCTGGAGGGCCCACATTCTGATTGCCTTGGCAGAATAATCCCCCTACATTTTGCTTCTACAAAGACAGCAAAAGCCAAACTGGTAGGTGTGTGGCAGATCCACTCACCAGCTGCTTCAGTAGAAACGGGAGGATGTCCTCCAGAGCCTGGTGGCCAATGGTGGAGTGCAGCTGCTCGAAGGTCTTGGCGGCCGCCTCTCTGACCTCCTCCAGGGGGTCACACAAAGCCTTCCTTGCCGTAGGCACAAGGGACTCGGAGAAATACAGCACCTGCAACAGCAAGTTGCAACCGTACCAGGCTCAGAAAAGGTGAGGAAGGAGAAGTAAGCGAGGGGACACAGGCAAGGGACTCTAACCCAGCCAGGCCACCCAACTCCCTTTGTCTGACTTTTCTTTTAACTTAAGTCCTTACTGCGAAAATTCTGCAATATAAAAAAGCAGAGAGGGTATGTGATGCATTCCCATGTTTCCTGCACCCAGACTTATCAATTAATAGCTTGAGTGTTTTAGGCGAGTTCTCCAGATACTTCTCTAAGAACTCAAACTCCTTCCTTCGCACTGGCAAGGCCCAGTGCGATTTGGCCTCCTCTCCCCCTGGGCTCTTTCTTAGAAAACTCCAAGTCCTTCTCCAAGTCTCAATCCAAGTAGTTCCTCCACCAGGCAGTCTCTGGGTCTGCCACAGGGCCAGCAATGGCTCTGTTCTCTTGGTAACCAGTTCCACCACGGCAAAGCTCACTCTGGACTCTAAAAACTAGCTGGTATTTTGGCCTCACTTCAGGACTATGGGTGCCTTTTGGGCAAGAATTCAGCCTCTGGAAGACTAAGTATTCAATAAATCATAACTCTTTTTGGTGACAGAATTTGATTTTTGCCAAATGCAAATTTAAAACACCAAATGTGAGACATACTGATACACACAGGAGAGGGATCAGTAAATCAGACTAGGATGCCCAGGGCTAAACAACTAGCTACTTTCTGACATTTCTAATTGGCCGTCCACTTACTCACTTTGTTTTTTCACCCAAAGATGAAGACAGAACCTATCTGCATATATGCTCAACCTACGCCCCTGGAGTGTTTTGAGGATCCATTACCTCAGAATCTAAGGTGAAACCCCTTGAATGCTGCTGCTATGGCAACAGTGTATTGCTACAGACAGGATGTGTCTGTCCACCCACTGGGTGCCTTAATTCTTTCTTACCTGCTCCACTCCTGCTCAGGATGAGCGCACACCCCTCCGGCTCCCCACAGCCCACTACCACTCACACACCTGTGCACCCCCTGCCACTAAGGGGTAGCACCCATTTTAGCTGGACTGATATAGTGTCACAAAAGGGACTGATCCTAAGCAACCTCCAGAGTGGGGAGAGAGAGATCATCTCCACTTGCAAAGCCACTCAAGGAGGCCTCCGAACCGCTTACCTCTTAGCCTGCAAAACTGACAGGAAAGCTGAGGAGGAGGAAATTGTCTACATGTGGCCTGGCCAGCACCCCTCCAGGGTGAGGCTGGCATGTCCCTGAGGTCTAGGCGAACCCTCTGAGGTGAAGCTCCTCCTGTCACCTCCCCCTGCTCTGGGTCATGCCACCTGCTGCGGGGCCCTAGGAGATACTCACGGCGTCCCGGCTGGTGGACTTCATGATCTCACTCAGCCCGATGCACACACCCTGCCTCTCGTCACTCTTCTGAGACCTCAGGCCGTCTTCAAGGATGGGGATGATCTCAGGCAGGATTTTCTCCCCTAACTTTCTGACCAGATCTCCCAATGTCCTTGCTGCTATCTGTCAGCAGAGATCAAATCAGGACATCAACTCCCTTGCAAGCCCCAGGGCACCCAGAAGACAATTGCAGAATGAGGGCCCTGGAACCTTGTAGGCTTTATCTGAGTCACTGACTCAACTTCCCCAAATGATCTAACCCCTAAAGAGCTCTCAAGGTGCTCGCAAAACACTACAAAATTATCTGTTTCTACAGTGGTGCAATCATAGTCACCTACTCTCAAGTGATCCTCCCACCCTGGCCTCCCAAAATGCTGGGATTACATGCGTGAGCTACCACACCCAGCTAATAAATTTCTTTTTCTTTCTTTCTTTTTTTTTTTTTTTAAGAGACACAGTCTTGCTCTGTCACACAGGCTGGAGTGCAGTGGCCTGTCAATCATAGCTCACTGTAGCCTCAAACTCCCAGGCTAAAGTGATCCTTCTGCCTCAGCCTCCTGAGTAGCTGGGACTATAGGCATGAGCCCCTGTGCCCAGCAAGAACTCTTAACCTTGTGCTCTTGCTTAAGGGAATTTGGGAATCTTGAACAAACAATTAAGGGAAAAAGTCTATCTCCTCTCAGAGGCCTCATGCAAACCTTTCTTTATAGACAAACACACAATTTGCTTGCCAGGGATGGGTTGGAAATGGGCCAAAGGGGACTGGCAGAATTGACCATAAGCCCAGCCGGGGCACCTCCTTCCAACCACTGAACCTTGTCTGCCCCCACCAGCACCAGCCTCACCTCACACCACGCTGTTCCACCCAGCTGCCATACTCCAGTCACCCTGGCCTTGCTCAGCCCCTCCCATGTACCAAGTTCCTGCCCAGCAGGGGTTCTGCAGACCCTATCCTTGTATCTAATGCACCATTATCTCAGTCTGGAATGGTCTCTCGCCTCCTCAGCTGGTTAGCGCTTACCCATCTTTCATCTGTAAGCATCATTTCTTCTGAGAAGCATTCATCGACACACATGCACACACACACTGCTAGGTCAAACACCCCGATTATAAGCATTTGCATTGCCATGCAGCACTTGCCACAGTTGCATTTTACATCTCTTATGATGTAAAATAGATCAAAGATAATCAGTGTGATTATCGGATTAAAATCTACCTCTTCAACTAGACCGTAGGACAAGGAATGAGTCTGCCTTTCTTCCCCATTAAGTCTCCAGGTGCTAGCCCACTGCTTAGCACACAGTAGATGCTTAATAAATATTTGCTGAATGACTAAGTAAATAATGTTCTCCTGTTAGGGAGGGGACCCTATGTGTTCTCCCAGGCTCTGCAGACCCAGCTTTCTAGGCTCTGAAAGGAGTCACCAGGAGGTGCTGGGCCAGAGCAAGGCCCATGAAACTTACCGTTCTCTTATCTGCGCACGTGCTGGCCAGGAAACCCAGCAGGAGCCCAAAGAGGGTGGGCAGGATCTCACGCAAGGTGCGTGGGGTATTGGAGACAACAATCTTCCAGACATGCAGGGATGCCTGCCGTACCACCAGCTGGGTGTCTGAGCGGCCCATGTACAGTCCTGCCAACACCCGGTTCCGCCGGTCTACCCCCAGGGCAGTGATGATGGCCTGCAGCCAGTGGGAGGGGACAGAGAACAGGGTGGTGAAGCCTCCACAGGATGAGTCTCTGGATATACCCTACCAGTAGCAGAGGCAGGAAAAACCACCAGGCAGGCACCTTGTTGGACTGAGCAGTTCCAAAGTTGTCATCCTCGGAGGCAGTTTCTGTGGTCATCTTCCCAGTGACTCCTGAGATGTGGAAGAGAAGATCCCCAAGGAGCTGAACAGAGCTGAACCTGAGAAAGAGGCCAAGAACACAGTCGCACAGCTGCAAGGGCATAATCAAGCACTGTACAGAAGACAGACTGGAAAGAAATGCACCCTAAATATTCATGGTGGTTATCTTGGGATAAGAAAATAGTTCTGGCCGGGCGCGGTGGCTCACGCCTGTAATCCTAGCTCTCTGGGAGGCCGAGGCGGGCGGATCGCTCAAGCTCAGGAGTTCGAAACCAGCCTGAGCAAGAGCGAGACCCCGTCTCTACTATAAATAGAAAGCAATTAATTGGCCAACTAAAAATATATATAGAAAAAATTAGCCGGGCATGGTGGCGCATGCCTGTAGTCCCAGCTACTCGGGAGGCTGAGGCAGGAGGATTGCTCGAGCCCAGGAGTTTGAGGTTGCTGTGAGCGAGGCTGACGCCACGGCACTCACTCTAGCCCGGGCAACAGAGTGAGACTCTGTCTCAAAAAAAAAAAAAAAAAGAAAATAGTTCTAAGACTGATTTCATTTCTTTACACTTTCCTACGCATCTTCCAAGTTTTCTGCTAATAAGCATGTATTGCTTTAGTTGCAGAAAAGACAAAACATTTTTTAAAAATACGTGGAAATTTCTACAATAAAAGTTATAAAAAGAGAGAGCGCACACACAAAAGAGAAACACTAACAGTAAACTAGGAAGATTGATCATCAGAAGTGAGGAAACCGAGAGAGGCCTTAAAAGGATAAACTTTATTTCTCTGCAAATTAAATTAGGTTTGTTGTTTTTAACGATTAGAACAGTCATATTTAAATTGAAATTGCAAGAAATACATAAAAACATGTAGAGATATAAACAATTATTCAAACCCTCACTACCCAGGCAATCACTCTGACACTCTGGTGACAACCCATACCAATCTCCCTATACACAAAGACACCCACACACCCCCCATATGATGTGGGAAGCAGGCCTACACTACGTGGCTGGGGCATGGCCTGCACTGTCCTATCAATAATAGGTTGAGGACCTTTCTGTGTCAGCTAATACTATCCTATACCATTCTGTGATGGCTGAATGAAAGTCCACGGTAAGGATGTGCTATATTTCTAAATCAACCTCAAATTTTTCAAATGACAAGCAATACTGCAACAAACATCCTTATGGCAAATTAGTGCAACCTCTACAGAAAACAATTCGGAGATTTCTCAACAAGTAAAAATAGATCTACCATTCAATTCAGCAATCCCACTACTGGGGATCTACCCAAAAGAAAAGAAGTTATATCAAAAAGATATCTGGGGGCCGGGCGCGGTGGCTCACGCCTGTAATCCTAGCACTCTGGGAG
>VBSM01003044.1:8879283-8890269 GCA_008086735.1 Cheirogaleus medius
AAAAAAAAAAAAGGGAAAAGTGAGAAACAACCTAAAAATACCCATCAAAAGGCCAAAAGTTAAAGAAAACATGGTACACCCGGAGCACAGATAAAATCAATAAAATAGATCTATATACACTAATATGGAAAGACACCCAAAGTATAGTCACATGCAAGAAGCAACATGACCCATTTTTACCTTAAAAAACCTCCAATGCTGAGTTGTGTGGCTACTGTATGCATAAACACACACCCTCTACTTCCCTGCCAGAACTCCTCATGGGTCAGGAGGTGTCAAAAGCCCCTGCCTCCCTGACCCCTCTCAAGCCAAGGGGAGAGCAGCGCTCCCCTGCCAACCTCGTCCACACGTCCAGGTTGGGTGCTGGGGGAGGCCCTCAGCTGGGCATGGACGGTGAGGATCTGAAGAATCTGGGCCATCCGCTCTTCGTCTTCCTCATTGTGGTGGGGCATCTCAGTCAGCACCATCTTCAGAAACGGGAAGACCAGGGAGAAGGCTGGTGCGGACAAGGGCGCAGCATCTGTGAGAGCAAGAAGCAGATACAACGCTGCAGGCATGCCAGGGCCCTGGGCTGATGCTGCCTGTTTCCCTCCATAGGGCAGGTGAGCAAGGGGGAGGGCCAGAGGCCCTTCTGACACCTGGAAGCACATGGGACAATAGGAACAGCAGGATGGCAGCTAGTAGCCCAGCTCTAAAACCAAGCCTGCTTCTATCCCAAACGCTGCCCAGTTCCAGGACATAGAAATTAAAACAGGAGATCGGTGACAAGAAGTAAACCCTCACCGGGAATCACAGCCAGCCACAGAATGCCAGGTCCAATTTTCCAGATGAGGAAACCAAGGCCCTAGGCTCAGGAGGCCCCAGGTGACTCATGTAGCCGTCCCCATGCCAGCTCACATTGCCTTGTGCCCTTGGTCCCCGCCCGGCCCTTACCTGGCTCTCCCTTGCCGACCCTGCTGGTGATAGTGTGAGTGTGCAGCAGTGTCACTGCCCTCTTCACAGCCACTGACAGCTCTTCCTGGCACCAGGACCTATCCAGAGCACACTCTGGCTTCAGCATGCGCAGCGTCACGTGGCTCACCAGAGTGCCTGCGTTGAAGAGAAGAGACCAGCAGGGGATGACTCACACAGAGACGCAGAATCTCACCATGGCACAAGTGAGGGGCCCTCTGGCATAATAGTCTGTTTCCCCAAAATGTCCTCAACCTAATTTCTCACTTGATCTTTGTGACAGGGCCAGAGGATAGGAAGGTGAAGAGCTGACCTTTTGACACTCAAAACATTGTAAGTGCAATGAGAGGAGACACGGGCCACCCAAGGTTATTCAACCAAGAGTAAAGCTCTAAGCATATGGTGCCTCCACCTCCTGTACAACAAGCCTAGCCAGGTGACAGTTCTTCTGGCAGGTTAGGCATGCACTGACTGACTTCATTCAGAACATTCCCAGATTCCAGCCTCATCCATGGGGACATACCTAAGTCTGCTTAAGGTCATTAAATAACCCACAAAAGTAAAGCCACCATAATTCCCAGCCACTCTCCCTGGTCTGTTTCTCCAGAGCTGACAGAAGGCTGAAGGTCAGAGACCTCGATTGCTACAGACACATGGCCGCTCAGAAGCTCTGGGCCACACTGACCAGCCACATCGCACCAAACCATCCTCACTGCCAATGAACTTCTGACTTCTTAATTTTAAAACTGGTACTGAAAGAGCAGACGCTGACTAGGATCTAAAACCGGGTGCTCAGAGGGAAGGTACAGAAGACCTAAGACAGGAGAGGAGAGGAGCCACTATGTCTCTCCTAAGCACATCCAACCTGAGGTTCCTGAGGCTGCTTCCAAATGGAAACACAATTCGGCAGCTGAGGTCACCACGAACCTCCCCACAGCACTCAGGGGCATCCCCTGCCCTCCCCTGGGCCATCCCCACAGCCAGCAAATAAGGACTAACCCAAAGCCTTGAGCCTAGGGGGCATGACACAGGCAGCCAAGGACAGGAAGGGGTTCTTGATCCTGGGAGCAGCCAGGGGAGATTTCAGCAAGGGCAGGAAAGAGTCAACCAAAACAGGGATGTACTGGGTCAGGCCGGACGGGTTCTTGGCCACGATGGTGTCCAGCAGTCCCAGCGCCGCCTCCAGCTCCCCATCCAGCTGCAAGCAGAGTCACCCAGGAGGCAGGTCAGCAGGACCCTGCTCTGGGACAGCAAGGAGCAGCCCGGGCCCCCAGCACTCTTCCAGCAGGGGCATGCGGAGGTGGCGGCCACTCACCTCCTGCAGTCTCCGCCGGATCTGCGCCTCCCTGTCCAGCTGGGCCTGCAGCATCTCCTTCTGCTTGCTGGTCAGCTGCACTTCCTCTTTTATGCCTTTCTTCTTCTTTATCTCCTGAAGGGGATGGGAAATCCAATTCCATCCCCAGGGAACAGATCTCCCTCCTACCGAAGAAGGCAAGTTTGCTTCCGTAAACAGCACCATGCCAGCTCTGAGTCTTGATTGAGCCCTCAAACCCTCCATGTGCCCCCCTCCCCAAAGTCACAGCCACCTGGTTTCTACAGAACAGAAACAGCCACAGAGAAGCAATTCTCTACTGGATTCTCTACCAACAAAGGCAAGAAGGGCCTTTCATATGTTAGAGAAATAAAAAGTTCCTCAGTGTCCTCAAAGGAATATTCTGATAGCCACATGGCTTCAGAATAAAAACTTTAGTCTCCCCCTCCCCAATCCCTCCCTATAGAAGCTCCCTCAAAGGACAAGCTGAAGCCTGGAAAATGTCTGTATGGTGGCCAGAGATGACAAGGCGGAGAAATCACTCATTCGGTCAGCAAGTCTTTACTGAGCACCTGCATTACGCCAGGCACTGTACTAGATGCTAGGAATACTATGGGGAACAAGATAAAGTCCCTGCCCTCATGAAATTCACAGTCTAGTGGGCAAAAATAGATAATAAACAATAAACAGACAAGATGATCTCAGATCATGACAAATGTTAGGAAAAATGTATAGTAACCGAGAAGAGGGGCAGAGTCTACTCTGGATCGGGTGGACAGGCTGGGCACCTCTCTAAGAAGGGCACACGTGGGCTGACATGTAAAAGACAAGTAGAACCCAACCTTGAAAAGACCAAGAGAAGAGCAAAGGATGAGACAGGAAAGAGCCCTGCATGATGTGCTCCTGTCAGAACCAGCCCTGCCCAAAGCTTACTATCACATTCAAACCAGGATTTCCCCAGAGACCCCAGTACACCAGGCACTGTGCTTGCTGTCAGGAGTAAAGATGGGTCCCAGCCTTCAAGGAGCTGGGGGGACAGACGGGGAATCAAGCGATGCCACTGAATGGAGACAGAGATGGATGAACGGCTGCTGGCGCCTAGCAGAGAAAGAAACTCATTTTCCTTGAGTGGGGGTGGAGGAAGCTATGGAGAAAAGGTCAACAGACTGTAGCCAGTGGACCAGGCACTGGTGGGGGAGATTAGAGCGTGCCATGTGCCTCAGGATGATCCAAGGGAATAGCATATGTGCAACAGGAAAAGCCATCAGCCTGCAGCCTGTGGCCACCAAGCTCAGCCGCCCACTGTGAGATGTCTCTGTGTACTCACCTCCTTCAGCTCCAGCTCGATGATCTGCTCCTTGAAGGAATAAGCTTTGTTCTCTCGCTTCATGTTGGCCTTCTTTATGCTGTCCTGCTGGGCACTGAAACATGAGAGCAGGTGATCAGCCAGCTTGAAAAGTGCCGCCAGGCCCTTCAGCCTCCCGCCAGCCATGAAATCCCAGCTAGTTTTAAAGTACTGTGCACCAGGAAAGCGCCGGACACTCGATACACTCTGGTATCCAGGACCTAAGCACCATGGCTGGAACACGGCAGGCGCTTGTCTAATAGGTGGATGGGCTGCTTCATTTGTAGGATGGGTTGCTTGTCCATCCTGCAAGCAAGAAAACTATGGCTTGGGGAGGAAAGGTAACGGTGCCCGCGAGTGGGGTCTCACCTCTGGATGATGGATTTGTCATACAGCTCCCCAGCAGGGGTCTGCATAATGGCAAACTCCTCCCGCGTCACCAGGCGCAGCGCGGGGTTCTGCACGGTGGCGGTGATGGTGCTGATGAGCAGCGGGAGGACCCGGTCCGGGGACAGGATGGAAAGGGAGCCCATGGCATTCATGGAGGACTGCCAGACAAACGCAGACACAGTCAGCGTGTGCCAAAGGTGGCGCTGGTGAAGGGTCTACCACACCTAGATGCCCTCAGTGTTGCTCCTTCTTCCTGCCACTGCCTTGTCATTTCTGGGCACCACCCACGAGAGTGGCCACCTGAAGTTTGTCTGCCTCACTCAGCAAGCATTTACCCCTTTGTCTCATAACAGCACCCTGATTTAGGGAGACACACTCCTCCCCAATTCTCAATCTCGGTGGTTTAGGTGGAGCTGCCCTCCCCCCTCCCAGAGACAGGCATGTGGCCCCAACCAGAAGGACAGGCTTAGGGATGAGCACAGGACCCAAGTCAGGTCAACCAGAAGCAAAGAGAGACCCCACGCCGATTGACGTTATTGAAAAATGCAAGCTTTTTCCACTGCAGCTGCTGAGAGGACACAGGGTAAGCCTGGAACTCAAGCAGCAATCTTGCTATTAGAAAGGGAAAGACTGAGAATGGAGCCCATGTTGTGAAAAGCAGAGAAAGAAACACAGATGGACAGAGTAAGAAAAATACCACCTACAACATCCCAAGGCACATCTGAGCCCCTACAGTCAGCATTAGCTGAAGCTAGTCATATCCCTGCACTTTGTTGGTAAATGCGGCAATACATTCCCTTTTGTGCTTCAACCTGTTCACACTCCTGTCACTAGCAACAAGGATCCATTTCATCACACCTTTACCTACTTCTCTGAGTCCTCCCTTCCTGCACCCTGTGACAGGAAGACACCCCCAACCTGAGGCCAGCCCAGCTCACGTGACAATCACCTGGTTCAAGGGACTCTGTGTGGTAATCCTGGGAATGATCTGATCCAGGTGCCTGGTGATGAAGGCTTCAGGATCGATTTTCATCCTGGTGAGAAGTGCTGGCCATAGTCCAGATTGCACTGCCACTGAAGACGAGAGGAACTCTTTGAGGCCTTCTGCCCGGAATGCTCTTACCCTGCCCAACACAGCCCCTGGCTCCCCTGCACCCACCGCAGCCACACACCTAAGGATGGGTGGTGGGAGATGATCAGCAGCTCCCGGGCCAGCTGCTCGGTGTCGGTGACATCACCCTTGAGCTCTGGCACCCCGGAGATAACACAGAGAGCCTCCTGCAGGACCCGTGGAGGCACATAGGACTTGCCTGCTTCAGTCACATCCCCAGCATCGGTCACCAGAGCCTCTGAAGGCAGCACCTGCGTGGAGATAACACATGAGCCCCCGCTGCTCAGACCCCTGTGCAGGCTTGGAACAGAGGAGCCAAAGACACCAGGGACACTGCAGCTTTTTGCTCGTGTTGTTCTCTCAAGTTCCTGCTGGAGAGGAGAAGGATGCCTAGCTTCCTGCACTAGGACCCACAATCCCAATGACATGTGAGATATGTCTAGAAGGAGGAAGCACCAGTGACTCTGCACCTAAAAAGCCTATGTGGGAAAAAAAGGCAATGGAAACTGCAAGTCTGTCACTGACCCATGTTCCTCAAGCAGTGAAACATGGCACAAAGAACACTGAAATAAGATCTGGAACCCTGGACAACTCACATAAAATAAGGGTAATAAGCCCTATTTGCCGTTGAAAGGTACTGTGAAAAAATCAAAAGGAAGAATGGGCAGAAAAAGCTTTAAAAATCACAAAATGCTTTAAAAACAAAAAGTGGTGTTCAATTACACAAGGATGAAGAGGTTGAGCTACACATCAAAAGGTACAGGAAGTAAAAAAAAAAAAAGTCTCTGAAAAGGAGAAGGAACCATATGAAAGATGTTACCAGAGCTTGAGGGCAAGGCAGAAGATTCTGGCATCACAGAGTCCAAGTGAGAGAGAAGAGCCCAGGAGTAGACCGGCCAAGATACCATGGCATAAGCAGAGTCCGCTAAGTAGCCCCAAGAGCCCCAGTTCTAAAGCCCAGTTCTAAATGCCCTCACCTTGTGAGAACTGAGGACAGTCTTCAGCTCCTCCAGGAGCCCATACGCCAGCTTAAAGCCCCCGAGGGAGGACAGCAGCTTCCGAACCGTCTGCTGAGCCTGCTTGCGGACGTGCCAGGTG
The DNA here is from genome assembly GCA_008086735.1 of Cheirogaleus medius. Taxonomy (NCBI): domain Eukaryota; kingdom Metazoa; phylum Chordata; class Mammalia; order Primates; family Cheirogaleidae; genus Cheirogaleus; species Cheirogaleus medius. The sequence goes on from VBSM01003044.1 coordinate 8,885,491, forward strand.
CGGCTCAGGAGCACGGCCACCAGAGCCCGGTGGTACTGCCTGTGAGCACAGGGACACATGGTCCTAGGGAAAGGCAAGGAGCGGGGCTTCCCACAGCCAATCCTCCCACCTCCCACACACCCTATTTCTCAGGTTCCTGCCATGGTTTGCCTCATCTGGCCCAATGGAAAAGGTGAGCAAGCCTCACATACCGGACTTTGGTGCCAGTGAGTCTATGTGGGTGGTCGAGGAAAAGTCTCTCTGTCAGATGCAACACAGTACACAGGGCTGGGAGAGGAGAGAAACAGTGTAAGGGCTTTTAAAATAGGCATGTGTATACACACGCATACACAATCCCCACCCCAGAAAGAACTGGTATGAATTGGAAAGTTAACACCAAAATGTAAATGTGGGCCGGGCTCAGTGGCTCACACCTATAATCCTAGCACTTTGGGAGGCTGAGGCGGAAGGATCACTTGAGGTCAAGAGTTCAAGACGAGCCTGAGCAAGAGTGAGACCTTTTCTCACTCTTGTGCTGCCACCCAGGAGGCCGAGGCAGGAGGATCACTTGAGCTCAAGCATTTGAGGTTGCAGTAAGCTATAATAAAGCCACTGCACTCTAGCCCAGGCAACAGAGCAAGATCTGTCTCCAAAAAAAAAAAAAAAATCAACGATACAGAAGAAGCTGATAAAATTGGTTATCTATGGCCAGGGGATCTGGGTAGCAAGAGATTAAAGGAGGGCTATAATTTTCAGTGTAGACCCTCCTGTAACTTTTATTTTTGAATTACATGAATATATTTCCTATTCAAAAGTTAACCAAAAATTTTTTAAAAACCAGGAAGTGACTAACAGTTGCAGCTCATTAATGGTATGTTGTGATTTATGAGTCAAAAACTCTTCAAATCACCAATTAGTGGCAGACACCCGAAGGCAACCTAGAATTTTAAACATACATTTAAAATTCAACTGTTCCTTTTCTGCCAGGATAGAAACCAGTAGTTTTTGTGTCTCCTGGTGGGGGAGTGGAGCCTGCCACACTCCACCAGAGCTTCTCAGCTGCCTCTTAACACAAGAAAACCTCTGAGACAGCACCAATTACCCAATCAGCTATAATTACAGCTAATATCACAGCTCTGTCTCCACAAATCTCCCAAGTCTCATTTCCTTACACTCCCCACAGCGATGAATTCATTCCCATGACAGCTGAGCTGCTGGCCAGATCACTCTGGTCCAGATTTTGCAGAGCTGACTGGTCAGTCAGGGAAGGGTCCTCTCTGAAGGCCTCCTCGGGAGACTTGGCCTCAATCTCATGTTCACCTAAGGGGGTGGTAACTTACCATCCTCGGAAGCCATGAGCAGGAACTTCTCAGAAGTGAAAATCTGCTTCTTTTCATCCACAATCAGCTGCCAGAAACTGTTCAGTTTGGCCTCTACAAGAAACACAAGGTCACCCCACAACACAGCTCACCGGGTGCCCCAGGGCTGACCTCCTCCATGCTGAAGCTGCTGGGGTGAGCTTTGCTGACGGACCCTCCTCTGCGGCAGGCAGACGTGCTCCCCAGCAGGGATGGGTCATCCCAGGCTCACTGCTCTCTCGTTTTGAGAATTAATCTCAATCCTTCTGGCGTCACTTCCTGTATGAAAGCCTTTGGTGGGTCCCTGCTGCCTACAGGAGCCCGAGTGATCTGCTCCTCATCTGAATTCCCACCTCCCCCAGGCACCAAGCTGGAGTACTTCAGGTTTACACGCTATGGCTTTCCGTGACTGGGGCTGTTTAGACTCACACTGGGCCATTCCCATCAGGACAGTGAAATCCTTCCCAGTCTTCAGGGTCGCAGTGCAAATGCTTCCCCCTTGATGAAGCCTTTCCTGATCCCCATCTCCCAAACTAAAAACAATCCCTCCCTCAAAACAGCTCTAATGCTACATTTTCCCTTCACCTATGGATGTATTTTTGCATTTCTTCACTTCACTACTACTATAGAGAAAGCCCCCTGAAATTTGCTGAAGCGAGCTCATGTTCATCTTAGCATTTCCCCAGCTAGCCCAGTGCCATATACACAGCAGGCACACAATAATACATGAAGAGAGCCAAACTCCATGTCTAACCACAGGAATAAGTTCAGGTATGTCTGACTGCAGAAATTGGGAGATGGAATAAAAGTATAAAATACGACACTGCCACTAAAAAGAAAGAGAAAGCTCTTTTTGTTGTACTGATTTGGAATAATTTCCAAGATATATATGGCATATATAATATACATAGTATATCATTTGGCATGTATAGCATGTGACCCAATGTGTTCGATTACGCATTGACTATCTCTGGACATAAAACTGGCAATGTTGTTTAGGGAGTGGAATTTAGCAGCCGGAAGACAAGGCTATGGGGAAGCTTTTCGTGTTATCTATCCTCTTTTGAATTTTGTACCGTATGAATGTACAACCAACTGAAACAAAAAGTCCTGATGCTAAATGCAGGTCAGTCTGGACATCATCTATAAGCCCACGTCCCAGAGCACTGGAGCAACAGTGCAAAGGAAGACAGTGACAGAGTCCCCCAGCTATACTCCCACTGCCCAGTGCAAGCCTGAAATGATATTCCTGTGGAAGAAGAGTAGTGCTGTGGCTGACCCATTGTGGTCAGGACCAAGCTGATCCTAAACATCAAGACATTTCTCCCAAGGACTCTGTAAGAGGCCCTTGTCTACTACTCCTCTGGACTCTTACCAGCCTGCGAGTCAGCCACTGAAAGCTTTGACAGCAACAGGGCTGCAGCGACCCCTTCAGTGACTGTGGGAACCTGAGTGCTCTGGGAGGCTGCCTTCTCCACTGTCTGGACGAGCAAGGGCAGTAAGTCCAGAGCCTGCAATAGTGTGTCACCTGTGGAGAGAGGACAAGCACCTTATCAAGGACAGGACATCTTGATCCTCATGGGTGATAGGAATACTTGAAAAAGGAGTTAACCAGTCAGTTAACCAGTTAACCAGTCAGTTGAATTGGCTAAAACCCTTCAATTAATTTGTCAAGTATCTCAAAGAAATCAAGTTAGAATCTAGGGCTTAAATCTAACTCTACAACCACAAAATTACAAAAGGATCCTTACTAATCCAATAGTCCAGCTATTCATTTGATGGATAAGCAAACAGAGAGGTTAGGTGAGTTGCCCAAGGTTACGCAGCTGATTGAGGCAGAGCCAGAGCCAACCTCAAGCCTACCAATTCCTATTTGGCACTCTTCGCCTATACAAGACCACCTCTGGATGCAAATTCCAAAACCAATCTGCTGACCCTGTGAACTAAACCCATTTTTTAAAAAAAAGTAGAAACTGGTTAAAACCACAGCTAAACCTATGTTTTTGTAACTACTAAACAGGTACATCAGAACATTTCACAATCATCAATTCTCTTGTTTGGTAAAAATAAGAAAAAAAATAAGAAAAAATACTGGTTTCACAAGGAAATCAGTATTTCACATAATCTTATGGATTTGAATCTAAGAAATGTTTATTCTAAACATTTATTTTGGCTACATGGTGGCTCATGCCTATAGCCCCAGTACTTTGAGAAGCCAAGGAAGGAGGATCGCTTGAGGCCAGCAGAACAACATAGCAAGACGCTGTCTCTAAAAAATAGAAAAAAATTAACTGGGCATGGTGGTGCACACCAATACTCTGGAGGCTGAGGCAGGAGGATCACTTGAGCCCAGGAGTTAGAGGCTGCAGTGAGATATGATCGTGCCACTGCACTCCAGCCTGGGAGACAAAGCAAGACCCTGTCTCTAAAAAAACTAAAATAAAAATTAAAAATTTTTTTAAATTTAAAAATATAAAAGATATTTTATATTATGTTTATTATTATTATTATTATTTTCTTTTTTAGGCAGAGTCTCACTCTGTTGCCCCTGCTAGAGTGCCGTGGCGTCAGCCTAGCTCACAGCAACCTCAAACTCCTGGGCTCAAGCAATCCTTCTGCCTCAGCTTCCCGAGGAGCTGGGACTACAGGCATGTGCCACCATGCCCGGCTAATTTTTTCTATGTATTTTTAGTTGGCAAATCAATTTCTTTCTTTTTTTTTTAGTAGAGACGGGGTCTTGCTCTTGCTCAAGCTGGTTTCGAACTCCTGACCTTAAGCTATCCATCCACCTCGGCCTCCCAGAGTGCTAGGATTACAGGCGTGAGCCACTGCGCCCGGCCTATATTATGTTTATTTTAAAAGCATTAAACAGAACTAGCTCAAACTGAAGAGATCAGGTAAAACCAAGTCTCTGCCATCTACAACTCAATATAAAATCAAGTTTAATCAATGCAGCAAAAATACAGACTGAAATATGAATGCATAGACTGTTTTTATAACAAGGATTTCAGTTCATTACATCCCTAAGGTAACTGACAATGTATTAACTATTCATTTCTACCCACAGGAAATCTATGACTTCAATCAGCACTATCTGTGGCTTTGAATAAACCTCATAAACCACTGCATGAAAATAATCTGATTCTCAGTTTAGAGATGTAGTTCAGAAAAAGATTTTGTTATTCTCAACTCAGCGCAAAAATCTCTTCTGGTCATAATCTTCTTCCCTAACCACTGAAAGAAATATGTGAGTACAAAGTTCATCAGACAAGACACATTTTATACAGCAAGGTATACCACCCTCTTGAGAGGAGGCTCTGGAATCTCCTGGATGTTTCAACACAGTTCATCATAAGTTTAAACCTTTTTTAAAAGAAATATAACTAGTACTCTGGGAGGCCGAGGCAGGTGAATCGTTTGAGCTCAGGAGTTCGAGACCAGC
>VBSM01003044.1:8898136-8908998 GCA_008086735.1 Cheirogaleus medius
AAAAAAAAGAAGAATTCTACTCTATTAGCTAGTTCAACACAGAAATTCAAACACAAAGAAAGGAATGATTAGCCAGAAAAAAGCAAAAGAATTTACATTACTGTATTTTCTGGTTTACTTTGCTTTTTGGCTGCCTTCCCGCTCTGGCCAGTCATGTCCTCCCCACATGCCATGAAGGTAGGGTTGCGTTGCTCTCATTCATCACTGCACCCCCAGTGCCTAGTGCTATGTATGTCTGACACAGAGAAGCTCTGAAATGTCTAATAAACAGTTGAACATGCACCTGGTGCAGTGCCTCACACCTGTAATCCTAGCACTCTGGGAGGCTGAGGTGGGAGAATCGCTTGAGGCCAGGAGTTCAAGACTACCCTGAGCAAGTATGAGACCCTGTCTCTATAAAAAACAGAAAAAATTAGCTAGGTGTGGTGGCACATGTCTGTAGTCCCAGTTACTCAGGAGGCTGAGGCAGGAGAATGGCTTGAGCCAGGAGTTTGAGGTTGCAGTGAGCTGTGATCATGCCACTGCACTTTAGCCAGGGCAACAGAGCAAGATTCTGTCTCAAAAAAACTAAATAAATAAAAAATAGTTGAACATGATTACGCTGCACTCATACCCCAAATGCCAAAGTCACATGCCTGGGACAACTCAGAGTTCTGGTCACCCAGCACCTAGAAGAGCACGTGGCACACAGAATGTGTTTAAACATGCTCTAACTCTGGGAAGAAAGCTGACCCCCACCAATACAGAGACTCAAGAAACCTACCAGTTTGTTCCAGATGTCTCCTTGCCGCTTGGCTCTTGAGGGAAAGACAATGCGCACCAGAAGGCAGGTCCAGGTCAGGGCCAGCAAGGCAGCCGAGCCACTGCTCTTACTGCAGAGGGGAGGGGAGAGCAAGGGAGGGGTGAGAGTAGAGCAGCAGCCTCCATCTTGAGAACAAACACTCATCTTAAATCCTTGCCTGGTAATGTAGAACCCTCCCTTGACCTAATAGGGCAGAACTTGAAACTAGTTCCCACAAATCATTTGTGATGATTCAGGACAAGGAATCCAGGCCTCATTAGCCAAACTCCCATCTGTTGGTACTAATGACTATAAAAAAGATGGTTTCCCCAGTTCAGGGCCTGGTGGGCAATTGGTTCCCCTCAAAATGGTCTTGCTTTCACTAGTTTCCCCACCCTGCTGCTCAGGAAAGCAGCTTTCTCCACTGAGCTTGCCACCCTGGCTCCTCCCTCCGCTCAGAGGCAGACTGCAGGTGACATTCAGAGTGCAAAGGGGAAAAAGCCAGGCATGCTCACACCTGCTCAGCATGTTGAGCCACACCAACTTCTCCTGAGCAGGACTCCACCAATCCCTGGGGAGCCATGACCTTGACCTCTTACCTGGGAACGCCTGCTTTGGAGCCAATGCCTGAAGACTGCAGAGAGTGCAGAAGGTTCTTAGCAGTGGCTTCTGGCTGGGCCTCAGCCAACTGCTGGATGGCTGCCTGCAGGGCCCTGCGGGAGGCTGCATCTCTAAAAGGAGAAATGGAGGGGTTAAAGTGCACATGCACTGGTTTCTCTTAGGAAAAACTGACTGCACTGTATTCCAGTGGATAACAGACAAGGGACTAGGAAATTACTAGACAAACCCATCTCCTCCCTAGAGTTCTAAAAGTAGCCGATAAGGGCAAATAAGCCATTAAGGGTGTAAGGGCAGCATCTACATTAATGGAGCACTTACAAAGGCCTCAAACTAGGCCAAGTGCTTTTACGTGCATGACTAATGGCAGTGTACACATCTGAGCACTCATGGCACAGCAGGCACTGTTCCAGACACTTCACACTTACTGACACCCACCTACGAGGTAAATTATAGCATCATCCCCATTCTACAGAGAGGCACAGAGGAAGGCAACTGAGGCACGGAGAGGTTAAGTAACTTGCCCGGGATCCAATAGCTAGGATGCAGTACAGCCCAGATTTGGACCCAGGCAACCTAGTTCTAAAGCCTGGGTTCTTAACACTACCCTATATGCTCTCTCTGTACAAAGTGCTTCCGACACAGGGCCTTTGGTTGGCATTTACCTGTACCGATGCAGAGTCAAGCAGAATAATTTGCAGAGCCCTTTTACTGCTCCCTCTGGCAGATCTGAAACCAAACATTACACAGAGATCGGTCAATAAAAATGACTTGGTAAGCACCTGCGTGAGTCAGGCATTCTGCCAGATATGACCTCAGCCCACTGGACACTCCCTGTATAATTAAGACAGAATCTCTAAGAGAAAAAAACAATGACAAAATAAGGCTCTAGGAAAATACTTGGTACAGAAAAGCTTCAGGTAGACATTTGCTAAATGAATAAAACTAAGGCAATACAAGTATCCTCAAAATCTCACATGCTGGCCAGGTGTAGTGGCTCACACCTATAATCCTAGTACTCTAGGAGGCTGAGGACGGAGGATCACTTGACCAGCCTGAGCAAGAGTGAGACCCTGTCTCTACTAAAAAAAGAAAAAGAAAAATTAGCCAGGCAAAGTGGTGCATGCCTGCAGTCCCAGCCACTCAGGAGGCTGAGGTAGGAGGATTGCTTGAGCCCAGGAATTTGAGGTGGCTATGAGTTATGATGATGCCACTGCACTCTAGTCAGGGCAACAGGGCAAGACTCTGTCTCAAAAAGGGGGAAAAAAAACCCCAAAAATCTTATGTACTACCGAGTGCAGGTTCAAGAGTGTTGGAACTACCCTACTTCTTAATCTGGGCTCTGGTTACACAGAGTGTGTTGTTTAATTTGTGATCAGTGAGCTGTTCGCTTACAACATTTGTACTTTTATATATATTTTAAGAAACAGTTTAAAAAATAGTATACAATTAAAGTACTATGAGGGGCCGGGCACGGTGGCTCACGCCTGTAATCCTAGCACTCTGGGAGGCTGAGGTGGGCGGATCATTTGAGCTCAGGAGTTCGAAACCAGCCTGAGCAAGAGCGAGACCCCATCTCTACAAAAAAATAGAAAGAAATTAATTGGCCAACTAAAATATAGAAAAAATTAGCCGGGCATGGTGGCGCATGCCTGTAGCCCCAGCTATTTGGGAGGCTGAGGCAGAAGGATCGCCTGAGCCCAGGAGTTTGAGGTTGCTGTGAGCGAGGCTGATGCCACGGCACTCTAGCCGGGGCAACAGAGTGAGACTCTGTCTCAAAAAAAAAAAAAAAAAAAAAAAAGTACTATGAGGGACCAGAAAAGGAAAGAGCACCTATAACTCGAGTGGTTTCCATAAGCTTAGCCTAATAGATCAGTAGGCTCTGGAAAAACGGAAAGAGAAAGAGGTACGTGCGGAGTGGTGTGAACAACATGAGCAAAGGTGCAGGGTAAGAAGGCGTAATGCCTATTCAGGACACATGAGGAAGAAAAAGAGGAGAACTAATAACACGCATCACTTAATTAGCACTTACAAGGTGCTAGGCCCCGCTCTAAGCCTTGCACACACATGAACTCATTTAATCCATACAAAGTGGCCACTGTTCATATGCCCATTTTAAGAGGAAGAAAACCAGTAACAGGAAACCAAGCAAAGGCCAGCCAGAGTGAAACAGACAGTTTGGTTGAATAAGAGTGCTCAATAATGTTGGAAAGCCAACCTGTGACAAGTGCTGCATGCCAGAATGAAGCATGCAGGCAAAAGGGAGAAGCTTCTGAATAAGGAGAAATTTAACTTGCAGTATGAGACAGACTCATGTGGGAGGCACCCAAGAGCAGGAGGCCCACGAAGGGTTCACACGGTGCCTCACGCCCTGGCATCTGAACGATGGAGGAGAAATGAATGAGGTGTGGGGACCCAGTTCTCCCAGGGCCCTGAACACTATATTGGTCCATCTGATTTGGGGCCATTTCAGTAACTGAGGAGGTGACTAGGGCCCAGAAAGAGGTTGTGGCTAAGAGAATAAAAACAACAGCTAATACACACTGTGAGCTTATGATAGCCAGACAATGTGTTAAATCTACTCCTCACACCAACCCTATCAGGGAGGTACTACAAGGTGTCACGAAAGTCTCCATATGTAGAGAAAATGGGAAATTACAGTTAAATGCACCTTTATTTACAAAATATTCATTACAAAATTTTACAGTATTTTTCCTTTGTAGTCTACAAAATTTTGTACTGCTATCTCCATGTTCGAAGCAAGAAGAAAGGCTCAGAGAGGTGAAGTATTAATAACTTAAGGCAGGTCACACAGCCTGTAAGTGGCAGAGCCTGTCTGAGTCCTCCATCACTGACTCCTGCACTAGAGGCCTGTGGTTAGAAAGATCAGTGTCACATGGCTGCCTTGTTAAGAAAACCCTGTTGAGAAAGTGGCCAGAAAGACCTTTGAGGATGCCATAAAACGCACACATAAAGCATTAATGCACAGGAGAATCCCTAAGAAGCTCACAAACAGCAATTTACTTCATTTACATACAACTTTAACAAGTGTGCATGTGTTACCTAGGCAACAGTAGGTCAGGAGCAGCAGATGAGAATGGGGGTGAAAAAGTGGAAGAGTAAGAAGTGAAAGGTGGCAGCAGAGACCTGATCTATAATAGCCATGGTTTTCAAACTTTAGCAAACACAGGGATCACCTAGAGGGCTTGTTAAAACACAGATGCTCCACCCACAGGGTCTCTGAATCTGAGTTGCTGGGGTAGAGCTGAGAATTTTTATCTCCAACAAGTTCTGAGCTGATGCTGATGCTGCCATTACAGGGACCACACTTCAAGAACAAAACACACCAAAAGAAAACTCAAAAAACTAATCAGGACTTAGTGAATGAAGGCAAAATCATCTTACACACTCCAAAGGTCATGGGGCTATCCCTTGCTTATGGTACAGGATGAGGATAACGACATGTGCTCAGCATTTCCCAAAGTGTGTTCCCCAGACCCTGACCAGGTTTTCGGCAAAAAAAAAAAAGAGTTTCAAAGAAAACACTGGATTAAAAAAAACCTCAATAAAATTAAAACACCTTGTTGTGAATGTTCCAAGAGGGCATTAGAAAACACGACCTCTCCCAAACTTATTTGATCTAGCAATCTTTTATTGGCCAATCACCTGTTACCTTTTTCCTGACTTCCATGAACACATATTGGGAAAAATGGTACCCCAAGTTATAAGGAAAATGTTTTTGCACCCAGTATACTACTTAAGATTGTTGGTATCTTTTTAAAATATTTCCAATCAAAATGATTAAAACTGTAAAAAGCTTTAACATCTAAATGGATAAACTCTCCATTAACCCAAATATTTCAACTTTTTCAAAACACATAACAAATAAATAAATAAATAAAGTGAAGGCAGAAGTTGTGCAGGGAGGGGAAAAGAAGGCCATGGTTCTAAAAAGAGAAGACAATTTATTTTTGAAATAGAATAGTGTCCAAGCTATATGGATGGAAAATAAATACCTTTTCCAGCAACACACTTCCCCAGCTCACTGAGGATTTCTCTCCGTTCCTTCACACTGGCTGTCGTCACCTTCCCTGCAAAACGCTTCAGTGTCTCCGAAACCTGCGAAGGCCAAACCCAGAGAAAATTTCACCAGGCTATAAAACGCTGTGTATGTGTGTGTGTGTTGGGGAGGGGAGGGGAGGGGAAGACGCAAAACTCAGTGAAGATCTCTCTGACCCACGGTTTCTCAACTTTCAGACTACTGACATTTTGGGCCAGATAATTCCTTATTGTGGGAGGTGGTCTTTACACATTGTAGGATTTTTAGCAGCTTTCCTGGTCTCTACCCACTAGATTCCAGTAGCGGCCCAGCTCCATCCTGCCCTAGTTGTGACTACCAATCAAAGTTGTCTCATTGACAAATGTCTCCTAGGGGCAAAATCACTCCCAGCTGAGATGTACTGCTTTAACCCAACCAGTCAACATACCTTACTTAAACTTGGGCAAGAAAAGAAAAAGCAAAAAGGCAAAAATCTCTGGATAGTTCCTTTCAGAACTACCCAAAATCTAGTGAGGGCCTACCATATGTCTAGCACGTTCTCTTTATATTATCTCACTTTAAGCTCCCACGAGAGAAATGAACATCAGCACCCTGGCAAGTTACTGACATAGTGTAAGCACACTGGCTAAAAGGCAAAAAGCTAAGAGACTGAATCCCAGCTCTGCCTCTTATTAGCTGTGGAAACTCAGTTAAATAATGTCATTTCAGCCATGTAGTGGTTCATGACTGTAATCCTAGCACTTTGGGAGGCCGAGGTGGTAGGATCACTTGAAGCCAGGAGTTTGAGACCAGCCTGGGCAACATAGTGAGATCCTGTCTCTACCGGAAAAAAAAAAAAAAATGAGCCAGGCGTGGTGGCGCACACCTGGAGTCCCAGCTACTTGGGAGGCTGAAATGGGAGAATCACTTGAGCCCAGGAGTTCGAGGCTGCAGTGAGCTGTGATAGTGCCACTATACTCTAGCCTGGGCAACAAAGCAAGACCCTGTCTCTAAAAAAAAAAAGTAAATAATGCCACTTCCTTAAGCTTCAGTTTTTTTCATCTATACAATGCAGATAATAGCACCTACTTCATTACTGATGTGGAGATGAGATTATTTATATAGAGCATTTACTCTCATCCCAAACACAAAGTTAGCTACTACTACCAACAAGCTTGCAAGGCAGGTGTCAGTATCTCTATTTTATAGGTGCTGAAGGAACCAACTCCGAGAGGGAAGTCACTGCTTAGAGTGGAGCCAAAAGCCACAGCACCTGCATTTTTTAAACTAAACCTGAAACCAAATTGGTCTACAAACTGATACTAACAAATCTTTACCTTTCAACAGCCATCTAAGTTACCACAGCTGCAGTTCCCTGCACAGGGATGTAAGCATAAGACCCAGGGAGGAGGGCAGTTTGCAAACATTCTTGAAAACCTGTTCCTGAGCAATATTCTACGAGCTACCAAGTGGGCAGGTTGTAGATTCACAAGCAGTAGAGCAGGGTATAATAAGACTCCCACAACTAACACATTGGAGCCATCATCTCTTTCTTTTGAGGGTATTTCACATGCAGGCCTTATTGGTAACATAAGCATAAAGGGTACATAGAGAAATAAAATAATGCTGAGTTTTTCTTTTATGCTTAAATCTGTAATTCTACTGGCAATGAATAAAATGGTGTCCAAATCTGTCTTCTACCTAAGGGATTGTTTTAATTTTAAAATTTGTGTTTGTAGTCACAGATGCACATAATTAAAGAGTCAAAGTTAAAGAGAGGGTTACTATAAAAACCAGTCCCTTGCTCTCCACCCCTGAGGGCAATCTCTTGGGTTGATTCTGGCTGACATCTGGATAGTTACCTCCTTATTTAGAGATATGGAGGTAACAACTTGCTTGTGCTTCTTGCTTTTTCAGTTTTACTATCTTTCTACCACAGCTCTTTCCTTCTCCAACTCCACCACGCACCCTCCCCATTTCCCCAATATAAGTCTCCAGTTTCATAATATGGGCTACCTTAGTAGATGGTGTTCACATTACATACATGTAACTGGTATTCAACTTCCTTTTAAGAAGCTATGTTTCTTATCCTGCCCAGCTTTTTTATCCCCCTGGAGTCAATAACTGCCCTTTCCCACCCTCATTTCAGTTTGCCTTGTTTTATTAGTAATTCAATCCCCAACTCAACTTATCTAAAACAATACATTTAGGCAGATCAGGTATTCTGTTAAATTCCACCTTCCTGAAGAAGTCTCTCCTACAGTTTTCTGACCTGCCCCAATGTGGACAGTGATTCTCTACAGCTGGGGCAGTTTATCACCCTCAAAACGTACTTTCTTGTGTTTGGACGAAGGACATATCCTCCATTTCATGGAGTCCTTGCAAGTATGAAAATGATCTAGCCTCATACAGAATTCTAGGCTGAAACCATTTTCCTTCAGAATACTGAAGACATTTCTCCATTGAGTTCTAGCTTTGTATCATGGTTGTGAAGTCCAATGCCATTCTGACTTATAATCCTTTGAATGAGACCTGATTTTTCTCTCTGGAAGCTTCTAGGATCTTGTGTTCAAGATTCTAAAATATTTTTTGGTTTTTGTACATTGTGTTGAGTGAGTACTTTTGGTCTAGAAACACATCCTTCAATTGGGGGTAATTTTCTTGAATTACTTCGTTGATGATTTCCTTAGATATTGGTCCTACACTACTGCTTCACATTCTCCAGAGAGAAAACTTCCAGTAGTTTGCCAGGGTGGAAGAAGAAAACTGGGAATCTGACTGCATCTGAAATAGGCTTTCTACCAATCCTCCTTAATTTAGCCCCTCCTCATTCATCCTCATTTCCAGAGGCTAGCTGATACCACCAATTCCCAACTTTCACAGATTCTGCAATGTAAATCAGGTTGGTTCTTAGCTTTCCTAGCTGTTGGTTTAGGATTCATTTTCCCTGGGTCTACTATCGTCTCTTTCTAAATTCTTAAAGTTTGTTGGTTTGGTCTTCTCCCAATCCTTGCAGGATTTTTTTTTTTTCAAGCCTTAGTTTTAGTGAAGTTTGAAGAGATAGCAAAAATAGATGAATAGGCCGGGCGCAGTGGCTCACGCCTGTAATCCTAGCACTCTGGGAGGCTGAAGTGGGAGTATTGCTCAAAGTCAGGAGTTCGAAACCAGCCTGAGCAAGAGCGAGACCCCCGTCTCTACTAAAAATAGAAAGAAATTAATTGGTCAAATAAAAATATATAGAAAAAATTAGCCGGGCATGATGGCACATGCCTGTAGTCCCAGCCACTCAAGAGGCTGAGGCAGAAGGATTGCTTGAGCCCAGGAGTTTGAGGTTGCTGTGAGCTAGGCTAACGCCACAGCACTCTAGCTCGGGTAACAGAGTGAGACTCTGTCTCAAAGAAAAAGAAAATAGATGAATATATATGCAATCGTCCCTCTACCTAGAATTCCTAATTTTAAGTTCCTGGCTATAGCTTCTTCTACAAAAATGAAAGAGAAGAGCTTATCGGGTTCAAGGCTCTCCTTTTCCTTAATTAGAAATGAATGTTGCCCACTTGAGACTTTGTTTGAACAAAACTAAGATCCTTCAGAGGAGTCATTTCTTCATGAGATCAGAAGAAAATAACTTGAAAGGTCACGTCTCTCTAGAGCAACACTGTCCAATAGAACTTTCTGTGATGATGGAAATGTTATCTTACACTGCCCAATAGAGTAGCCACTAGCCACATGTGGCTACCCACGCACTAAAATGTGGCTATGCAACTGAAAACCTGAATTTTTAATTTCAATTAATTTTAACTAAGTAGCTAGGTGGTTATTAATTAACCATGTGGCTAGTGGCTACCATACTGCACAGCACAGCTCTAAAGAGAAGAGTCTTTTACTCGAGTATTAACATTCAACATTAAGCATGTATTCCCCCATCCCTTCTAGAAATATCCAACAGACTAAGCTTTTCCTTCTAGCACTTAGTACACTTGAAACAAATTGCCAGCTGCTTGCATAGGAGACCCTCAATAAATATCTTTTGAATGTTTGGGTTAAGTGGTCACAGTCTCACCTCAGGGCCTACACGTAAAAATAGTTCATCTCAACACCCTGGAGACCCAAGTGGGCCCAGCTGTCCTTTAGACACCTGTTCCTTTTTCCCGTAATGCCGTTTTTTACACCCTAAAACACTCACAGCTATAAATGAGGGTAGGGTGGAAGAAAAAGGTTTTCCCAATCCTTCCTGAACTACAAGGTACCCACAGGCAATAACACTTAAGGGTGACAAGCCTCTTCCTGGGTAGCGACAATTCTTTTCTCTAACCCTGGATCCAATAATAAAAACCAACATATATGGAGCCCTACTTTATCTCACTATATCTTCACACTACCCTGTAAGACAGGAATTGCTTCAACCCCACTTTATATATGAAAAAGCAGACTTAAGTCACTTGCTCAGCATGTCACAGAAATCGACGAGCGGGGACTCAAACCCCTATCTGTATGAATCCAGCGACTACGCTCAAAGTCCCTGTACCCAGTAGGTGCTCAAGTAACATTTGCTCAATGCAAAGTTTAAGGAAGACTTGGCGTTGGCCCGGGGCTCACTGCTGGAGTGCTTTGGAGATACGGAGCGGACACTCGGGAAGGTGAATTTCTGCTACTCTGGAGCCGGGAAAGGGCCCCGCCGAGCTCCAGCTGCTGAAGCCGGGGCCGGAGCCCCTGACGCCTCGAGCCCGGGATCGGTCAGCGCCGCCCCGGCCAGGCCAAGCCGGGAGCCGTGAGGAGACGGCCCCGGGGCCGAGTCCTCCACAGCCGCCACCCCCAGCGCCTCTAGGCCGAGCGGCGGGAGCGGTCCGACCCGACGGCCGCCGTCCGCGCCCAGTCACACGCCGCGTTGGCCCGCAGCCGCCCGCCTCACCTGCGTGTCCGCCGCCATCCTGCCGGCGCTGACTCCGGAACCGCTTCCGGATTGCTTCCGGGTCACAGCGGGGCCCACGCGGCAGGGCGAGGCCAAGAGCCCGCTGGGGCCGGCCTGAGGCCTGGCGCCCCCGGGCGGGACGGCGGCCGCTGCAGCCGGGGCAGCTGGATCGCGGGCCTAATGCTGGCCCGCGCCGAGGCCGACCAAGGCCTTCTCCCCAGGGCCGGCTGTTCAGTCCCGGGCGCCTCGCGGGAGACGAGGCCCTGAGGGATTGCAACGTAGTGAGCCCGCCCTGCAGCCCCGACCCACCCCCAGCCCGCAGGCCCAGCCCATGTGAGCTGAGCCTTCCTGAGTGAAAGCATTCTTCAGAGAAAATATGAAGGGTAGCTTCCTAGATGGTAAAAACTAAACTAGGTGAAAGGGAGATGTCCTCAAAGAATCTGGGATTCAGTGGCAGACGACTTGTAGGTAGGGTTAGCAAACTTAAGTAATGGGGCAGCCAGGGAAGGATTCTT
>VBSM01003044.1:8909142-8922338 GCA_008086735.1 Cheirogaleus medius
GGCTGGTTTCGAACTCCTGAGCTCAAACGATCCGCCCACCTCGGCCTCCCAGGATTACAGGCGTGAGCCACCGCGCCCGGCCCAGGGAAGGATTCTGGAGCAGACCACCACTGCCCTGGGGATAGGCTGGATGCTCCAGGCAGAGGTTTTAAGGCCACAATGTGGGAACAAAGAACCTCATGGTCCACGGAGAATAGTCTGAATTTTTTTCAGCGTCCCATCATAGCTGCAATTTAGAGAAGGGGGTCCACACAGCTAAGTTATTGGCCCTCTATTGGCAGTGGCTTTCAAACTTTTGACAGAGACAAGTTACAACAAATACACCATGACCCAGCACACAGGTCTGTAGTGAAATATAAGCTTCACAAAACACCTGTTTTCAACAATAGATGTTCCTGTCTCTTTAAATACTACTGCCCACCACCAATTCATGAGTAGGAACATCAACCAGTTAAATCTTACTGTATGGGAACTGACCCCTGGCATTCATCGAGTGCCAGTCTCAACTGACACAACCTGAGTGTTACAGGGACCCAGGCTACTGGCTGAATGGCCATGGAAACAATTCTAACACACTTAAAGCTGTGTCTGGTTTCATTTAGATACTAAGAGGCCACTGAAATGTCAACCATGACTTTATAGTTTCTAGCATACAGCACTATAAACTTCAAAATGTACAAAATGAAGAATCCAGAGACATTTAAGAGAATTAAGCCTTTACTTTTTGTTTTGCAAATAAAACCGGCTGCATTTTGTTCTTTTTGGTGATTAGTCAAAGAGACCAAATCCCATATCCTCATCTGATTCCTCCGACTCTTCCTTGGCTTCAACCTTCGCTGGGGCTGCGGCAGCAGCAGGAGCAGCAGTGGTGGCAGCCGCCACAGGGGCAGCAGCCACAAAGGCAGATGGATCAGCCAAGAAGGCCTTGACCTGAAGCAAGGGGATTAGTTAGCGGTCAAAACGGTCATCCAAACTCCTCTACTCCCCACGACACTCCTGCCTTTGTAGAGTTTGACCAACGATGTCCAAGCCAGTGAAGGCTTTCCTGTGAGGAAGTGACCCAGGCAGGAGAGCTTGGGTACAGCTAAATAAAAGGTGACCCTAAGGCCCAGCTCTTGCATTAACCCCTCATTGGGTCTCTTGTCATTTCTGAAGTGAGAACACACATCTCCTGCCCCCCAACCTCTCAAACATACTCTTAAGAAATGTATCTGCTATGTAAAATACAACTGTTAAAAGCACTAACTCAGCAGGCTACCTTTGTCAACCTGCTTATTAGACCCACGTGGTCCTCGTGGGATCTTTTTACCTACCTTTTCAGCAAGTGGGAAGGTGTAATCAGTCTCCACAGACAAGGCCAGGACTCGTTTGTACCCATTGATGATAGAATGGGGTACCGATGCAACAGTCGGGTAACCAATCTGCAGACAAACGCTGGCAACATTGCGCACACCCTGTAGGAGGAAGATTAGATTTTGGGTGAGATACCCTAGAGGAAAAACAGTGACGTCCAAATAAAGCTCAATGGAGAGAAATAACCCACGGCAGATAAGAATTGATAGGTTAGCAGCTCAGTCTCAAAGGAGACATTTCATCTCACACCAAATGCTCCTGGCAGGATGATTCAGATCCATCAATTAATAAGTTTTTTTGCCCTTATTCCAAACCTAGATGCTCCATATACCATAATGATAGCATTTACTTCAAAAGCCACCACTATTTCATGAAAAATATTAACTAGTAAATGGAGCTACTTAAATAATTTCAATGTTTTTGTTTGTCCAAGAAAAGAAAAAAAGAAATATATCTTCTGTCACCGTTACACATTACTTAAAAGGCATTTTAATGGCAAAATTAAGCAAGACAGCCTCAGAAAAAATAAAAGTCTTCCAAAGAAAGGATACTTGGCTATGTTATACCAACATGTATTCAACTGTCCTCATTTTACTCATTTCTCCTTTGACTCATGGCACTACTCAAAATTTCGTGTCTTATCATTGCAAGGCCTAGATTAAGAGCCCTTACTACATGCCCAGCACTGTTCTAAGATTTCATACTCATTAGTTCATTAAATCCTTCAACAATCTTACATTGTCATTACCAGTTTACAGAGGTGGATATATCATTAAATGGTCCTTGGTTACACAGCTAGTTTAAGCAGCACAGACAGGACCCAGTCTGACACTCAGGGGGTGGGATGTACCTCTAGGAAGCGAGAATGCAGAGTTTCCTCTGTGATGTCAAGCACTTCAGGGTTGTAGATGCTGCCATTGTCAAACACCTGTTGGATGACCAGCCCAAAGGAGAAGGGGGAGATGTTCAGCATGTTCAGCAGTGTGGCTTCACTGGCTCCCACTTTGTCTCCAGTCTTAATCAGCTGCACATCACTCAAGATTTCAATTGTACCCCTGGAAATTTTAGTGGTGATGCCTAAAGCCTGGAAGAAGGAGGTCTTCTCTGGCCCCAGACCAGTGTTCTGGGCTGGCACAGTGACTTCACATGGGGCAATGGCACCAGCACGGGCGGCAGCTGGCACCTGAACAAAGACAATGAACAGTGAGGTTAAGTCTCTCCACTGATACAACCCAAGAATGGTCAACTTTGCTTTAAGGAGCCAAAACACGGTCTCTTTAGCCAACCTGATTCTCCTCTTACCTTATTGGCCAACAGCATGTCCCTGATCTCAGTGAGGTCCTCCTTGGTGAACACAAAGCCCACATTCCCCCGGATATGAGGCAATAGTCTGCAAAGAGAAGTTTACAGGAGACAGTCACCTTTTAAGCACCATTCTTCTCCAAGAAAACAGAGAAAGAAAGGCACCGGAAAGGGAGGACAAAGCCACCCAGGGAACTTACTTCTCCAGAGCTGGGTTGTTTTCCAGATGCCCTCGGATGGCCTTGCGCATCATGGTGTTCTTGCCCATCAGCACCACAGCCTTCCCTCGAAGGGACATGCGGATCTGCTGCATCTGCTTGGAGCCCACATTGTCTGCTCCCACAATGAAGCATTTTGGATAGTCATCTAAAAGTTGCTACAAAAACAGGCCAGAAACAATCAAAGCTTGGAAGCAGAAAAGAAGAAATAAACGTTAGGGACTGGCTTCCATCTCACTCCCTTTCTTGTACGTTTTAGAAGTCAACTGGAGATTGGGACAATTCTTCCCACTAGGAGCCATTTAAATTATAACACTGCAATCATGATTTGCTTGCTGGGTATGAACAGTGAAAATTAGGTTTCTACATTTAATAAAAAAAAGTTTTAGTTTTTAATTTTTCCCAAATATCAGGCATGTTTCTCATTCACTAAAATGGCTGCATTAACAGAAAAAAAAAATTGTTCCAAATAAGCTGGTCAAGGGAAGGGCTAGATTTACAGCATTCAAAACACAACATAAAATATAGCAAAACCCCTGCAGGAAATCTAGGTTGTGGATATGTGGATTATTGTATAATTCTTTTGGTTTTTGTTTCTGAAAACCCTCATGCTAAGTGGGGGAGAGTATAACACGGAGGAAGCTCTACAGTGGAACCTAATGCCTTAAGAGCAGCATGGTCAGAGTTTCAGGATAAGGCCATCCAAAAGAAAAGTCACATTGGGCATTTAGTTTGACTGACAGGTCCTAAACATGCAACAACTTGCTTCCTTTCAGTGAGTCACTGCTCCCCTCACATCTTCCCAAGATGGAAGAAAAGGAGTAAAGGTATGACATGAACTCCCATGAAAGCCAAAAAAACCTGTGTATGAATGCTATCTCAGGAGCCACTTGATCTCCCTGCAACAGAAGGGAGCTACCAGGGGGAAACTATTAAACGAGATTTGCACAAAATGGCCTAATTCAGTAGCTGGAACCAAGCAGACATGGCACCTGACTGGCCCTATTAGCGCGCCAGGGCAGCATGATGAGCGGCCACCACCCAGCCCGCACTTACGATGATCTTAAGGAAGTAGTTGGACTTCCAGGTCGCCCTGTCTTCCCTGGGCATCACGGCGGTGCGTCAGGGATTGCCACGCAGGGTTTAAAGACGATGTCACTGAGGGGAGAGAGGAAGCTCAGGCCCGATCACCCCGACACCCGTCCCGGGGTCCGAGGCCCATGCGCAAGCGCCCGCCGGCCTGGCCTGGGGCAGCCGCCGCCGCCACCGAGACCCCAGGAAAACACACCCAGACCCCAGGGCCCCCAAATCCCCCTCAAAGTTCTCCCAAAGACCCCGATGCTTCCCGCCACCGCGTCCAGGCGCAAGTCCAGCGGCGACACGAACCTCACACGAGGACGCCTGGCGAGAAAGGGGCCGCACGCCGGCGAGTGCCTTTTATATGTGAATAAAGTGGCCAATCAGAAGCCGCAGGCAGCGCCTCTCTCTATTGGCTGATGCAGTCATTCGCCCGACTCAGCCGAACTTATATAGACAGCCATTGGATGCTATCTCTGTCACTCTAGCCAACCGGAAGCCGCCTTTGAGTAAGGTAGTGAGGAAGCACTGCCTTGTGTTGGAGGCGCTTTCTCAGAGCTGCTGCCATCTGCTGGGTTGGAGCTGCCTTTGTGTAAGCGGCAAGGTTTGCGGATTCTGAGTACGGTGCCACCTGGCCACCTCAGCGAACTAAACAGTGTGACGTGGAACTGGAAAATAATTGCACATGCTGAGAAACAGAATGGTCTCTTGTCTTCCCTAGTTTGTTTTTCCTGCTACCGAAACAGAGGAATCTTTTAAAACCTAAGTAGACTCATTTCTTTATCTGCTCAAAACTCTTCAAAGGCTTCCCATTTCCTTCAGAGTTAAAAGCCTAAAACGGGCGGTGGCTCACGTCTATAATCTTAAAACTCTGGAAGGTGAGGTCGTAGGCGAGAAGATCCCTTGAGGTCAGGAGCTCCAGACCAGCTTGAGCAAGAGCGAGACCCCATCTCTACTAAAAAATAGAAAAAATTAGCCGGCCGTGGTAGCGTGCACCTGTAGTCCCAGCTACTCGGGAGCCTGGGGCAGAAGGATGGCTTCAGCCCAGGAATTTGAGGTTGCTGTGAGCTATGATGATGCCACTGCACTGTAACCAGGGTGACAGAGTAAGACTCTGTTTAAAAAAAAAAAAAGAAAAAGCCTAAAATGTAAAACTGCCTACAAGGCCCTATCTGATCTGCTTCCCACCTCCACCTGGATAATCTTATCTCCTATTTTCCCACTGACTTCTTGTCTTCCAGCCAGATGATGCTCTGCTGCTTTTGCATTGACTATTCCCTCTTCCTGGAAGGCTCCTAGAGGCCTAGCCAATATCCACAGAGGAACTCACCTCCATCAAGTCTTGGCACAAATATCACCTACTCAATGGGGCCTGCCCTGAATTCCCTGTTTCAAATTACAAAAAAACCCACTCCCACTCCCCCATGCTCTGTTCTATCTTTTCAGTAGCATTTACACCTTCTAACACACTATGTAATTTGTTTATTACATTATTGCCTGTTTTTCCCTGCAGGAATGCAAGATCCACAAGGGAGAGATTTTTGTCTTGTGCCTGGCACATAGTTGACATATGATAAATATTTGTTGAATGAATGAATGAAGGAAGGAAGGACTTGCCATCAGATGACCTGTATCTGTAACCTTGTTCTGCCACTTGCTTGCTGTGTTATCTTAGGACGTGATTTCACCTTGTTGACCCTCTATTTCCCTTTCCTTGTCTGCAAAATGAGGATAATAACAGCACCCACATTCTAGAGTTGCTATGAAGATTAAATTTGTTAAGACTTAGCAGAGTTCCTGAACCGTAGGAGGAAAATGTTAGCTTCTGCTATTACACATTCACTTAACATTTATTTGAATAATTATGCTATATCAATAAATACCTTTTAAATGAAAGATTTTATGGCAGATGGGGTATTTCTCTCTCTCTCCACCCTATTCACTTGACCAAGTTAGAAATTTCCAGCAAGTTTATCTGAACCATATGTGACCAACAGATGGTTGGCTGTATGTAGTCCCAAGTTCTGTTTCTCTAGACTTTTCCCCGACAAGGCTGGTCTAAGGTTGGAGCTCTAATATTCCTGTCCTGTGTCTAATTTTATTGTAGTGTCTCTTTTTGGACAGTTACTCATGAAGCCATCTTTTCAAGGCACTGTTAGCAGGATCTATTCCCAAACCTGACTAAATATCAAAATCACCCTAGGAGCTTTGTAAAAATATGCATTTTTAGGTCCTACTCTAGGTCTGCTGGATCCCCGAATCTACAGAAGTGAGACCTATGAGTCTGTATTTTGTTTTAAAGCCTCCTAGTGCCTCTAGTAGGATCAGCCTGACTTGAGAACTGCTGGAATCAGTTACTGCTAAGGTTACTTTTTTATTTTTCTTTTTTTTAAGTGCAGTGGCATCATCCTAGCTCACAGCAACCTCAAACTCCTGGGCTCAAGTGATCCTCCTGCCCCAGCCTCCCGAGTAGCTGGGACTATAGGTCCACACCCCCACGCCTGGCTGATTTTTCTATTTTTAGTAGAGACAAGGTCTCACTCTTGCTCAGGCTGGTCTCAAACTCCTGAGCTCAAGGGATATTCACACCTCAGCCTCTTAGAGTGCTAGGGTTACAGGTGTGAGCCACCACGCCCAACCCTAAGATCACTTTTTAATGACACTACACGCTTAGCATTGTGCTAGGTACGTTGTGCCCATTACCGATGTTAATCTGCAACAATCCTCTGAGGACATTCGGTGCTGTATTAGTGTTCTCATTTTATTTATGAGAAAACTCACAGAAAAGTTAAATAATTTGCCCAAGTCTATTAGCCAGTAAATGATGGTTTCAGAATTGAAATCCAGGAGCACGTTCAAAGCCCATGTGCCTTGCTGTGCTATATAGCCCCTTCCAATCCTTGACTCTGTCTCCCTCTAAATGCACTTTTCCAAGTATATACATACTCACATGGTGCATTTCCAAGGACATCCTGGCTCTGATGATATAAATATCACCTCTAATTGTAGCACATCAATATAATGGAATACGATAAAACCATTAAAAATGATGCAGATCTATATTTATTGACATGGGAAAATATCCACAAAGCAAAGTGAAAAAGCAAATCATGATGAAGTGTACCATACCCATTCCTATAAATAAAATGAATCCAACATAGGCTGGAAGAATAAACGAAGTCATTCTAGTTGGATGAGGGCTAAAGGTAATTTGCACTTCTGAGCCCACTGTGGCATGGTCGGGCTTCAGACTAGAATTCAACATGCTGTTGGCAAACAATAGGGAAACTGGGAAGACACAGCTCAAGACGGGACATTGCTGTCTAGAAGCTCTGTGGGCCTAGGACAGGAGCTCTGGATGTGAGGGAGCAAAGAGGAAGCATGCAAACATGGCCATGGCCACGAGGAGGCAGTAGAGACCCATCCACCTTCAGCTACACCCAAGGTGTGTGTCTGTGGGGGCAAGGTGGAGTCTGGCTCAATGCAGGAAGGCAGGCAGAGGCAAGCCCTAAGCTCACATCGTGTCTCTGCTCTCACTCAGAGGACTGACTAGTGCATGTGGGGTCTCCTCTTGGAACCTCTGTCCCTGTCTGTAAATGAGTGGAAGACTGCCCTCAGGGAAACCACAGCGAAGCGCCTAGGGCAGGGCCTGCCCCACACAGAGCCCAGCCTTCCCTTACCGACTGCCCAGGCAACAGCAAAGCCCACCTGGGCGCCAGGTGGGACCTGCACCCACAGGTACCATGGATGCTATCTGCAGCAATTCCGACCTCAAATCAGGGAACATGAATGATTTACCCTCAATCTGGTGATCCCTCTGAGTCTGGGGAGGGTTTGGTCTCTCTACTGGGACCACCAAGAAATGGCACTGGCACAGGTGAAAATAATGGCAAACTTTATTGGCATAAATCACAGGAATTGAAATGGGCAAAGCCAGAAGTTTACAGAGGGAAAAAATAATCAAAATCAAATAATCAAATAACCATTGACCCAGACGGTAGACCCCAGAAACCCCAGTCCCTCTTGGAGAGGGGCCTGGGGCAGGTCACTGTAAACAGAGCAATAAGGCCTGTGGGTGGAAGTGGAGACATCAGAGCTCCGGAGGGGCCAGGCGGACCTCCGGAGACCCCGGCCCCAAAGGAGGGACCCTCTTCGGAGATCCCAGCACTCTCAGCCTCTGCTAGGAGGCCAATGTGGTCATCTGGATCCTCCTCCCATTAGGCCCCTGTGGGGTCCCTTTCCCTAGACCAGGAACCTCAGGCCTGGCTGCTCCTGTTTCATCCTTGGGACAGAGCTCTGGGGGCTTCCCATTGCTCCAGCAGGGTCCCGTCGCCTGCTCGAAATCCTATCAGGGCCCCTTGCAACCACCTGGGGCCTCCTCTCCAGACCTCCTGAGTGCTGATCCCACCTGTACAAGGGGAAGAACCTGGACCCAGCCTCCCGGGAGGGCAGATGTGGGGAAGTGATATGCCCAGTGGAATCAATAAGACCAAAGAGATTTCCACAGTCCTTGTGGTCACAATCTGACACCAGCTTTCCTGAGAAGGCAGAAGAGAGAGCCCCAGAGAAGCGGCGAGGAGGCTGAGCATGTTCAGTGGGTTCTCTTTGTCGCCAAGAAGTCCACAGGGGAGCAGAGGCTCCTGATGGCTTACTCAGACAGGAAGCAGCCCCCAAAGTGTACTTCCCCTTCTCCCCCAGGAGCAGAACAGATGAGGTTCAGAATGAATTCTAGGCCCAGGAGGGCAAAGACACCCTTAGACCAGGTTCAGTTAAGAGCTTGCTGGCCTGGGCAGTATGGAAGGGCTTTCAAAATACAGCAGTTTATAAAACAGTCCTGGTGAGCTGTGAAGTGGAAGGAGGGGAGTCATGGAGCTGCTCCCCGTTCACCTGCTTGTGCTAAGAAAAAATAAAATACAAATCGCTTCCCCACCCCAAGCCCTCGGTACAAAGCAAACTCTATACCAAGGCCGCCATCACTGACAGGCCTGGTGGCGGTAGACAAGGAGGAAGAGTACAAAAGGGAACATCTTTAAAATCTCTTCAAAATCATTTTGTATAGAGAAGTAAAAGCAACTCAGGCGATATGAATTCAAACCTCAGTGTAGAAATCAGTGTCCAGGCACGGGTGAAACCCCCACCTCACGCCAGCCCCGAGACAGAGGAAGTGACTAGAAAACCTTATTGCTGGACAGGCCTTTCTCAGTAGAACCCGAGCAGGTATAAAAGGGGCGGTTGTGGTAAGGGCTCGGGGGGGACAGTCGCCCAGGCCTGGGGAGGCTGGAACTGCAGAAGGAGCATAGGGACCCTTTTGTGGCCCCTCAGACTCCTCCACCCTTGGATGCATGGATAGATTTATGCTGGCATTGTCTGGAGGGAGCCACGTGTCCCCCAGCACTCTCAGAACAGGGACAGTTAGGTTGGGGGACAAATAAGGATAAAGAGAGACCCCATATGGGCCTGCCTGCTCTTCCCCCCTGCTCCGGCTCCACTGCTGAAATGATGGGTAAGAGACGGCTCCAGTGTGGGCGCTGGCCGGGCCAGGCCAGTTCACGGGGACACACGTGGGATAGGGTGGGGCCCTCCTGCCTCCCCCCACCCCAGGGAGGATGAAGAGTGGGCAGCCCGGGGAGAGCTGCAGGGGGAGGGAGGAGGCCCAGAGGCAGGGGTGAAGACGAGCAGGCGGGACCCCTCACGGCCTCTTCCCCCGCTGCACCAGCTGAGGACGAGGGTTCCAGTTTCAGTCGGGTTTGCCCCTTCACCCCCGGGCGGTCTCTGGGTCACAGTAGCAGTCGGGTACGCTGGCTGGGGAAGGGGGGCCGAGGAAGGGCGTGGGGTGCCTAGCAGAAGAGCTTGAGGAAGCAGTTCTGACAGTAAGGCTTGTCGTTCTGCTCCTTGAAGGTGCCCTTGTTGAGCTGCTTGAGGCAGAAGGCACAGACGAAGTGCTCCGGGTGGAACTTCTTGGCCATGGCGGTGATGCAGCGGCCTGTGATGGGCTTCTGGCAGCCGGAGCACAGCGAGCCGCGCCGCTCGTGGTAGTGCACCTCACAGTAGGGCTGCCCGTCGTGCTCGAAGAAGCTGCCGTTGACGAATGGCGTGAAGCATTCCTGCGAGGCACAAGGAGGGGTGGGGTGGGAGGAGGGGGCTCAGGGTTCTGTCCCTTCTGGCTGGGGCAGCACCCAGTGTAACGGGCCTGGGACAGCATGGTTGGCACACTCCTGATGACTTGCTAGACACTTCCAACGTGGCAGGTGCTGTGCTAAATGCTATTTAGTTCTCCCAAGGGAGGCGAATGGGGCGGACAAGTTAAGCGACTTGCCCAAGGTCACGCAGCTGCCAACCTGCACAGCCTGGATTCAGAGATAAGTCTGACTCCTAGGCACTTAACCAGGTGGCTGTTACTGTGTTCCCAGAAACACTAGTGCTGGAAAAAAGGGTCTGTGGTCAAACCCTGCATCCTAGATTCCTGTTTGGAGATTCAGGTGCACAATTTAGGTGTAAAAGGCTCTGAGGGCTGGGCGCGGTGGCTCACGCCTGTAATCCTAGCACTCTGGGAGGCTAAGGCAGGAGGATCGCTCAAGGTCAGGAGTTCGAAACCACCCTGAACAAGAGCGAGACCCCGTCTCTACTAAAAATAGAAATTAATTGGCCAACTAAAAATATATAGAAAAAATGAGCCGGGCATGGTGGCGTGTGCCTGTAGTTCCAGCTACTCAGGAGGCTGAGATAGGAGGATCACTTGAGCCCAGGAGTTTGAGGTTGCTGTGAGCTAGGCTGACGCCACAGGACTCTAGCCTGGGCAACAGAGTGAGACTCTGTCTCAAAGAAAAAAAAAGGCTCTGAGAAGTCCTGCACTGAGCTGTGTTTTTCCCAAACTTATTTGGACAGAGGGTACTTGCTGAATCTCTAATAACGTCTTTGGGACCCCATGACCCCCCAGAATGCAGTTTGGAAATCACTGCCCATTTCTGTTGAGTCTGCTATATATTTGCATTATCTCATTTAATTCTCACATATTCCAGTTCTGAATATGACCGTCTCAGGGCCATTGCACAGTCTACCTTGCTCCTGGTCTGTCTCAGCCTCAGCACAAGCCCTGGCCCAGGACCTATCGGACTTAAGGAAGTATATCCCACTGCCTGATCACCCCATTAATAACCCCAAACAAGGCCTCCAAGTTGGATCCAGAGAGCAGAAGAAAGCAAGCCCCTCTCCCCACTGCCTGCTCCCAGCCCCCTCCAGATGTGCCGGGGCAGGGCAGGGGCCAGGGCTGGGGTGGGGACTTCTTACCCGGCACACAAAGCACTCCGGGTGCCAAAGCGTGTTGAGGGCCGAGATGTAGTTCTCCAGGATGGCCCGGGCGCAGCCACCACACTTGGGCGCGAACATGTCAAAGTAATCCTTGCGGCAGTAGGCCTTGCCATCCTTCTCGTGGAACCCTGAGGAGCAGGGGTTTGGGAGACAGAGTTCAGGCTTCTAGAAATAGAGTCGCCCTGATTCCTACATCAACGGTCTCCCACCTCCCGCCTCCCCAGGCCTCCCAGGAGGTGGTGAGTCAGTCTGCCTGCCCGTACCTTCGGGACCGAAGAAGGCTCCACACTGGGCACAGAAGAAGTGCTCAGGGTGCCACGTCCGGTCAAGAGCTGTCACCACTTTCTGTGAAAGTAAAATACGGCGATCAAAGCCAAGCTGCTGCCCCATTGGACAGATCCCACCACTGAGGCTCAAAGGCAAGGAAAGAACAAAACACTCCAAGGTCAGGGTCTCTCCTAATTGGGCTGGGTTTGAATCCCGGCCCAGTGTTTCCTAGCTGTGTGAGCCTCGGGATGTGCCACGACCTCACCACCCGCACCCTCAGGGGGCTCCCATGGAGCCGAGCCGAGCCGGTGTGGCGCAGTGCCCGGACTGAAGCACCGGCCGCCCTCCCCACCGCACGCGCCGCGGGAGCTCACATCCAGGATGGGGCCGTTGCAGTAGTAGCAGCGTGGGGAGAAGAGGTTGTGATAGTCCTTTTCACAGTAGGGCTGTCCATCCCGCTCGAAGAAGTTCCGGGATCCGATCTCCTCCTGGCAGTGGGTGCAGACGAAGTGCTCCGGGTGCCACGTCTTCCCCATGGCAGTCACGACCTGAGGAGGAAGACAGACTGTGGTGCAGGGCCGAGGCCAGGCGTGGACCACTCCCCCGCCGAGGAGCACAGGTCCCTGTGCCCACTGGCCACCACCTCCCCCCCATCACCTGTCCGGCGATGGGCTTCTTGCAGGCCCCGCAGACTCCTTTGGCGACCGTGGCGACGCCCAGCTTGTTCAGGTCGGACTGCAAGCTCCCCAGCATGCTGTCTAGCTGGCTCCCAGGCTTTGGGGGCCCCCCAGGCGGTGAGCTGCTCCCCGTCTTCCCCTGGGCCATGAACTGGAGACAGGGAGAGGGGGCTGGTCAGGACTTCCAGTGCTTGGGCTTTGGGGTCGCACAGCATCATGGCACGGGGGTCAGGGGACAGTTTTCTCCCTCCTGGACAGATGGTCTGATTGAGGCAAGAAGTGCGACCTCCTCTAGGGGCCGGAAGAGCCCTAAACGTGGGAGTGGGATCAACAGGACCTAATGGTGGTCAGAGGAGCCCCCAGAGGGTCAAGAGGAAGGGCCCCGGCACCCTGCTGGCACGAGCAAGCCCAGGGAAGACAGGACGTGCAGCAGCTCAGCCCCTGGGCCTGGGCACTGACCCCTCCCTCGTCCTGCCCTCCGGGGCCGTTTTGCCCGCCGCCCGCCCCGCACAGCCCCCTCCGCTCTCTGTCCCGGGCCCTGGATCTTAGGTGGGAGAGAAGATGAGGATAAGAAATACTTTTTAAGAGTTAAGGAAGAAAGGATAAGAGACTTGTCACTAGACCATTTCACAAAAGGGAATTTAGGATGGGATAAGAGGATTTTTCCCCCCACTGGCAGTACTAAAGTCAGGAGGAAAAAGTCTAGAGAAAAACAGCCCAGAGAGAAAGGCCCAGGGAGAGATGCAGCAGGGGAGGGACAAGGAGGGGAGCCGCCCATGGGCACAGCACATGGGAAGGGGAGGTGACCGTGCTCAGAGCGCAGGGAGGCCTTAGCCGGTGCTGGGCCTCGGGGAGGATACGGGTTGCTGGTGTCCCTCAGGAATAGCTTCCTAGGGTGGGAGCCTGGGGCCATACTGGGGGTGGCTGGGGAAGGGCAGGCAGAGGGGGGACTCTGCAGCTAACACGGAGAGGGCTGGGGGCCTGGGCGTCAGAT
>VBSM01003044.1:8922438-8945989 GCA_008086735.1 Cheirogaleus medius
CCCCAAACCTCCCCCCTGGCCAGCACTGGGGCCAGGGGAGACCCTGGACCCCTGCTGCCTGGCCCTGGCCTGGTCGCCCGCATCTCCTGGCCACCTTCTCTATAAGCTGCCCCCCGGCCCGCTTCCTGCATGGCTGCACAGTGATGACGACGCCCTCAGTCAGCCAGTCCTGGGCACAGGTCCCCGCCGCCGCCTCCTCCTCTGCCTCCAGCTGGATGCCCAGCCGACCCTGCAGCTCTGCGATGAGCCGCTCCTGGGACGGGGTCCTGCTCAGGGTGGCGGGGTCCAGCCGGCGGCGAGGGGAGGGCTCCCGGGACCTGGGGTGTGCACGGTCCGTCTCCTGGCTCCTGACCTCGGAGCGGATCTGGGGGGAGGGGAGGGGAGGCTGTCACAGCCCCACTCTGGGCGCCGCTCAGTCCACACTCAGGTGCCCCAGGGGAGGGGAGCAGAACAAAAGCACCGAGGAGAGCCAAGGTGAGGTGGGTGGAGGCAGGGGACAGGCAGACTGGCCGGGAGACCTCTGACCTGGCCAGCATTCACCTCCGAATGAGCCTCTGACCCCGGGCAAGGCACTTAACGTCCATGGGCCTCAGCTTCTCTGTCCTTAAAATGCAGTCACAGTGTTTTCTTGGCTGATCTCACAGGGTCATTGCAAGAATTATTTGAGAGGATGTAAGTGAACACTTTTTTTTTTTTTTTTTTGAGACAGAGTCTCACTCTGTTGCCCGGGCTAGAGTGAGTGCCGTGGCGTCAGCCTTGCTCACAGCAACCTCAAACTCCTGGGCTCGAGCAATCCTTCTGCCTCAGCCTCCCGAGTAGCTGGGACTACAGGCATGCGCCACCATGCCCGGCTAATTTTTTCTATGTATTTATAGTTGGCCAATTAATTGCTTTCTATTTATAGTAGAGACGGGGTCTCACTCTTGCTTAGGCTGGTTTCGAACTCCTGAGCTCGAGTGATCCGCCCGCCTCGGCCTCCCAGAGAGCTAGGATTACAGGCGTGAGCCACCGCGCCCGGCCAAGGATGTAAGTGAACACTCTTGACAGGGCATAAAGACTTTTCTTTCTTTTGATTTACAATTTTAGAGTCTTTCCTTCCAGTAAATCTTTTAACTAGTTTTTCTTTTGGTTTATATCATTATACTATTTTATATTACACTTGGTTGTAGTGTTTCAGGGGTTTTTGTTTTGTTTTGTTTTTGGAAAGGGCATAAAGTTTTAATCAAGCAGGAAGTAAATAATAATACCAGTACCGTCAGCCACGGTTTACGTGAGGACCATGGGCTGTGTTCTAAACACGTTCCACAAATTATTTAGTTCTCTGGACATCCTTGCTGGAAATGGGCTATTATTATCCCCATTTTAAAGATGAGAAGACTGAGGCTGATGGAGTAGGTTGCCCACGGTCACAGAGGTAGCAAGCGTCGGAGGTGTGATTTGCATCTAGGTCTATCTGGTTCCAAAGTCCATGCTTTTAACCATTTCCCGCACATCAGAATGTCAAGGGCAGCTCATCTTTAAGGGAAAAGCCTTAACCAAGCAGGAGGTGGGTTGTCACTAAGAGAAATGCTGGGGCCCAGGGAGCTCTGCTGGCCCCACAGAGCCTGTCGCCAAATGCTGGTCGTCGGGTCGCAGGCCATGGCATCTCAGTGTTCTCTGCCCAAGCAGACATGCGTGGAGTGGGAGGCTGCATGCATTAGCGAGGACTGGCCCACACTCAGACCCGCCGAGGGCCATGCCTAGCAGCCGTGCGAGCTGGCGCCTGCCTGGCCGGAGGTGGAAATCCTCTCCGTGGCGTTGGGTGTGCCCGTGACCATGGCATGGGGAGGCTCCGGCCGTTCCTTCTTGGCCTTGGTAGCAGCTTCAGTGGTGCCCTTTGGACTCCTTGGGGTCTCAGGTCCCTGGGTTGGCCTGGTCAGGCTTCCCCTCTTAGATATCTCTCCACCCAAGTGCTTCATGTTAACTGGAACAGGGCTGCTGCTTCCCAGCCTCCCTGCCTCTGGCCTTCCCCTCTCCTTCCGCTGGCCACCTTCCTCCGTGACACTCCAGGTATCTGGCAAGATGGCCTGACGGTCCACAGCCACGACCACTGGCTCAGTGACTTCTTGGAAGCTGCAAGCAGCTCCACAGGGAGTCTCTGGCCTGAACGCCTCTAAAGCCCATGGCTGCTCCCATGTGGCAGTCACGGCCTCCTCTGGGCACAAAGGATTGGCTGGTGGCCCCTGGGGATCTCCAGGCTCCTGAGGACTTGTGCTCCCAGCGCAGGGTAAAGTATGGCAGGGAGGAGCCCCAGAGAGCTCACTCGTGAGGTTCGGCAGGTGCCTGCAATCGCGACCCTGGCTCTCTGCACCACATGGCCCCAGAGAACCCTCCACAGAGGGAGACCCTGAATTGCAGGTGTCAGGCATCTCCCCAAGACCAGCCAAATCAAGCCAGCTGGGGGCCACAGGAGGTGGAAGGCCATGTCCCGTCTGCTTGGTACAGGTGGCCTTCGGAGTGTGGCCCTGGCTTCGAGGGGAGGGCTTAGTGGTGGACGGCAGGAATACAGACGGCATGGGAGGAGGGGGAGGAGAAGGAGAGAGTGAGTGGCGTGAGGACGCAGCAGAGCTGGGCAGCAGCCCCGGGAAGCCCAGCGCCACGGTGCAGGAGCTGGTCTGGAGGAGGAGAAAGACAAAGGCAGGGGAGAGGAGAGAGAGAGGAGAGGTGAGGAAGGCTGCTCCTTGCAAGGAAGGGGTAGGCTCGGCCTTAGGGCTCTCAGAGCCCTCATCCATACTAAGGTGGCTTCAGAACTGACGCATGGGACTGACCCACGAAGAAGATCCAGACCTCAGAGAAGCTTTCCTGGGCTTTATGTGCTTGGCCCTCATCAAACCCAGGCCAGAAAGCAGCCACTAAGCCTGGCCTGGGGGCCAACCCAGAGCAGTATGAGGGAGAAAAGACTGAAGTGAGGTGGACAACGAAGAGACAGCGACCAGGCAGGTCAGCCCCAGACACCTGCTCAGTCCTCCGCGGACGCTGAGGAGGTCTCAGCGGTGTCCTTCCCGGGCAATCCCAGCTCTCCCACACCCCCAAGCCTTTGCTCTGGGGACATGGCCAGAACCAATGCAGCTTCTTGCTGGGCCCCGGGACAAGGCTGTCTGAGAAAGCGACAGCCTGAGAGGCGCCAGGGCAGGGCTCCCTTAGGCCAACGCCTGAATTCAACTTCCGTGCTTCTGACCGTAACTGTTCGGAAGGCGTGGAGCTGGAATTATGGCACATGAGGGTCACAGGCCTGGGCTCACCCCATACCCCAGCCGTGCTCCCATCCTTCTCCATGGAACCTAAGCTGATGGGCGACTCAGAGACACCATCAGGGCCAAGGGTGCACGGGCCAGTCACTCCCCTCCTCATATTCTGGGAGTTGTGCCCCTAAAAGTCTGCTGACCCACGTGGAAGTGTGAAGTCAGCAACTGCTGCAGAGTTTTGTCGCTATCAACCCCCATTGTGGCACCGCAGCCTCTAAACAAAACATCTCGGGCCTGGCAGGGCTGGGAGGCCTGGAAGGGGAGGGGAAGGGGCACCTCGTGCAGGACCGGCCCAGTGGTTTCCCAGATAGAGCCTGTGGGAACTCAGAGGCCCTGGAGGCAGAGAGGGAAGGACGGGAGGTGGTGAGGGAGGCCTACAGACTCAGCAGCCAGAGGCGGAAAGAAAGAGGATGTGTTGAGGACAGCAGGCGTGGGAGATGGGGCTCCAGGGCAAGTGACCTCTTAGACACGGGATCCCAAGTCCCATATGGCCCAGCACAGAACACCCTCCCCCACCAAGAGCAGCCATCACACAGGGCCCTTTGTCCCAGTGTCCCGGCCTCCTGATCTCCTCGCCCTGAGTGGCTGGGAGCACCCAGGGAGGAAGGAATGTCCCAGCTGAGCGTTTCTCTGTCTTCACCGGCTGCTGCGGCAGCTCAATCCCCACGCAGACGGGCCTGGCCCTCCCTCCCCCGTATCCTGGTACCCTGGCAAGGCCAGGGCATTGCGGGGTCCCTAGCCCAGGGGCGAGACACCCAAACACCGAGGGGCCAAGGTCCAGCGACTTGCACTGAGGTAAGGGAATAGAAGGACAAGGGAGGGTGGCAGGGGAGGGAAGAAGGAGGGGTCACAGGGCACCTTAAAATCCGACAGTGAAGCCATCAGCTCGTCCAGCTCCCTGGTGGCAGAGGAGGCTGAGATGCGCGTCTGCTGCTGGCTGGAGACTCGCTGAGGGCTGCCCATCTCGCCCTGGTTCACAGTGATGGCGGGGCTACGGGGCAGGCATGGCTTCAGCGGGGAGCCCAGAGTCCAGCCCCAGGCGTCCCAGGGGATCAGACCAACAGCTTAGCTCGCACACTGGGGTCCTACCACCCCCATCCCCAGGGAAGCCCACTGGCTCCCAATCTTTCCTGGGGACCCATCACTGGGAGGGGGGCTGTCAGCCAGGGGGACAGCTCCGAGGGGAGCTGGCTGGGGAGAAAAGAGGGTGGTTCAAACAGCACCTTTCCCAAGAAGACTCCTCTGGCCCCTCAGCCCAGGTGAAAGCTCGCCTGTTAAACAAGCCCCTGTGTGTTTCCTCCATAACACTGTACATAGGTGTGAGATTATTACAGTGATGTGATAACACTAATAAGAGCTCACATTATTAAGCACTTGCCATGTATATCACGTGCTATGAGCCAGAAACCATCCCAAGTGGGATTATTTGGTCTCATCCTTACTGAGGTAGGTAGTCTCGTCCCTGATATTCCATAACCTCTCATCCTATTTTACAGATGGGGAAACTAAGGCTTGAAAGCTGACGGTAACTGGCAGAGCCAAGATTTGAACCCTATTGTGTGGCTGTGGCTCCAAAGCCTGTGCTAATGGCTGCTAAGCTGCAGGCGCCCATGGTGAGCACGACGCCCGTCTTTCTGGATTGACAGTGGCTGGCTGAAGGCAGGATGGTGCCCACGGGACTCACCACTACACCCCCAGTGCCTGGCAACCAAGAGGCACTTGAGGGAATGGGTGACACCAGGGCTAAGGGAACAGGCACTGGGACCCGGGCACTGGCTGGGCCCAACCTTCGCCGCTGCCCAGAGGGTACTCACACGGGGCTGGGCACAGAGCTCTCCAGTTCATCCAAGAGACTCTCCACGCTGGGCCGCACGTCCTCCAGGCCCCGGCCCCCATTCCGCTTAGGCTTCTCTTTTGTCAGGGGCCCGGCCTTGCCCCCCACAGGGCTGTTATTCTCCGGGACGCCATAGTGAGGGCTCAAGGCCCCGGGAAGTGGAGGGCTTGAGTTGGCCTCATCTTGGAGAGAGAGAGAGAAAAAGGCTGCTTAGCCCCTCAGCCTCCGGGGAAGCCAGCGGCCAACAGAGCCGGGCCGGGGGTCTGGCAGGCCCCAGCCCTACCTGCAGGGAAGCCCGGCGGGTTGTGCTGCACGGCGTTCAGCTCCAGCAGCAGGCGGTCGAGTTCGGAAAGGTTGCTGCCCAGGGAGGTGCTCATTACGGTGGGCGAAGGCTCAGCCGATTTCTGCTTGTTGGGGAAGCTTCGGGAGGCAAAGGAAAGAAGACAGTGAGATACTCCCCGGCCTCGCGGCCGCTTTCAGTCCCCAGATTCTCAAGGAGAGTAAGGTGGAGGGGCATGAAGTCTCCCCCAGCAAGAAGACAGAGGACAGGGAAGGGGTGTGGTAAGAAGAGGGGAGGAAGGAAGTCTTGCATCAGTTCCCCAGCTACGCGGAGATGTTCTGACAGCCCAGCCCGCCCGCTGCAAGGAGATGGCAGTGATTAGGCAGACGGGCCGGGCAAGAGGTAGAAGAGCTGGCCAGGGGCCACAGGGCCTCCTGCAGCTTAAACCAGCGACCCTGGAGGCAGAACGCCCTGAGCGCCAGCTGTCATGCCTGGGCCCTGGCCTCAGCTGCCTCCAGCCCTCACCAGGTCCCTGCGATTTCTGAGCAGGAGGGGAAGGTGCCGGGGAGGGGCTGGGCATTACCTGTAGACGTGCTCCTCCTCGCCCGCTCGGGAACCCGGAGAGCCGTCCTGAGGGTTGGAGGCACTGGAAGTTTTGGCACTGGAGCCGTACACAGGTGACGGGGACTGAGGCTGCAAGAAGGAGGGTGCTCAGAGCCCCTCCCCGAGGGGAGGAAAAGGAATAGGGGACAGAAATAGCCCGAGTCACCCCCAGAAGGCTCCTGCTCACAGCCAGTCTCACCAGGGAATTTCCAATCTGGCCAGGAGACCTGTGATTAACACTTGGTCACTGCCCCCTCACCCCCTCACGTGGTGGGTGGGAAGAGCAGCGTCTGGTCAGGGAGAGCCGATTCCCCCAATTCCATCCCTCCACCAGCTCCCCAAGCCCCTGCCAGATAAGGCTCCTTTTGCCCTCCAAGCCTCTGGGGCTTCCCGGCCCCTGTCCCCAGCTTACCTGCTGGTGGATGAATCGGGAGCTGCTGGGCTGCCACTGGTCTAAGGGGTCAAGGACCGTGCCATTGAGGGCCTCGCTGGATGGGGGTGGAGGGACAGGGGGTGGCACGGCAATCTCCTGGTACGTGTGGTTTCCAGTTGGGTACGAGTAGGGGGTCTCCTCGGACAAGAACACGGGCCGTTTGGAGATGTGGGAGGTGGTGGACTCCAGGTCCGCCAGCAGGGCATCTGCGGAGAGAAGGCACCGAGAGCAGGTAAGGACCAGGGGCCCTGGGACCTCCCAGTGGCAGTGCCCTCCCTGCCTGTGCCTCAAGAGTTAATGCCTTCTAGCATCTGCCCCACCCACAGGAGAACAACCAGCCTCAGGACGGGAAGCTACCAGCCCAGACCAGCCTGGCCAAGAACCTGCTCCCAGAGCTGATCTCTTCTCTCTAGCCCAGACTGAAGGTGCCCTGGAGGCTCACTCCTGGGGCACTCCTGGCCCTGGGGCCGCTCCTACCTCTGGGAGTTGGGCACCTGGCTCTGCGTTCCCTGCTGACAGGGCTGCACCGCTGGCTGTGAGTGAGAAATGCCTGCCCGGACCTCTGGATCTGCAGGGCCGTGCAGGGAGAATGGGCGGGAGGGGCCCACGTCACGGGGAGGGGCCCGGCAGTGCCAGGCCCTCGCTTCACTTCCAAGAGCTTAGGCTTTTTCAGCCCCCACACTGGAGGGGGCACCTACCCTCCTGAGCAGGTAGAAGCAGAACCCCAGGCTATGGGGCAAGGTGTGTGGGGACGTGGGGGTTGGAATGGGCTGGTGCAGTGGTCCCCACCCTCTCGGTGAGCGGGGGACAGGAATGCTCCGTCGGCTGTTTCTGTGGAAGCTTGGCCAGCAGCCTGGCCCCAGAGGCTCCAGGGCCCCACTATTCTGCTTTTAACAGTAGCAAAGGAGCCGAATCAGCCCTCAGCGCAAGCTTCCATTACCCTGACACCTGGCAGCCAACCGGGGGGCCCTAGGTCTGCCCCGTCCCCAGCCAAGAAGGGCACAGCGGGAAGGGAGGGGGTAGGAACTGCTGACACCTCATCCCCTCCCCTCCCAGGACCCTTAGCAGCCCCAAAGCCCAGACAACCCGGCCCCAGATGCCACACCCTCATTCTTGCCATGCTCCTGGACTTGCTCACTCTCAGCTCCCTGGTAACCTGCCGGGGTCGGGGAATGCTTGATCTCTAGCCCTCGGGATAATAATCATCAAAAAAGTAATGGCCGAGTTCATTGCCATTTCCTAGTACCAGGCACCGTGCTGCACACACCATCTCAGTTAATCCTCCAAATACTCTGTCAAGTTGGAATTTGACAAAGCCAGGGAGTGGCAGAACTATCCGACTCCTCAGAAGCCCCAAACCCTAAAGAATTGGCCTATACGAGGCTGCTGTGACCACAAGATAGCATATTTAAAAGGTTCAAATTCCTGACTGTCAGGAGCCCATGCTTTGAAGGCTGCCAGTCTGATGCTTCCTTGTGGCCCTGGCCCTGGCCCCACCCTACGCAGAAGAGGGAAGAGGGAAGCAAGGCCCTCATCCAGGGCCTCACGTTCTCCCAGCTGCCTGCCCTGATCTCCGACCCCCGAGGCTGGCCACACCTACCCCAGGCTCCTGCCCAGATGGTTAGAGGAGAGTCTGATCCCCTAGGTCCTGGTCTCCTGACTTCAGAGGAAGGTCGCTTCCTGCAGCCCCCCTCCCCCTCCGGGTCCTCCAGAGAAGGTCTGGCTTCCTGTCTCTAGCAAACCGGAACTACAGGGAGTTGGTATATCTAGGTAACAGCAGAAAAGGAACTAGTGTCCAGGCCAATCCCAGTGGCCCCTCCAGGGCCACACCTGCTGCCCGGGCTTCACGCGACATTCCCTTTTCCTCTGGACTCAAGCCAGCATGGGCAGGTCCCTCCTCCATCATGGGCAGAGCAAGCTATGACACCCCACAGGGCTCCCCAGAGCAGGCAACAAGTGCCACCCTGGTAGGGACAGCAAGAGCAGCTGCCCTTCCTGAACACCCACCAGGGCCAGGAGCTTCACCTGTGCTACCTGCCTTCCTCATCACAACAACTCTAGTATGGACGGTAAAACTGAGGTTCAGAGGCAGAGTCATGTCCCCACACTGCCAAAGCTGGACGAAGTGACAATGCTGGGCTCTGTACTCAGGTCTCTCGGGCTCCAGACACCCAACAGCAGGTAAAGGGTTACCCTTCCCTGTCAACCATTCTGAATCAGGGACTCTGCCAAACACCCACAGCCCCTAATCGTGATGTGATTCTCAGCTTGGTTTATTGGCTTACGGATTAGATTCTGGTTTATGATTTCAGTGGGATCTTTTCAACACAGATCCCTGTGTCGGTTGACTGTGGGTGAGAGGATACAGTCCTGGTGCGCAGAGACACAAGATCACTAGTTCTGCAGTTGAGGCAGACCTGAATTCAAGTCCCTGCTCCTTTACAATCCATGCCACACAGCAAATCGCTTAGCTTCTCTGAGCCTGTTTCCCCGGTAAGCTGTGGTCAATAACCCCTACCTCATAGTGTTGGGGTGAGGTTTATAAGGGATAGCAGATGCTACAGTATATTGGAAGTTGCAAACATCACAATTTTATTTGGTTTGTGAAATCCAGAAAAATGTCTTCATCCAAGGAGAGCACGGTAGGATGCAAAGCACCAACTTCTCCTCCTAAGTCTTTTCTGGGTAGAATCTGGGCAGGACATGAAAAGGGTAACCTTGAAGATAAAAGTAAAATAATAAAGTAACATCCAAAGTATGGCATGTGGGGCCAGGCTCTGTGGCTGGAGCCTGTAATCCCAGCACTTCGGGAGGCCGAGGAGAGTGGATTACTTAAGGCCAAGAGTTCAAGACCAGTCTGGGCAACATAACAAGACCGCCATTGCTACAAAAAATTTTAAAAAGTAGTCAGGTATGGTGGCTCGAGCCTGTAGTCCCAGCTACTTGGGAGGCTTAGGCAGGAGGATCAGTTGAACCCAGGAGTTTGAGGCTGTAGTGAGCTATGATTGCATCATACACTCCAGCCTGGGTGACAGAGCACAACCCTATAAATTTTTTTTTAAGTGTGGCATGTGTAGACGTCAGGGAGAAGGCACATCATTTTCCAATTTTCTCCAAACTTTTGTCTATCTGAGAGAGAGAGGAATCCCAGCAAGTACCTACACAAGCCACAGGGTCTCTAGTACAGCTTCCTCCCCTCTCTCCACCATTAGTCCTTACCTTGAGATTTGGACAGGACTTGATGTCCAAATCACTAGGCAAGAGGTAGAGTGGTTGGCCCCCAAACTCCCCCACCCCAGCCCACAAACCCCTCAAGAAAGAGAGCCAGGAATATAGGACATAGCGAAGGAGTAGACTCTTAGCTCTACTTTGGATTCCAATGGGTGCAAATGCCTGCTGTTTCCCCATAGGCTGCAAAAGGGTTAAGGGCCAAAGTCTCCTTGCAAGCTCAGCACACTCCTCCCCTGGCTTGAGTAAACAGAGCCAGCAGACTGCTGCACAAAGGGGTCCACTTGCAGGCAGAGCCCCATCCTAGCAGGTTTCCCCCGTTTGCAGCTACAGCCTTTCATTCAGCTCTAAATATTCCTTCTACTCATACCCCATGGAAGGTGTCAGGCTGACCCCTCTTCGGAGGAAATGGTACCTACTGGAGCTCTGCAAGACCAGGAACGCACCCTCCCTTCCCACGAATTGGGAAGACAGGTTCCAGATACCCTGCCTGGAAGCCCTCATTCAGGCTAAGGAAGGCCTCAAACTTCCTTGGCATTACTCTACTAAGTTTCTGGGTCCTGTCCCAAGACGCTCCAGACCCTTCACCCTGCAGAGGAAGCTCTCCCTGGGGCTTCCCATCCCCTTTCTGGAGGAAACCACGCTGGACTCTGCAGCCTTTCTGCCTCTCTGG
Source organism: Cheirogaleus medius (assembly GCA_008086735.1). Taxonomy (NCBI): domain Eukaryota; kingdom Metazoa; phylum Chordata; class Mammalia; order Primates; family Cheirogaleidae; genus Cheirogaleus; species Cheirogaleus medius. The sequence continues at coordinate 8,932,774 of VBSM01003044.1, forward strand.
GCCAGCTGGCACAGGCCCTGGCACTTGTACCCACAGAAAAGGGAAAGCCAAGGTCACTGGGCAAGACAATGCAATGTGTTGGGGGGTGGAAGGGGCAGACTGTCTGGAGGCCAGGGGCAGGTCAGGTGCAAAGTCCCCAGCAGGCCAGGGGCAAAGGCCACAGAGCTACGCCCTGGAGAGGAAGGGGTGCGGACCTCCACCGTGCCCGCCAGAGGGCAGCATTTGCCAGTCGGCCTCCTGCCACTGGGCTAACCAAAGGTAACCTCGTGCAATCACGGACTCCTCCAGCCCAGCCAGGGAAGACGGGGAGCCTCCAGGCCATGGGCGCAGTGGGGAAGTTGCAATCCTGAGAGAACTCTGCTGAGCTTGAGGGACAGAGCAGGCCACTAGCAGGAGCTCGAGATGGCCTGGGTGCCAAGGCCCCGGGGCCGTGCCTGAAAAACACTTTCATTTGAAGGCGCGACCCAAGCGTGACACGCAGCCTGGCAGGGGTCCGCAGACCCAGAGGGACGCACGCCCTGGCTTCCAGTGCCCTCTTCGCAAAGCAGCTCCACGCACGCCCCCGTTTCGACCTCACGGCTGTCCCTGGTCTGAGCAGCAGCGGCTTTGGGCCGGGAGGCCGCCCGGGGCAGGCGGCACAGCGCACCAGCCAGGCAGAGAGGAAGAGGCTCTTCCGGCCCCAGCGACCAATGACCGATGACCCACGACCAATGACCCACACCCAGCGTGATCCTTAGGACCGGGTGGGAGCTGCTGGCCTGAGGGGGTTAAGATCGGACGTCCCTGGTCCCGCTAGGCCTGAGCTGCTCTGCTCCAAGAAGGAGGGGACTGAGGGGCCGGTCCGCCCGCATTCCACCGCAGATGCAGCTGCCCCTCACATTCCCATGCCAACCCAGGGGTGGAGGGCGGAGGGAGCCCAAGGTCCCCTTGTGCCCCCAATGGGGGGGATGTCCCAGACCTTGGCTCTGAGGACCCACGCTGACCCACTGACACATGACACTCAATACTAGATGAAAGAGAATCAATGAAACCCTTCCTCCCCGCCCCCAACTAGAAACAAGTCAGGGCTCTTTCACAAGCCTGGCTTCATCCTCCTACCCCAGCCCCGGCCACATCTTAGTGTGTGATAAAGACTGTCAGGACCAGAGGCCTGAAGCTGGACAGGCGCCAAGAGAGATGAGATAAAGGTCCATCTCTTGAGGGGGGTGGGGGAGGACCCAGAGCTATTCCATTCTCTCCTCCGGGGCTCTGGGGACGCAGATGTTACAACTTGCACAGGGGAATTCTGAGTCACACAGACTGCGCAGGGGCTGAATGGCTTGGATAGGCTCCTTCACTGCTCTTGTGCCTCAGTTTCCTTGTCTGCCCTGTAGGAATTCTACCATTTTACTCACAGGATTAGAAGTAAATGAGAAAAATAGATATAAAGTGCTTATTTAGCACAGTGCGCTATAGGAGAAGCCTCCCCACCAGGGTCTCCACCTCCAGACCCAGAGGTGAGGACAGGAGAGTGTGGGGCACTGAGCCAGCTTTCCGGTCCCTCCCCTGAGCTTACGGGCTGCCCCGCCACACCAGTCCCCATGCCTGGACCCCTGCCATCTGCCCACCTTTGCACCACTCTAGACTTCTCCATCCAGCAGCCCGGGCAGAACTAGAAGAGGTACGGTCCTCTGGCCATCAGGCAGACCCCACCTTGACGTGCCTTGTGTTCTTGAGGCCTGGCCTGGGAGAGGCCCACAGTAAGAATGAGATCTTTTTGAGCTGGCTCACCCACCTTCTTTCCAAAAGCCAGTTTAATTCAACTTTCATCGCCCCAGGCCCCCAGAGAGAGACTGGCAAAAAGAAGGAAAGAGCAGCAAACACCACCCTGAAAGCTCCGGTACAAGCAGCAGTGGGCTGCCATGGCACAAGGGCCTTCTCAACAGCCCAGGGACAGCTGTCTGTCCCTGCCACTTAATATGAAACCAAGACTCCCAGAGAGACAGCACCAGCTCTGCAAGTTCCCACCCGGAGGGGGTCTGGAGAGCCCAGCCTCAGGGCCTATCTTATGGGGCACTGAACTCTGGGCAAGGGAGATTTCGGCCCCCTGCTGACCACCTGGGCAGCCGTGATAGCTTCAAGTGTCAGAGAAGCTACTAGGCTTCCTGCCCAAGCCCAGGGATACAAGCAGTAAGCAGGGCCTGGCCCTTCCTAAAGAAGGAGCTACGGAAACAGCAGGACCAGCTCAGGGATGGTCTCATCTCAGCCCCTTTGGTGAGACTCTTCCAGATTAGGAAGGAGAGCAGAGTGGGAAGGCAGGTCTCCCCCCTTCCCTGGCCCCAAGTCCCTCTCCCCTCCCCCAGCCCGGAGCACATGAGCAGTTAGAGGAGAGGTAATCTAATGCGCAGCGGGGTGCTTTTACTCCGTGAGTAACTCCCCAGGAATGGGGAGCTGGGTATATTTATCCTGATAACCATCCTCAGAGGAAAGACAGATCTGTGGCCAGTAAGGACCAATCCACAATTAGGACAGATCCACTCTGCCCCCACCCAGCCCCAGGACCTAGGGCCAGAACACTGACTAGGAACTCAATCTCCTGGAGGGGCCTTCCCTGCCAATCTGGGCTCTTTTCAACTGTCTCCTCTCTAAGAATTAAGCTCCAGAGAGCAGAGGCCTTGTCTTGTCTTGCTTGATGCCATATCCCCAGGAGCTAGAATGAATGGCTGAATGACAGGGGGGCTGTGAAGAGGAGGAGGATGGGGACAAAGCAGTGAGCAGAGAAAGTAGTCAGTGCCCAGGAGCAGGAGCCAGGATGCCCTGATCCAAGCCCAGCCTGCTGGGTGCCTGTCGGCGGATCCTATAAAACCTCTCTGGATGTCTTCTCTAGCCGTAGAGTGGACAGAGCCTGACTTGTCCCCAATCCTGGTAGCGAGCTCTCAGGAGGAGATACTACTCGATTATGGGTGAGATTTATATAGCACCTTCGAGCTCTTTGGAGTTAGCCTAAAATCTAAATCCAAGATACTGCTATTATCTGAATCCCAGACAGGAACTGCTCTCCTCAAGGGGATGGATGAGAAAGATCAATACCATAGTGTCATTTAAATATTTAATAGCCATGCCTGGAGGTTATGAAGACTCAGCCACCAATTCTCCTTCGCTGACTCATGCCTCACTCAACAGGAACTGCCATTTTACTCTCACAGCCCTCAAGGAAGTGTGGGCTGGGGTGGGGGGGGTGACACACAGGAAGCCAGGGGAGAAGGCCCCGGAGTTTTCCAGTCTGCCTGCCGCTGGAGGAGGAGGGGACAGTCATTTGGATAAGGTGGTTCTTCCCTGGGGTTCCTACATGCCTGTCATAGGAGGGTGGTTTCCTGCCTGCTGACGAGCCCTTCCTTGCAGAGGCTGACACAATGTGAGTGTGCAGGCAGGCTCACTTTTTTACTGGGTGCCTGGCTTGTACCCAAGGTCACAGGGCCCAGGTAACCGGAGACCGCAGAGAATAAAGGCTGAAAGGCAACTGCAGAGGTCACCCTGAGCTCCAGGCAGAAGTGCAACTGTGCCAGGCCCCTCCGCACCAGGCACGCCCACAGGGCCCACCCAGCAGGCCCCTGGCTGCTGCAACTTCCCCATCTGCTCGGGCTCTAGGAGGTTAAGCAGCAGATAAGAAGGGGTTTACTCTGAACACCTCCACGCGTCTGCAGTGGCGACAGGCACAGGAGCACAGCTCAGACAGGCCAAGAGCTGAGTCTCTTTCATATTGTAAATAACTCATCTCTCCCCTCCAAGAGCAGCGGGCCCCTCCCGCCTCCAGAGGCTCCAGAACACCATGGACGCACCTCAGTGATCAGATTTCATTCACCTCTTCAGGTCACCCAGAGACTCTGGACCTTTTAAGGTCAAGTCTAGAGGCCCTGCTCAGGCCCAACCCACAGTTCCTTCAATGGGTAAAACCCAGATTCGTATACAAAAAGACAGTCAGCCTCGACCCAGGAGACTCATGTGCCGGAAAGGTTCTCAGCTATTCCAAATCTATCCCAATCCATCCCTGCAATCCAGGCCCTTGAGGCGAATTGTTCTGTTGCAGAGCAGGGCGGCTCCTTGGGCCTCTCACCCCTGCTAATCACCAACAGAGGCTAGGAGGGGCTCAGAAGTGAGTCATCCGCCCCACAGAGACCCAAACGAAAAGTTCAAAAGTTTGCCTGTTCCTGGGATGAGCTGCAGTCTTTTCATGATTTCACGATGTGTGTAGATTTCACGGCACCCGTTACCCACTCTTTGCTAGTCGGGTTCTGCCTAATGAACACAGCCCGAGATGACCATGGCACAGGCCAGGGCTTCCCCTTTTCACAGGCAGCTGGGTCATTTCCCTAAAGCGGCTCTTCCCTGATTTCCTGATTGCCTGGTCCTCCTTCTTCATATCCCTTTAATAGCTCCCACTTTAACTGGTCACCAAGTCACACCACTTCCTCCTTCACCACTTCCGGTCATCACTTGCCTCCCTTTCTGTCCATCACAGGCTGCCAGCCTCTCGGACTGGCATCCTATCCGCATGCAGTCCCTTCTCAAATTCATTTGCAGCCCACTGCTCTGGGTTCTCCCAATCTAGCCCTTCCTGTGGACACCATCGGTTTGAGTTTCCTGGAGCCCCGCCTTTCTTGCATGTACTGCACACTCCACTCTCGACCCTCCTACTGGAGTGCAGGCTCTCTACGGACAGGAACCTCCTTCCCCGCCTGGGTCCCGAGGGCTTGGATGAGTATGCGCTGGGCAAGGGGCAGTCACAGTACTCGCCCATTGATGCCCTCTTCCCTCTCTGTCCAGGGGACAAGGTCAGAACCCCTGGGGTTGGCATTCTGGTATTAAGCCTCTCAGAATATGGCCCCAAACTAGCCTTCACCACCCCCTCGGGCCCCCTCACTACAACCCACCTCTCCAGCCAAGGCGGGCCCCCCTGCCCTTTTCCCAGCTGAGCCTTTATTCACAATACTGAACATGCCTCTCCCATGGGGATGCCCATACCCCCAGGGGACAGGTGGAGGCCAGGGGTACAGGAAGCCACCTCAGGATAAACCCAGAACACCTTCTGAGAATTGAGTTTGCTCAGGAGCAAGACATTTAAATCACTGTCTTAAATTAAAACAAGCAAGGCTACCTTATGGAGGCAAATGCAAAATGCAAGTGAAACTGTAAGATAAAAAGAGAGGCTGCAAAGAGACGTTTTTGCACATGCTCTTGGGGACTTTGGAGATCCAGATACTGGGACGGTCACAAAGCTCTTGGTACACCGTTCTGGCATCCCACCTGCACGGCAGTGTAGTGGAAAGAGCAGGCCTCCCAACAGTGAGTGGATGGGTTCAAATCCACTGCTTGCCAGCCTGGGTGACGACTGACTAGGTCATTCTGGGCTTCAGTTCACTCAGACACCTCATAGCACACATGGTGCGTAATGGATGAAAAAGGACGTGAAAGCCATTATGATGGCTGGGGATAAAATGAACGTGAGTGCCCCAGTCTGACACAGAGGAGACACTCAGTAAATAAATCTGCATCACTGATCTTCATCTCCCTTAAGACTGGGAGGGGGAGGAGTTGGAGACAGGGACGGCAGCCAGGGATCCTGGGAGCTGTGACAGGTTGTCACTAACTTGGGCCTTCTTGCTGAGCAAACCACTGACCTCACCCTGTGTCTCGGGTTCATTCCAAGTCCTCCTTGGAGAACATCTGCTGAGCCCAGCCGCCTCCGACTCACTGCCTAGCAAGGAAGAGGCAAGAGGGAAAAGCTGCAGGGCTCTGGCACACCCCCACCCGACCCCACCCCATCTCTACTGCCTGCCAGGAAGTCACAGCCATCTGAGAGCCCTGTGGCTTTGAACCCAGAATCGCAACAATAGAAGGAACTGCCCAAGACAGTGCCCCTGCTTCTGCCACAGAAGCTCCGAGCCTAGCAGAGTGCCAGGGCTGCGTGGCCAGAAAGCTCTGGAGGGGCCAAGGAGGAAAGGAGTGAAATAGCCTTTCTGAGCTGTACTATGAGCCTGGCCTCACAATCCCATTTTGCAGATTAGGATGCAGATGGCCAGAGCGGTCCAGTGAGCGTGCTCTGCAGGCAGCCACAGTCCCCTACAGCCTGCCTGCAAAGCTCACCGGTGCTCCCCCTGAGAGGGGGCTGCCCCAGGCACCGATCTCCAGCCTCAACCTCGAGGGGGTGGCATAAGAATCATCAGGAGACAGACAGGGCTCCGCTGTGCGCACCAAACCAGCCAACTGAGGAGAGACACAGGGACGGCTGGCCTAGACACTCCAACCCACAGTCGGCCTAAATGTTCTTTCAGTGGACAGCCATGTGTCTCACCCAGGCACTTACTCTACTGAGCAAAAAAGTAGGCGGTTCCGGGTTTCTTCCTCTACACCGCTGGTCCCACCTACCCCACGCCTGCAGAATGCACACGCACACTGGGGACACACGAGCCTGAGCCCGGAGCTGTCCTCTGCTCTGCGTGTCAAGCCTGATGTGAGATCAATCAGCCATGACGTGTGCCACCACCAGTCCTTGGCTAACTATCATAAAGTATTGACACTTGCAACTGATTTGCTTTTGAGAAAATGAACTGAAGTGGGTTCAAGATGACTCCATGACCAGCAGGCCCAGCCACATGCATTCTAATGTTTTCTTAAGAGAAAGAGCTGGGAAGTACACAGAACCCCAGACATACCCTTGGGTGTCATCTGAAGGGTGTACCGTGGCAGATCACAAGTTGAAACCACTATCTTAGATGGTCAGGAGTTCTGAGAAGAAGTGGAGGAGGGTCAGGCTAGCTGCTCCTGAAGCGCTTCCCCAGCTAACCCTCAGTGACCCTTTAGCTTCCCTAGAAGCATCTACAGGGATCCTCAAACTTTTTAAACAGGGGGCCAGTTTACGTCCCTCAGACCATTGGAGAGTGTGCACTGTGGGCCCGGGATGAGTTGGCTGCTAAGCAGGACAGGCAGTGGCGGCAAAAACACCCGGCAGGCCGGATAAATGTCCTTGGCGGGCCATAGTTTGAGGACCCCTGATCTACACCATCCAGCCCTGGGTCTTCTTGGTCTCACAGGTCTTAGGAGCCATCTGTTGAATTCAGGGCTCTAGGAAATGCTGGGGCCCCCTGACAGCTGGTATCACCAGAGATAGTCGGCACCTCCTGAATAAAGAATGGTCTTGGGAGGGTCCATCCCATGCACAAAAGCTCTAAGTCTCATCTCAGTCCCCTCACCCCATCCCTGGGACCCTGGAACTTTCCAGGCTCATTCCCCAATCCTGCTCATGGGGGGCAGGCCTGACCCGACCCAAGGCCCTGCTGGGATGGTCTCACTGATCTACAAAGGAGGGATGCCTCCAGCCACTGTCCTGAAGAGGGCCACACCAAGTCCTCCCACGGCCCAGAGTCTTGCCAACCCTCCGCACTGAGAAATCTGTCTCTTCCTGGACAGACAGGAAGCAGATGGAGGCTGCAGAGTCACACTAGGAAACCACAATAGAAAAATAGGAGGAAAACACTTTCTTCAAACAAAAAACATCCAGGGAGACCTCGGGGCTCTTAGTGTGGCAGGCAGGGTGCACATGTAGGGACATCAAGGTGCAGGGAAGAAGGACAGGGTGGGAAGAGAACCCAACAAGACCCTGCAGTCAGCCTGCAAGAAGCCCACCAACCCCAGAGTGAGACAGCGAGCCAAGCAGACGCCAAGCCTCCTAGGTAGACAGAACAGAGGTGTCTGTGACCGGGGGCTGCTGTGGCAGACCACCCTGCTGTCCCAGGGCTCCCGTTTGGCCTGACCAGGCTGGGCTGGCCTCCCTCCACTATGCCCGGGCTGGCAACACTGGGAGACTGAAGGGGGTGGGGGGACCCACCTCATCCCCAGTTTGGATTTGATTGCAGGAGACACTCTGGGGCTCTGGGAATTCAACCCAGCAGGGCCAGGACAGATACCAACAGCAGCACACAGCTGTAATGCCCAAAACATCACACAGGAAGTCCCCAATGGATGCACATGAAGCATTCCAAAAGTTTGTTTGGAAGTTAGGATTTTGAACCATGGAGAATGTCTTCTACTGGAAACAAACTCTGAGGGGTGACCGTGGGTCACTAGTTCCACCGGATGCCAGGTTCTGCAGTGTTTGCAGAGACTGATCCCTCAACTCTGAGGACCCGAGGGGAAGGGCCATCTGGGGGCAGAAGCAGGCCAGCCTAAGTCAGGAGCACCTGAACCCCATCGTTCCTCGTTGTGTCTGCTCAGGGCCCGGCTGCGGTGCACGGGGGTGGGAGTGGGGGGTACAGCTGCCTTTGGATGCTCCTCGGCTAAACTTCCCAAGGACGACAGGACAAGAAACCCTGTACTTCTGCCCCCAACAGCTGTACTGCATATCAGGGAGCCTCTGATCAGAACACAACTGCCAGTTGGGGTTGCTGTGTCTTCTCCTGCCCATCTTTATGTACAGGCAGGAAACGGTCACCAAAGAAGTCAGGAGCTGACTGAGCACCTGTCCCACTACTGTCTTTTCTGATGCCACTTGTTTCTCCTTTTTAAAGGGTGGTAGTTTCTGTCCTCTTGCACTCCTCCCTGTTGTGCCCCAACTGTGATGGCTACCTCCAGGGACAAAGTCCCTTGGTGGGGGTTTCCTGCAAGCAAAGGGGGTGCCTGGCCCCCCTCCATTTTCTTAGCCCACACCTAGCTGAACTAGGAGCTGGGATGAGTGCAGTCAAATCCCCCTGACCATGAGCAATGATTCCTATTTCGACATGAGAGAGACAAATTTCAAAACTTAGGCACAAAAAGCAGCAGCCACGATACTCCCCTAGTGTCCAGGTCCTCTGGGAAAAAATCACAGGGACTGTGCCAGGCTTAAAGGCAAGGGCAACTCAGTGTGGAGTGACAGAGAACAAGTCCTCCAGGTCTCCGGAGGAAGAGAAACAGAAGCACAAGGAGCTTGTGGGCCGGGCACAGCCAGGGCTCAGGACCAGGGACTCTTAAGTGCAGATGTATCCTCCCTGCTGCCTGACTCTACAGCTCCTTACCTCTCAGGTATCTTTTTGCCTATCTTTTTGGTGACATAAGAATTGTAAATGGCTATGGGCTGGGCCAGATAATCGTCTAAGATCTCTTTCAGCAATAAACTTCTTTTTTCTTCTTTTTTTGAGACAGAGTTTTGCTCCATCGCCTTGGGTAGAGTGCAGTGGCAACATCATAGCATACTACAGCCTCAAACTCCTGGGCTCAAGTAATCCTCTGCCTCAGCCCCCCAAGTAGCTGGGATCTAGCTAATTTCTCTATTTTTAGTAGAGACAGGGTCTCGCTCTTGCTCAGGCTGGTCTCGAACTCCTGAGCTCAAGAAATCCTCTCGCCTCAGCCTCTCAGAGTGCTAAGATTATAGGTGTGAGCCACCGTGCCCATCCAGGAATAAACTCTTGATTCTCCTTCTAGAGGGGATTATTGAGGCAGCAGAACCAGGGGACAAGGAGGGTAGGGGAGGCAACAAAGAATATGGCAGAGGCCAGCAGCCTGAAGCCTGCAGGCTGGATCCCCTATCGATGTGTTTGGGTGTTTTTAAGAAATCTGTGCTAATCTGAAGAAACCAAGACATTTCCCATGAAAACCAAGATTTCTGGCTTCCCAGGAGCAGGCAGAAGAGCTAGCAACCACTGGTTCACTTGGCTGCCTTCTCTGGATGCAGTATGCAATTTAGCTCCCTTTCTTTTTTTGCTCTCTTCATTCATTCACATCACCTGCCTGGCCTCAGCAGGTATGAGCATACAACAAAATGTAGCATGCGTTTTGGAGTTGAACAGCTTGGGTTCAAGTCCCAGCTCTGCCACTTGCTAGCACAGCACCTCTTTGAGCTCAGCTCCCTCGTCTACAGAACAGCCCCTACATCCTGGGGACTGTGGGATCACCAAACCTCACTCAAGCCAGTTGGAGGAACAAATAATATAATAAACATAACGCAGTCCTGACATATCACAGGCACACAGACCGTATATCTATCAGTGCCTATCAGGTGACGCAACGTGACAGATGGGGGCTGAGAAGCTGTCCCACCCACAAAACTGACATCCCTGACTGCCCCACCTGAGCAGGTGTGAGACAGCACCCAGCACCACAAGCCATGAGCAACTGCAGATGAGGTGCTCTGAAAGCACCCCAAGTCAACTGGCAGCCCAATTCTCCCTGTCCTGAGATCCACGTGTAAAGACGCCAAGACCAAACCACTGGTCTCTGTCAATAAGCAGATCTTGCCTAAAAAGCTGAAAGGCTTTTCAGGAGGACCCCACCAAAACTCCAATCTCCCTCCCCAGCTTAGAAGCCATCCCTAGATTCAAAGGATCACCCAGTGGGAGCACTAGGAGTGGGAGCACCCCTGCACTCAGGGTGTGGGAGCTCAGTGCATGAGCAAATGAGAAGGGTGTTGCTGGTCCTCCAGGGAGTCTGGTCCAAAGGCCAACCTCCCAGCCCCATGGTGCTCCCAACAAATACCTGTTCCCAGCAAACATCTGCTCCCAACAATGCAAGCACCGATGAAGGAGTCTGAGAACTTTAACCACCTGAGGTCTCTAACTCCCAACTCTGCCAGGGCATTCAGCCATTGGAGCATTGACACCGGCCACCCAGGATTTACTCCAGGGTCCCCGAGTATCCAGCATGACAGTGCCCACCTGCTCAGGGTAGCCTGCACCTGGCCCCGCAAGCCTCCCTCCTTCTGCTCACTCAGTTCTGTTCCCCCACCATGGGGCAAAAGGATTCCCCATTCCCCCTTCTTCCTTTTCCAGGGTAAAGGAGGAAGAGAACCCCCCAGGGAGGGAACTGAACTCTACACCAGAGGTCTGCACCTGGCACCCAAAGATCATCCTCCATGGGCTCTGTGGATGGCCTGAAACACCTGACACTTCACACAGGATAGTGTGTGTCCCTACTACTTTGGGGTGAGGGTCCAAGCAGTTGGGACTCCACCAAGGTGAAACCATTGCACCAGGGCAGGGCTGACAGTGTGCTCCCACCCCTCTCAGCTCCCTGCTTACAAGTTTGATGCCTTGCGGCTGAAGCAGCCTCAGCTTCACCTCAATCCCAGGAGACTGGAATTTCTGGAATGGGACCTGCCTGGACTGACCCATGCTGCATACTCTCCTCTCCAGTGAAGAGGAAATGGTCTCTCTTGGGTATCCAAGGTTATCCTTGAAAAGGGCAGACTAGCCGGGCGCAGTGGCTCACACCTATGCACTTTGGGAGGCTGAGGTGGGAGGATCGCTTAAGGCCAGGAGTTCGAGACCAGCCTGAGCAAAAGCGAGACCCTGCCATCCCTCTCACTGGGGCAGCATCACCTTTACCAGCGGTGGCTCTGATAACGTTCACAACACATACTGCGCGCAGGCACTGTGCTGGGCACAGGAGGGACAAAGACGTTGTCTGCCCCCAGGTAGCACTAGCTAGTGGGAGACCATCATAAACGGGGGGCAGAGGGCCCTGAAGGTGGCAGAGGGAAGGAGGGGCTTTCTGGGCAGAGGTGAAAAACAGCCTGGGAAAGTGCCCAGACTGAGGGGATTGGAGTTCAGTGTGCAAGTCCCAGCTTGGTGGAAGAGGAGTTGAGGGCCCAGGGCCTGCGGGGAGTCTGGACTTACAAGGGCAAGCCAGGGAAGGAAGGCGGTCGGCAGGGGAACAGCAGGACCAGGCTTGCACTTTAGATCACTCAGGCAGCTTGTACATGGGAGATGGGAGGGAGGCAGGGCTCGACTGGAGGTAGACCAAGAGTTGCAATGCTTTAAATGAAACCAGGCAAACTCAAGGAGACCTGGTAACTGAGTGGATATGGAGAAAGAAAGAGGAGGGCAGGATGCCTCCCACGTTTGTTTCCTGCCAAAGGGATGAAACAGCCACCAGATGAGACAGGGAAGACAGGAGGGGGAGCGGAGCCCAGGGGAAGGTCCATCGCAGGGGTCAGGGCACCAGGGACCAGGACTCAAACAGAGGACAGGCAGAGCCACAGGGCTGCCGGAGCTGGGGCCGAAGGCCTTTCTTTCCCAGGCCAAGTCACCTATGAATCTCTCAGGGGCCCAGAAAGTAGCAGGTTGGAAAATGATATGATCTTGCAACTCCAGTCTGCCCTTCTCCAGGACACAAGTTGTTCTCGCTGTCCAGCCTTTGGAGAAGCTCAGGAGGCTGCATGCAGCCTGCTCTGGGAATTCTCAGAGCGCTCACAAACACCATGGGCTCCCATCTGCACTAAAGTCTGCCTCTGAAATCCAAATACAAAGTCAGCTCCATCTCAGACAGCTCTCCTCCAGGAAGAAGAGGGGCCGGCTAAGCATATTATCAGAGGAACCAGGTCCTTCCTGCCACGTGAGCTCACCGCTGGGGCCAGCGAGCCCAGGAAACAATCTCAGGCCCCAAACTCTTGTGGAAATGCCCTTCAGAACTGGCCCAGGGCTCCAGCCTCAGCTGAGCCACAAAGACTTTGCACAGAGCTCGACATCTCACTGGAGGATAACAGATGTCCCAAAGGCCAGCTTCATCTCAGCTGTTGTACCAAGGCCACCCCTAAAAGGTCATTCCATTGAGGATGCAAAGACTAATGAATGCTCATGCCCTTGTGGCTCAGGATGAGTTTGATTTTCTTGAAAGATCACACTGGGAGGACGCAGGGCATCAAATCACTACCAATGAACTCAGCACGTGTGCACACAAACACACACCTCCTCCCTCCAGGCCTTTGCACATGCTGTTCCCTCTCCCTAGACCACCCTTCTGTCTTCTTTACCAGGCTAAATTGTTTCTTATCCCTTGAGACTCCTAACAGCTCAGTTTTCTCTTCTGTAGCACAAGGATAATGGGGATCCACCTTGCTTACCTAAAGAAAAAGTAACGTGTTGTTTTTATGCTGGGAGGCCTCTGCTGTAAGAGATTCCCAAGTCTTAATATAGAGTGACCATCTATGTAAAGGACAAAGGTTTGAGGCTTTTCTAAATGTCAAAGTTCTAATTAAACACATAACAAAAAGTCAGATTAGGCTGGGCATGATGGCTCACACTTGTAATCCTAGCACTCTGGGAGGCTGAGGCGGGAGGATTACTTGAGGCCAGGAGTTTGAGACCAGCCTGAGCAAGAACGAGACCCTGTCTTAACTAAAAATAGAAAAATTAGGGTGCGTGACGGTGCACAACTGTAGTCCCAGCTACTCGGGAGGTTGAGGCAGGAGGATCCCTTGAGCCCAGGA
>VBSM01003044.1:8948265-8965458 GCA_008086735.1 Cheirogaleus medius
CAGAGTCCACAGTGTGGTCAGAGGGCTGTATGGGGCAGTCTCTGGATTTCAACGTCATCGTGGCCACCCGCCACTCTCTGTCCCTCTGCTTTGGTGCCCTCACCTATGAGGACACCCACTTCTGGGGGGTTGTTGTGAGGGAAAGATAAGGGAACTCGAGGAAGGTACTTAGAACAATGCCTTAGCACAGAGTAAACAGCAGTTACAGCAGTTATTATTCCAATTATGTAAATATATGTGTACCAAGAAGATTTTACAGAAATACATCAAAATACTAATTGTGGTTATCTCTAGATGGTTACCTCTAGGAGTTTGCATTATTTTCTTCCTTGCACATCTCTGAAGCTTTCAAATATTCTACAATGAACATGTATAACATTGATAATCAATTAAAAAAATTAAATATTAAAAGGAACACAAATATAATTAGTCCTTTTAATAGATGCTTACAATAATATAGAAGAATAAACTTTAAGAACAGTGAATAATTTTAAACCCAAAAGAATTAAAAACAGGGATTGTTTGTAGCAGCACTATTCACAATAGCCGAAAGGTGGAAACAACCCAAATGTCCATCAACGGATGAATGGATAAACAAAATGTAGCATAAACATACAAGAGAATATTATTCAACCATAAAAAGGAATGAAGTACTGATGTGTACTACAACTTGGATGAACCCCAAAAACATGATGCTAAGTGAAAGAAGCCAGACACAAAAGGCCACGTATTGTGTGATTCCATTTATATGAAATGTCCAGAACAGGCAAATCCATCAAGACAAAAAGTAGAGTCATGGTTGCCAAGGGCTGGGGGCAGGTAATAGGGGAAGTGACTGCTTTGTGGATCCGCGGGTTCCTTTGGGGGTGATGAAAATGTTTTGAAACTAGATAGAGGTGACAGCTGTACAACACTGTGAACATACTAAATACCACTGAATCGGCATTTAGGATGGTTTTGAATTATACACTTTAAAATGGCTAATTTTATACTACATGAATTTCACCTTAGTTGAAAAACTAACAATGAAAGGTATGTACAGCATATGTATGCTTATATATTTATAAATGTGTAGAAAATGGCTGGGAAAGGCACACATCAAACTATTAACAATCGTTACCCTTGGTGGGGGAAAGGAAGAAGGAACTTTCACTTCAGTACCTTTTCTTTTTCTTTTTACAATAAGCATCGATCTTCTTTGACATTAAAATATTTCCAAAAGTAAATAACAATATCAGATACAAAAGGACATGAGAAAGGTCCCTGGGAGGGGGGGAGAAGAAGGCTTAAGGCTACACTGGGGTAGGTGTGTAGTTTTAGAAATGAGGAAATTAGCAAATCTGTATTAGCACCAAAAGAAAAAAAAAAGGAAAAGTAGGATCCCAGATATCCTGAAAGAAAAGGGCTGGAAAGAAGGAAAAGTGCCACCGAGTGTCCTGGACAGGTGCTTTCTCCTCTGAGGCCCTCGGCAAAATGAGGGGGCTGAACCTGATAAGTGATTTTCAAATGTTTTCACGTTTTCGTTTTCAAAATTTTAAAAGGCCACAAAACCCCTTTTGCAATTGTGGTCTTAGATGAAAGCCCAGTATAAAAATAGATCAAAAGTGAGCAGCTCTGACGGAGAAAGGTGAGGGGCCGAGGCTCCGGGCCACAGGGGGAGATGGCATTCTCAAGGCTCCTGGCAGCTCTGCAAGCACAGAGCATAAGGAGGAATGAATCAGTCCAGGGCCGAGGGAGGGGGCGTGCTGATTGCTAACAGCTGACAGAACTTCAAGAGGGAAAGTCTCACAGGCAGTCCCAGCAGGGAGAAGAGGAAGGACAGGACCCCGATGAAGCCCCAGCCTGCGATGCCCAGAGGCGCTGCTACCAGCAATGCCCTCGACAGCCAGCGGTCAGCAAACTGACAGCCAGCGGTCAGCAAACCAAGGTTCCTCTAGGGGTAGATGGACCAAGACACCCAGCCCCCAGGCTCTGGCCGAGTTCAGGCAGATAACAGCTGTGTCCCGGTCAGTGTTTCTGCGGCTCTAGGGGCACAAACAGGATGTTTGGAAGCAGATGACACAAGTGACCACAGGAAGCCATGACAACCACCTCCAGGTGACGCTCCTCTTTTTCTCCAGCTTTTTTCCGGCTTGGCTGCCCTCAAAGATGAGGCAAAAAGACTTCAAGAGTTGAAGCCAAAGAGAGGGAAGGGGCGTGAATTCTTGGAAAGCTCAGGACACAGCAGAAGAGGCCATCTGAGGTGGCAAGGCAGGGAGGAAAGGAGGCCCGGCCATCCCAACAGCCAGCTCACCCCAAAGACGCAGCTAGGCTGACGCTACTAAGGAAGGGTGAAGAAATCACACATCATTCCTAGGGACAGAAGACTTTCCAAGACAGGCAGCATGTGACCAGGCGAGCTCAGGAGGGTGGCCAAGTCGGGTCTCTGAGGACCGAGTGCAGTGTTCCAGGCAGCACGGCCGCTCCTTCACACCCAGCCCAGAGCACGCAGCCCAACGCCGCTGTCCCGGAGCACAGCAGGGAGGAGAAAGCCACCCCCAGCTGGCTGCTGAGCCAGGAGTCCACAGGGGAAACGGAAACCCGGAGGAAACCAAGTGCAGCCCATCGGACACTCCCATTTCCACCTAAGGAAGAGGAATGTTCCTGGAAACCGAGAGAGAGGAAAAGCCTGGCCAGGACTCTCTGAGCCACTTCAAATCCCCCAACAGAGCCCAGGGTGGGCCCAACAGATCAACTGTCCCTAAAAGGAGGGTACAGTCACTGGGCTGGCTCCATCTAACGGCTGTGTCCACTCAGTGGACAAGCACCACAGTTCACAATCTAGAAAACCAAACTCTCCCTTTTTCTACCACTGCTAGGAGCCCCAGTGGCCAGACCTGCCCTGTGAGGCTTTCTGGAAGTCATGGAACATCCTTCAAGGCCCCAGAAGCCAAGGGCTGATCTGGAGGCAGATCCCAAAGCGGTTCTCTGTGGCAGCTCTCAAATATGAGTGTTAGATGAGCGATCAGTATAAACCAAGCCACCAAATGACCTCCTCCCCCTACCACTTCCTTCTGAAAGCCACCAAAGCGGCTTAAGGGAAATGAAATGCCATATAACCAAAACCCAACTCAACACCACCAGCACTGGGGTATGGCCATTTCAGCTTCAGAGCAGAGCCCCAAACATTCTCTACAGCTCAGGGCCATGAAGAGTCCTAAATCACACCCTCCCGGAAAATAACCAAACCCAGATTCCTCCCCCAGGCAGCTGAATGGCCAAGCAGGCACATGTGCACTAAATGCCCACCACCAAGGCCACGGGAAATGCAGCCAGCAGATAAAAGAAGTGGAAGTTTAAATAATGAAAGGGTGATACAGAAAGCCAATCCCCAACCCCCAGCAGTGTCTAGATTATTCCAAGAACAAATGATAATCGTTACCATTTACCGAGCACTTTGAAAGCATTTCAGGAAATGCGCCTGTTTCGTGGATGAGAGGATGGAGGCTCAGAGTATACAGTGACCTGCCAGGGTCACACAGTTAGCAGGCGGCAGCACGGGTACAGACCCAGGTGTGGCTGCCATCAGGCCTGGGTCTGTCTGTGGCACCAGGCTGCCTCCCCAAACCCAAACCCAGAGAAAGTTCTCCAGAGAAGGAAGTGGTTCGCTGGAGGTTCAGCATCATAGTGGGTGTCCGCAGTTCAGGCGCATTTAATCATCAACCACCATCCAATATTTATTAAGTAACCACAGAGAGAACAGAGCACCACTTGGCAGTAAGGGATTCTTGAAAGGCAGAGAAGATCCCTGTCTTCAAGGAGCTTACGGGGCAGAGGGGAAGACAAAGGAAGTCTGATCTACATAGATCTGTAAATTAATGTCTAAGTAAGAGGGTCAACAGGTTGACTGGTTTTAATCGGAAAAAAAGGCCTTCTCAAAAAGTCAGCTTCAGCTGAGATTTTAAAGGCGAGGGATATGGGGAGACAGGAGGAGGCGACTATTTACTACAGCTTGGACAAAGATCCAGACTCAAGCCAGAGCTGAGCGCCTGGCATCGTCAGAAGTCAAATGTAATTCAGAGAATGCAGTTCAAGAAACCCCCTAGATTTGGCAACTGTGTGCATATCATAAATATAGGGCCGAAAGCATTCTTAGAACCTCCCAAAGCAGGGGCCAGGTAGGAACAGGTACGAAGGAAGCTAGGCCTGAGGTAAGCAACGGCAAGGGTCACCTACAAGGCAAGAGCCATGGGGGTCAACCAAGTGGTGCCACAGAGAACATGTGTCCAGTGCAGACTCATCTGATTTCTCAAAAGAAATGACATATGGATTTTTTTTTTTTGAGAGAGAGTCTCACTCTGTTACCCGGGCTAGAGTGCCGTGGCATCAGCCTAGCTCACAGCAACCTCAAACTCCTGGGCTCAAGTAATCCCCCTGCCTCAGCCTCCAGAGTAGCTGGGACTACAGGCATGCGCCACCATGCCCGGCTAATTTTTTCTATATATATTTTTAGTTGGCCGATTAATTTCTTTCTATTTTTAGTAGAGACAGGTTCTCGCTCTTGCTCAGGCTGGTCTCAAACTCCTGAGCTTGAGCGATCCTCCAGCCTCGGCCTCCCATAGTGCTAGGATTACAGGTGTGAGCCACCACGCCCGGCCCTGACATATGGATTTTTAGGTGCAATCTCCTGATGCTTTAAATGTTGGCAACTAATTTACAATATTTTTAAATACCACGAAGGCTGAGCAACACAGGTCTGCAGACCAAATCCAACCTATAGATTTCCCATCTCTGCCTCAAGGTTTCCAGCGTGAAAGAGCTAGGTTCAAGTTCCTTTTTTTTTTTTTTGAGACAGAGTCTCACTCTGTTGCCCAGGCTAGAGTGCCGTGGCATCAGCCTAGCTCACAGCAACCTCAAACTCCTGGGCTCAAATGATCCTCCTGTCTCAGCCTCCTGAGTAGCTGGGACTGCTGGCACACACCATCACACCTGGCTAATTTTTTCTATTTTTAGTAGAGATGGGGTCTTGCTCTTGCTCAGGCTGGCCTCAAACTCCTGAGCTCAAGCAATCCTCCCACCTTGGCCTCTCAGAGTGCTAGGATTACAGGCATGAGCCACCACGCCCAGGCTCAAGTTCTTGCATCACTGTCTGTGGTGACACTGGGTGTGTCCCCTTCCCCTAACTCCTCTGAGCTTCAGTTTAGCTTTCTCAACTGTAAAACAGAGATAACTACCATCTACCTCAAAGGGTAGTTGTCAGAATCATATTAAAAATGATTGTCAACAAAGGAATGGCTAAGAAAACGTGGTATATAAATATAATGGAATATTATTCAGCCTTAAAAAAAGAAGACCTTGCCATTTGCCACAACATGGCCATGGAGGACATGATCAGTGAAATAAGCTAGACACAGAAAGAAAAATATAGTATGATCTCACTTACATGTGCAATATATATATATATATACATATATTTTTTTTTAAAGGCAAATACACAGAGATAGAAACAGTGGTTACCATCGGTAGAAGGGACAAATAAGGAGATGTAAATCCAAGAATACATTTATTCCAAGAACAATTCCAAGACAAATAAGGAGACGTAAATCCAAGAATGCATTTATTCCAAGAACAAATGATAATCATTACCATTTACAAGTTTAGAGATCTAATGTGCAACATGAGGACTAAAGTTAACGAAACTGTATATTAGAGATTTTTGTTAAATAGATTTTAGCTGCTCTCATCACATAAAAAAAAAATAACCATGTGAGATATACATTAATTTGCTTTACTTTATGTATGTATGTATGTATGAGACGGGTCTTGCTCTGTCATCCAGGCTGGCCTCATCAAAGCTCACTGCCTCACTTTAGTAACCATTTTACTACTTATACGTATCCCATAACATCATGTTGTAAACCTCAAATATACAAGATGAAGTTTATTTAAAACAAAAAAAATGATGAAGCACATGAAAACATGTCCTCAACCTTAGTGTTGCCCAAATGCTCATTATTTAACACAAGCCAAGAGAAGAAACAGGGCACCAACAGAGAGATCAGACAATAGATGAGGCCTAGAAGAGAGAGTGAAAAGGAAATGGCTGGGCCTTTGCTGGCCCGCAGACCGGAAGAGTCTGGACAATGGAATCCACGTCAGGCGTGGAAATATAAATGTGGGAGTCACCAGCACCCACATTACAAAAGAGGTCATGCAAGCAGAGAAATTGACTGAGGTGCCGAGGAAAAAAACAGGGAGTCCAGAGAAATCCTGTGGGAGAATAGGAGGCCCGTCTCCATGAAGGGACCAGAGAAGACGTGGGACAGGAAGGTGGGAGGTCCCCTGAGAAGTGGGCAGAGCTTGAGGAAGGGAGGAGGACAGGGCAGGTAAAGGGCAAAGTGGGCGTCTCAGCAAAAGATCCAACGTGAGAGGATGAGTCCAGCTGTGTTAAAAGCAGAAAAAGGAACAAAGTAAGGAAGTTAGGAAGGGCAGAAAAGTAGAAAGAGGGAGCCAGAAGAAAAAGAGGTCAAGGTAGACCCTGGGAGAGAGACCTTGAGGCCACATGAGGCCACAGCTGTCTATACGATGGAAGACAGGGCGGGGAGGTATGAAAGGGGATGTGCGGGGTGGAGTAAAGGGAGAATAAAACAAAGAGAGCTTCGCTGAAGGTCTGTCTGCTGCGGGCTAAGCACCTCACTCAGCCTCCCAACAACGCAGAAGACGGGCACCGGGCCCATTTTATGGCCTGTTTTCAATAGGGTTTTTCAGTTGTTGGAAGAGGCCAAAGTCTCCACGGCTCATTCAAAAAGACACACAGACTGTGATGTCCAGAAGAGGATCAAGCAGCCTAAAGCTCCCTGGAGCTCCCTGGAAGCTTCCGCCCACCTGGCTCCAGCTCACCCAGGGTTCCGCGACTCGAAACAGCTGGAAATGTGTGCCCCACTCTCCCCAACAAGAAAACAGAACAGAACATGGCTGTTTCTGCCAAGCGAGTTCTGAATAAGCTGCATTCCATTTCATTAAAACAATTACCTGAGCTCCAGCCAAGAATTACATAAAGCTTCCTCTCAGCGCCACCCCCTCCCCCCATAAAACACACATCATGCCGCTTTTCCAATAGGCAGAGGGAGGCTCTGAGCCCTCCCTAGGAAGACCCCACGATCCCCACCACGTGTCGTCCTCTGTGTCCTTGCATGAGGACACAGGCAGGAGGCTCAAAGAAGACCCTCTCATGAAGCACTCCCCTCATGAGGGCCTGCTGGCTGCCCAGAATGTTTCTAGTAGGCACCAGGGCCTTCATCTTTGCCTTGGAACCAAGGGGCCCGCTGGAAATAGCCAGAATCCAGCTATTTCCCCAAAACAGAAGGGAGGCCCAAGTGGCCCAGCTTTGAGTCAGCACAAACTAGCCAAGAGGGACCTAGGGAGTGGGGGTTCCAGGAGAGGGAGCCTAAAGGCTGGAGAACAGGACGGCCAGATCTAAGCTGCAAGCACGAGCCCTTGCTGCCCACAAGCTAACGGTGTTTCTCCGACCACAGATAAGAGGTTCGTGATGTGAAGCAAAAGGCATCTTTTCCCCTCCCCCAGGCCTCAAGTTGCTGGGAGGCTGTTCCCCTCATTTTGCAAAGCCCTGCTCTGCACCCACCAGCCTGGACAACCCCTGCCAACCTCCAACCAGAGCTCAGCATCTCACTTGCTCCAACCTAGTCTGATTAATGTCATCGTGCCCGAAATAACACCTGAGGCTGCCTCCACACCTTCAGAAGCCCACTGTGGCCCTGTCTTTTTTTCTGCACAGGTCACAGTGCTGTGCACAGCCCTTCCTGACGGTCAGGAAGTCACCTGAGGCTCCCTGGCTCTTGTCTTCTTCACCCCATCTTTCCGCCACCTGTGCAGAGTCGCAGAAGGCCAACACTCATGCAGGCCAGCACCCTGGCCCAGTGACTCTGAGCCCACTCTGGGAAAGCAAGGTTTTCTTACTTTTTCTTAACTTTTTATCATGAAAATGGCTGCATATACAAAGAAGTTGAAAGACTATTAAATGAACACCCGTGTACCCCCCACATAGATTCACTGGTTGTTAACATTTTGCCATTTTGTGTCGGTGCATGGTGCTTGTGCTCTCTCTGGGTGTATACTTTTTTTTCCACTATATCATTTAAAACTAAGTTGCAGACATCATGATACTTCACTCCCAAATACTTGAGCATGCACCTAACAATAACAATATTCTCCCATAAAACCACAATACCACAATCGCACAAGAAATAAGCATTAAAAGGCCATCTTTAAGGGAAGATTTGGCCTCTGGGGCTCTGCCGGGCCTGGCCAACCACATGTCCTGCCTGCCACTGGCCCAGCATCCGAGGCCTCCCTCGAGAGACCAGTCCTGAGCCCCGACGGTTGGGCAATCGGTTCGTTGTTAGTTGGAAAGCTTATCAGGACGTGAACGTACATTTGAGGCCAGATGTGAGGCCCCAAACAAGACCTAAACTGCAGAAGGCAGAGCAGACCCTGTGAGGCTATGGGCGGGGGCCCACGACCAACCACGTGAGGAAACAACCCCTGAGCACCCATTTAAATGAGCTGCTTTGTCAGCATTTCTGAGAAAACTCAGCTTCCTATTTCTTTTTCTTTCTCTCCCACCCACAGGACATCCTCAATTCTCCACCATAATAAAGTGTTCATCACCTCCCTTCTCTGGAAATGGGGTCACTCCAAATGGAAGCATACACTCGAACAAAGACAAGGAGAATAGCGGGGTGGGGTGCGGGCAGGGGCACAGGAAAAGGTGGCAGAGGGACCACGGAGGGCCTAGGTTCTCCTCAGCAGCTGTGCTGTAAGTGCTGTCTTGAGGGTAACAGGTGACTGAAGAGGTGAGGGAGGAGTGGGTCCTCCCTACCCTCAAGCAGGTCACAATGCCACCATGTCCCTGCATCCCATCCTGAGTGTGCCTCTCCAAGAAAGAGCAAAAGAGAGGGAAGAAGCCACACAGAGTAGGGAAAGGATAGAAGTGGGAGACTGAACAGAGAGTGAGGAGTGTGGGAAGGGCACAGAAAAGACTTCTAGTGTCCTAGAAATGGAAAGCAATCAAAGCAATAGGCAATCAAGATAAGATCCAGGCCAGGCACCGTGGCTCACGCCCGTAATCTCAACACTTTGGGAAGCTGAGATGGGAGGATTCTTTGAGGCCAGGGATTCAAGACCAGCCTGGGCAACATAGTGAGACCCCCATCCCTACAAAAAATGTTTAAAAATTAAAAAAAAAAAAAAAGATGAGATCCAGTATCATGAACAGCAGTGTAAAGAATGGTTGGTTACAAGTTCCACTCTGCAGTCAGACTACCTAGATTCAAATCTAGCCCTGGCACTTGACAGCTGTAGAACTTGAGCATCCTCTCTGTGCCTCAGTTTCTTCATCTGTAAGATGAGTAGTGGCAATACTCCCACTACTGATAATTATAATAGAACCTGTCTCAGACGACCAGCATGATTCAATGAAACAATGCATTGAACTGTTTCCAGCATGGTGCCTGCACACAGCAAGTGTCCAGCACACAGTAAGTGCTCAATACATACTATGGGAAAGAATACTGTAAACACTGTAAAAAAGAAAAGTGTTCTACAGATGTTTTTTATTGTTAATGAAGGAACTGAAACCAAGGACCACCCAGGGAAAGGCTGGAATGAAGCTGAAAGTTTTTTCAACATATTTGGCCTTGGAATAAGGTAAAGGCCTGAAAGAAGCATCAGAGGGTCAGACACCCCATGCACAGTGACTAAATGGTGGCAGAGAGATGCCCCGAGCCTCAGCAGTAACTCTGCCTTCCATCGGCCTCTCCAGCCAAGGGCCCACCCAGCCTCTTCAATGCATGGCCATCACTAGGGAAGCTAGAAAAAGGGAAAACTGAGATATCCCTCAAAAGATCTTGACCCCATAGTGATGGGGCTCTGGCCCCCAGCAGCCTGAGCCTTTCCACACCAAGCTATGGCTCTCCAGGCAGCAGACAGCTCAGCATATTGGAAAGGGCACCTGCTTAAGAATCAAACACACCAAGGTTAGCTCTGGCCCTTACTAGGTCTGGTGCTGACGCAGAGCTCACCAGGAGGGTACTGTCACTTCATGGGCAAATGCTGCCTCTGCCCCAGGCCCAGCAGCTGGGTGCCCTGACTCTGCCCTAAAACACAGAGGCACCACAGACAGGCAAGCCCAAAGTCCAGACTTTCCATGGAAACAGGGAGGCTCCATAGTCTGGAATGCCCCAGGCAACTCCCCTGCCCCTTAGCACTACCCCCAAGGACAATGAGGCACTGTTTTCCAAAGGGTCAAGACTGCTGAGAAGCTGAAAAAAGACATGTCCAGATTCCAGCAGCAACTGGGCACTGCCAACAGCTGGCTGTCCCCCCTGCTAGAGGATGGGAAGGCAAAGCTACCAAGTCCTACACTGGACCCGCCCTTTGCCATTTCCTGGGAATGGTCCCTAGGGCAGAAATTTTAAAGGTAACTATCAATTACTCAGCAGGCCCCATAGCTCATCCCCTGGTTAGTCACCAGCACCTACTACCTTATTATGATTCAGATGACCAGATCTGGAATTGGATCAGTCTGGGTTCAAGTCCCAGCTGTACCATTGAACTTCCCTGAGCTCAGGTTTCTACATCTGTGAAGTGGAGATAAAACACCTCCCTCTCGGAATGGCTGTGATAATATTCGTAAAGTGCTGAGTACGGTGCCTGTCTCCCATCAAGAGCGCATGGTCATTATTAGACCATGGTTGTGGTCAACCGCCCCCTTGCTCCCCACTCCCGCACACACAAGTACACTAAGAACGTGAACAAGGGGAAAGCAAGGAGTCCGGTTAGAAAACATAGTCAGAGTGCATCTCAGTGTTGTGGGAACTCTGTCCAGGAAACTCCAGCCAGAACTCAAACAGAGCGAACTCCGGGCCAAACCAGCATCTAAACAGTAATGAGAAAAGCCACCAAGCAGCCACTCCACAGCACAAAGTGGGGAGAACACACAGAGAAGGGCAGGACACGCTGTGTTTATGTTTTTCTGCCCAAAGAGCTATAAATTTGTAACTTATTAAACAGCACATAGTGAGTCTGTCATTGGCAGCTATGGGGAGGAGATGAGTTCCCCAATTTTTTTTTTTCTAGACCAAAAAACAAAGTCACAGAGGAGGCTCTGCCCCCTCTGGCCTTGCTTGCCACAGGACAGACCACAGACTCTCTCCTGTGTTAGTGACCAGGAGGCTCATGGCTCAGAGCACTCTCAGGAGAAAAATAAAAACAAGAGGCCCGGCCTTTGTGTCCACCCTAACTAAGGAAAACAGCTGACCCACAGTCCGCTGAGCAGCCATCCAGACAGCTGACGGGGCCCCAGCGCAGAGGCAAATTCCTCTCCCCTCCTGCACACCCCACTCCTCCCACCCCAGGCTCCGGTCAGCCAGGCGTGGCAGGCCCCCTGGGAGCTCAGGCCAAGGAAGTTGGGCAGCCCGGATCCAAGCAACTGGGAGCCTATGGTGGAAGGCGGCAGAAGTTACAGGTGGCAGCCATCAGCCGGTGGCAACCCCTCCCCAGGAAGAAAGGCTTCCCTGTATACAAGAGCTGCAGATCTAGGACCTAGGGACTGGGCTTCTAGTTATGGTTTTGTCACTTCATGGCTGTGCAGCCTTGGGCAAGAGAATCAACCTCTCTTAGTCTCAGCTTTCTCAGTTTGTAAAAGGCGGATGGTTGTGATAACAGCTGCCTTAAGGAGGATCTTATAAAGGATTATTATAAGGATGGGACAAATCAAGGTATGGGAAATACTCCACAAACAGCAAATTTAAATTTCTATAATCCCCTCTGCCAGTATAGAGTATTCTCTTTCCTTTCAGAACTAACTCAGTTTCCTGGCCCTAAATGGAAGACTGTCAGAAGACAGGAATTCTGGACATGGACTGCGAACTCTTACAAAGAGTTTCTCAGTCTTTCAAACAGCACGGGGACTGCGGGGAGCAACAGAACTGCACCAGCATTTTAGAAACTGTAACTCTGCTCCCCAGTTCCCACTGGAAAAGCACGGAGACTTTCAGATCCTGATTCAAAGAACATCCCCCAGCCTCCTTCCAGCAGAGTTATTTTTATGTGAAAAAAACACCTGCCTGGAAGCTATGCCAACCTTGAGTGTGTCGGAAAAATGGGTGCCAAGCCTGATCCAAAGGCAGAACTATGCTTGGCAGCCCTTGCACTCTGCAAAACAGGCAGGACCCTACACCGCCCCCAGCTCCAGGATCTCTCAGGGGCACCCGGATCCCAAAAGGAAGCTGCTGGGAAGCAGTCAAGTTCAGTGCCTACAAATAGCCAGTCTTAACTTAGTGCCCAGTGCTGCCTGGGAGAGGCCCGTCAGTCCTGTCTGATGAATCTACTCCTCAGAGCCTGGGACAGAGGAAGTACCAGTGGTCACACAAGCCACCCACAGTCCAGAGAGGAAAGACAAGGCTCCTACAGAGAAGAAACTTTTCCCCCCTCCTCACCTCCCCAGCTCAGGGCCCTCCAGCTACAGGCGTGAAGGGGAGGGAGAGAGTGAATCCTCCCACTCCTGTGTTCACACCACCCCAAGGCATTCCTAGAACCCTGGCACCAACCCCCCTGGGTTTGGAGTCTGCTTCCAGGAGATACTTTCTTTCCCTGGCCCAAACACCAGATCAAGACTAGACTGAAAAGAGCAGTCTTGGGGCTCCAATAACAGGAAAACAGTAAAACTCTGTTCTGGGCATCCTATCCTCCTTACCTGTGTGGCTTCCAGCAGGGCCTGATGCTGGGGGACTGGGGGGGGGACCCTGCCAGCCAGGACAAGTTCAGGGATGGAATACCTTGGGGCCAACTTCCCACCTCATTCCCCAGGCATTTCACCAGGGTCTGGGAGTGGGGGGAGAATCAGGACTCCCCAACTTACCCTCCTAGGCTTAGGTATGAAGGGAGAGGGGCTGGCCTGTGGCTGGAGGCAGAGCCGGGAGAGCAGTCAGGGAAATGTAGTGACTGGTCCATGAAACAGAGTGGCCAGACTGGAAGTGGGGGGTTAGTGGAGCAGACAGACAGGGAAACTTGTCTTTGAAATGGGGGTGTGGTCGTTCGAAGCTCATCTCTAGCTTGTGCATCTGACTTGTGAAATGAAAGAGGTGGGCTCAGAGGGGCTACCCCTGAAGTGGGGGTGCCAGTCTGTGAAGTAGGGGACGGCCCTGGAGTGGGTAGGAGCAGGTCCCGGAAATAAGCGACCAGCCCATGAGATTAGGCAGCTGCTCCCGAGCTGGGCGGTCTATCTGTGAGCGGGTGGGGAGCGGTCTGTGAAGTGAGGGTCCCATAGCTCAGGAGGTGGTCTGGTCCAGGAAGCAGGGGTCTCGTCCCTGAAGCGGACGGGGTGGGTCCCTGAGGGGCGAGCTGGTCCCTGGGGCCGTTCTGGCAGATGGGACTGGGTCCCCCGGATCTAGGGTCCAGGAGTGAAGACGTCCCGCAGCAGGGGGTGGCTGCTGTGAGGACCGCGGCGGAGCCGGCCTGGCCCGGGACTCGGGCCCAGCACGGGATCCCGGCCCCGCACAGCCTCCGCCGGCAGGGGCAGGAGCCGAGGCCGGGCCGCCGGGGGGTGGCATCCCGCTGCCCCCGCCGCTCGCTCGCGCCCGCCCGGCCCGGGGCCGCGCGCCCCTCGCCCCTTCCCCCGCCGGCCTCCTCCTCACTCACCGAGGTCGTCCATGGCCGGACCACGGGCGCCGGGAGCCGGCTCGGCGTCGCGCTCGCCGCCCGTCCCGGGGCCGCTCCTCCAGCCCCGCAACTTTTCCGCCGCGAGCCTCGGCCCGGAACGGAACGCGCCGCCGCCGCCGCGCGCGCCCGCGCCCGCCGAGCGCCCCGCCCCCGGCCGCCCCGCGTGCACGCGCGCCCCGCCCCCGGCCGCCCCCAGAGTGTGCTGGCCCCGCCCCCGTGCGCACGCTGGCCCCGCCCCCGCCGCCGGCCCGCGAGCGCGCGCCCAGCCCGGGCGGTGGGCGTCGCTGGGCGGGGCGGCGGCGCCCCCTCGCGGCCGAGCGGGCAGGTGGGCGGCTCCCAGGCCTTCAGCCACGCCCATCAGTCTCTGTCCCTCTCAAAATCACTTGCCTGACCTTCGCGGCTGACAGACTCGGCCACATTCTGCCATGCGCCTGCCCGTTCATCAGTCACTCGGTCATCACATGCCTGTCCCCTGGAGAGTCAGGTTTGTCCACCTGTCCGTCTGTCTGCTCCTAGGTCACCTCCCAGGAGGACCGTAAATCAGTATCCGGCAGGGCTGAGAGCCTTTGGAGGACCTTTCCTGGTGTCTCCCTCTGGACCGGTGGCAGTTTAGCTTGCAACTCAGCCTTTGGGTCCCAAATCCAATACTTTTGTGGTTATGTCTCTCTTAATTTCCCACACATCCACCCTCCCTAGAGACTTTTCCAAAACCGCATGAGACATTAGACATTAAAGGGAAATCTACAGGAAAGTTACACCCAGTGTGAAACACAGTTTCCTGAGGGGCTCTGTTCCCACACACTCGGAAACTTAGCTACCATGTATTGAACCTCTGAAAAGACAGATACTATATAGCTATTGTCTAAATTAATTCTCATAAAGTTAGTTATCATTATCCTGTCGTCAGTCCTTCCCTACACTTTGGGATGGGTGATGGATCTTATATAAAAATGCTCTGCCAGCACAGCTTCAAGTTCTCAAAGTCCTTTTGTCACTCAGAAATCCAGCCCCCAAGTCCTTCTGTGTCAGGTCAGGTCTTCCAGGAAGGAGATGCTGAGATCAAGTTCAGGGTGATGCCTGTGACAGAGAAAGGGGAAATAGCAGGATTGGGCAAGGAGAGGCTCAGATCTGACAAAGATAGGCCAACGCAACAGGGCACAGAAAAATAGAGTCCCCATGGGGCTGAAGCGTCCAGGCCCCAATATTCCCACCACGTTCAGCATTGCCTGGGGATGCCCAGACAGAGCAGTGCCTCACCTCCAAGGCACTGTATCTGAAGGTGTCACTCCTCGAGCTGGATAACAATCTCTTTTTATTTCTTTCTCGAGACAGAGTCTCACTGTGTTGCCCGGGCTAGAGTGCTGTGGCATCAGCCTAGCTCACAGCAACCTCAAACTCTTGGGCTAGAGCAATCCTTCTGCCTCAGCCTCCTGAGTAGCTGGGACTACAGACATGTGCCACCATGCTTGGCTAATTTTTTCTATATATTTTTAGTTGTCTGGCTAATTTCTTTCTATTTTTAGTAGAGATGGGGTCTTCCTTGCTCAGGCTGGTCTCAAACTCCTGACCTCAAGCAATCCTCCCGCCTCGGCCTCCCAGAGTGCTAGGATTATAGGCATGAGCCACTGCACCCAGTCACTACCTCTTTTTTGAAGGCAGATTGAAGCTGCTCACCTCTGGAGCCTCCACATCCTCCTATTTTAAAATTCCAGAGCCAAAACTGCTCCCCAACCAGGCAGTCACCCTACTGCATGCTCTTCCAACATCTTTCTTTCTTTCTTTTTCTTTTTTTGTCTTTTGTTGTTGTTTTATTCAACATCTTTCATGTACTTCTATTTTGTAGCCACTTCTCACCACTGAAAGTTAGGGTTAGTGGTAGGATTATTTGATAGATGTCTCTTTCCATATCAGATCATAAACAGGTAAGGGCAGCAACCAAGTCCATTTCTGCTCACTACAAATCCACACTTGGTATATGTGTGGCACATTGTAGGTGCTCAATATCTGTACAAATTTTCTGAATGGACTGGTAAGCATTGTGCCTAACACTTGGAACCAAGCAAACCAAAGTTCCTGTCCTGAGAAAGCTCATAGTTTAATGGGAGAAACTGAAGATTAAAATAGGGAGATCACTCATTCATTCATTCAATAGTGAGACATTTAATGGTGTTTGGACACAAATATTCAGTCCATTGCATTTGATTAGCTCAATCAGGTTTTTTCATGCTTCCTAAAGATTAAGTAACATCGACAGGACAGATGGACAGCCCTGGTGACTTCAAAACCAACTTCAGGGCCAGGCGCAGTGGCTCACGCCTGTAATCCTAACACTCTAGAAGGCCAAGGCAGGAGGATCGCTTGAGGTCAGGAGTTTGAGACCAGCCTGAGCAAGAGTGAGACTCCCATCTCTGCTACAAATAGAAAAATTTAGCCGGGTGTTGTGGCGCATGCCTGTAGTCCCAGCTACTCGGGAGGCTGAGGCAGGAGAATGGCTTAAACCCAGGAGTTTGAGGTTGCTGTGAGCTAACCTGATGCCACAGCACTCTAGCTTGGGCAACAGAGTGAGACTCTGTCTCAAAAAAAAAAAAAAAAACAAAAAAAAAACAACCAACTTCAGGGTCTTCATGGTGGGGTAATGGCCCCCAAAAAAACAGACTCTCCCCAGGATCATTCTACAGTCCAATGAGTCAAGGTCCATCTAGTCCATGAAATGTCTGCCTTTTCACATGTGTTGTTTCTTCTGCTTAGACCACTCTGGATGCTTCTTAATGTCCCAACCCATGGGCCTCTCTGTCGATAGCAAAGTGCACAGATCCATGAACTGACTCCACCCAGGCTCACATCCTAGCTATGCTTCTTGCTAGTGGTTAATCTTGGGCAATTTACTCTCTGTGCCTCAATTTCCTCCCATATAGAAAGAAGATTAATTATAGCTACTTCTCAGAGTCATCATAGGACTACATGAGAAACTACACATTTAGGACTTAGCATGGTCCTTGTCACCACCAAATAGCACTGTAAACTCAGCCCTAGCCACTAGAAAAACAGAATGCAATTAAACATTTTCTAGTAGCCACATTAAAAAAGGAAAAGAAACAGGTAAAATTAACATTAATGATATATTTTATCTAATCCAATATATCCTAAATGTTATCATTTCAACTTATAATCGATATAAAGAAATATCAATGAGATAGCTCACTTTTTTTTTTTTTGGTATGAAGTCTTGTAAAGTAAATTACAAGAAATTTGGTGTGTATTTTACACTTATAGCACATCTCAATCCCACTAGCCACATTTCAACTGCTCAGTAGCCACATGTGGCCAGTGGCTACCACATTGGACAATGCTGTTTTAAATGTCGGCTCTCATCATTATTTTTTGGGTTTTAAACCTAAAAACCATTTCCTCAGGAAACCATTCTCTGACCTGTTCAACTATGTGAGGGCCCCTGTTATTAAGATCTTTTTTTTT
>VBSM01003044.1:8967171-8981821 GCA_008086735.1 Cheirogaleus medius
CTCACAGCAACCTCAAACTCCTGGGCTTAAGCAATCCTTCTGCTTCAGCCTCCCCGGTGGCTGGGACTATAGGCATGCGCCACCATGCCTGGCTAATTTTTTCTATATATTTTTAGCTGTCCAACTAATTTCTTTCTATTTTTAGTAGAGGCGAGGTCTCCCTCTTGTTCAGACTAGTCTCAAACTCCTGACCTTGAGCGATCCTCCCAGAGTGCTAGGATTACAGGCGTGAGCCACCATGCCCGGCCTTGGTAATTTATCCATGTTGATATGTGTAAATGTGCTTCTTTCATTTTTACTGCTGTATAAACTGTATACATAACAAATTGTTTCCACTTTTGTACCATTACAATGTTACAGTAGGCATTGTCAAAGTATAACTTTTTTTTAAAAGTGAAAGCGAATTTGTCAAAGTATAATTTTTAAAGCTAAAAACATGACCCTTGTATCAATGTACAGCAACAGTGCATCAAAGACAAAGAAGTAGCATGATCACAAAGCTGGCTCAAGTGAAGATGTGTATGTACATGCCAGGTGTTATGGCACACGCCTGTAGACCCAGCTCCTTGGGAGGCTGACACAGGATCATCACTTGAGCCCAGGAGTTCAGATCCAGCCTGGTCAATATAGCGACACCTCATTTCTAATAAAAAATAAATAGCAAATGATAGCCCAGGTTTTCCTCTAGAGTGTCGATGACCCTTACTAGACAATGCTATAGCTCCTCCCTCACCATTCAAGCTGTGAATCCTGAACCACCAGCAGCAGCCACACCCGGGAGCTTGTTGTTAGAAATGCAGAATCTTGGGTTCCATCCCCGACCTCCTGAATCTGAATCTAGGTATTAGGACCAGCAATCTGTGTCTTAACAAATTCTCAATGTGATTTTTATGCATGCCAAAGTTTAAGAAATACTGTTTTAGTTTGGTTTTGAAAGGGCATATACTCCTCTTTTCATCTTATTTCCAAGTTTTGGATAATTTTTCTTATAGCATCCTTGCTCGTGTCACCTGGGTACATGTGTGTGAGTTTCTCCAATTGCTGGTTCATAAGCAGGGCTAAGATTAGGGTGGGGATAGTGAGGTATTCACTTTGGGTGCAAAGTTTAAGGGAGTGTCAAAAAAGAAAAAACCCTTAGCAAACCACATAAATAATACTGTAATGGGATAGTTTTAAAAATAAAAATTAATATAAAAATTTCATAATGAACAAAATAAAAATCACATAAAGATAGGATCTAGCTCTGCCCTTGCATATCTAGCCCTCACTTACCTAATTTTGCTTAGAAATATAATTTATCTTGATTACTCAGTTTGAGGCACCCCTCTAATTTTGCTCCCAAGATGTATATCTCAGTCACTTCATCTTAGTTCCATATACCCACAAGTGTAAGAGTTCTTCTCCAACCTTATGAGGGGTAAATAGGAAAAAATTCTGATATTTGGATTATCAAGGCATCATCTGACTTCCTGATCAAGACAAAATTTGCCATTGGAGGGAGTATCCATCTTCTATTTCCTCTGGGCTGGATTTAAAGACCCAAATTCGCCATCTCAGCAACCAGTTGAGGCTGAAAAATGATGGGAGTGCATTTTCAGACCACACTATCAAGGATATTTATAGCTCCTTGAAATTTCCACTTCTAGGCAGCACACACTGGTTCCTCTTGTTATTTCTGTAATCAACTTGGGGTCTCCAGGAGGTACCTTTGAGTAGTTCTCACTCACTGCCTCTTTCCATCACTCTTGCTCAGTTCTGACACATTGGCTTGTTGGGAGACTTTTCTTTGAAGTGATGTTAATTTCTCTTACTCAGCCATCACATCTTCGTGCCTGATCAGGAAGTGATTTAGGGGAGTGGCTGTGGAAAGCAAAGAAAGCAAAGAGCTTTTAGTATCCAATGGTTCCTATGTCAAAGGTTGTTCATCCCACAGACTATTGATTACACACACTGTAACTTTACAGTAGAGAGAAAGAGAGAGAATAGTACTGCCTTACCCAGCTGCTCAAACTCAGCATCACCAATATTAGATGATGCATTTGAGTTGTTTCTAGTATTTTATTTCTAGTGTTTTGCTATTACAAATAAAGCTGCTAATTAAAACTGGACATGCACTTACCATATGACCCAGCAAGCACACACTTGGGCATTTATCTCAGAGAATTAAAAAGTACAAAGTTCACAAATGCCACCTCTCAAGTTCTCTTGTGAAAATATTTAACCCACATCTAATCAAGTTATGAGGTCTAAACTTCCACTTCACAGAAAATACAGGGGACAGAGGAACATCTTAACACCATTGGGATACAATCAGATGAAGCTAGAATAGGGGACAATGTACAAGTGATTGCCTTGGACTCTTCAAAATATCAATATCATTAAGGAAAGTAAAAAGGCAGAGGGGACTGATCTAGACCTTAAAAGACTGCAGATGGGATATAAAATGGCATAGCCACTCTGGAAAATAATTTGACAGTTTCTTACAAAACTGCACATGCACTTACCATACCACCCAGCAATTACACACTTGGACATTTATCCCAGAGAATTAAAAAGTTACGTTCACACAAAAACTTGTACAGGAATTTTCTTACCTTCATTTGTAATAGCAAAATACTAGAAACAGCTCAAATGTCCTTCAACAGACGAATGGGCGAACAAACTCTGGTACTTCCATACATGAAATACTACTCAGCAAGAAAAAGAGATTGATTACATGCAATGACCTGAATGGACCTCAAGAACATTATACTTAGTGAAAAAAAAAATTAATCTAAAAAAGTCACAGGGTGAGGATGTGCAGGTCTGTAGTCCCAGATACCTGGGAGGCTGAGGCAGGAGGATTGCTTGAGCCCAGGAGTTTGAGGTTGCTGTGAGCTAGGCTACCCCACGGCACTCTAGCCCAAGCAACACAGTGAGACTTTGTCTCAAAAAATAAACAAACCACCACCTTTGCCCTTGGTGATACTCTCTTGCTACAAACTACAAGATTGTTTTGGTAAGGGGTTACCCAATCCGGTCTAGCTTCCGCAGAACACGCAACCGCAATTCTAATTCACGTTACAAACCATAAGCTAGTAACACTTGACAAATCTAAGCAAAAACTTTCTGACTCAAAATTTTGTTCTACTTTAAACCAAGATAAGTTCAGTCTCCGTAGAGACTGTCAAAAATTGCCAATGCCGACTATATTTCAAGTCGTCATGGCGGGGTATTGGGAAAAGTTTTCAATTAGCAATAATCGCGCCTCGGATAAACCTCATTGGCTACGATACTGCCACTGCGCAAAGCTGGCGAGTCAATTCGCCCGCCCCACTCCCCCACGGATGACAACTGCCTTTCCATTGAGGGTGAGTGCCTGCCAGCGCGTTCGTGCACAGGACACGTTCCCACTCGAGCGGTCATATTTGGAGCCCACCTGCGTGGGACGCTTCTTGTTGTTGAACATCTCGTGTGGAATAATCGGATTTTGGAAACCGTAGAACATTCGCTTGGGATGCTGGGGAATCTTATGCAAATGAATCTGACGTCACAGAGCTGACCGGGTTTAGGGCTTGAAATTTGAGTGAGGAGAAACCGGGCGGCGGGAAAGCGGGGGTGAGCCGTAGGCTCGGGAAGGGGACAACTAGCTGTGCCCCCCGGGCTGCACAAACGGCAGGCGGGCAAGGGCCTGAGATGACGTTTTTAGAGAAAGAAATTATAAAACAGCTCGGGCAAAAGTAGAAAAAACAGTGTAGTAGCGTCGGCAGAAAGTAGAACAAGTGACGGACGGACGGCTAGCAAACTACATTATATCACGAATTGACTACCCGTAAGTGGAAGATACCACAATTTAACTAACCTGACTACAAAACCTAAAAGGTAAACCCCAGCAAGAACCCCAACACTGAATTTTCGCCATAAAAACCGAAAATCGCTATTTAATATACTTCAATAAAACCTGAAATGGTCACCAAAAAAAAAAAATTCTTTTTTTAAACAACGCATTATTCAGTCCCCGTGGGGACCGTCAAAAATTGCCAATGCCGACTGTATTGCAAGTCGTCATGGCGGGGTATTGGGAAAAGTTTTCAATTAGCAATAATCGCGCCTCGGATAAACCTCATTGGCTACGATACTGCCACTGCGCAAAGCTGGCGAGCTCCGCCCCCTGCTCATCACTCCCAGTAAGCCAAGTTCCTAGTACAGAAAGGCGAGTTTGGGACTCATTTGAAAAACCTTCAGTTATTGTTTGTTTGCCAATTATACGATTCTATGAAGATCTTTCTGTAATACACACGCAATTTCTGCAATATTCGGTTGTGATTTTTCTTTGTTTTGGTGGAGAACGAAGCAAAGCATTGTGGGAGGAAACATGCTAATAGACTTAATTCAGAGACTGCAAGGGGAGGTTGAGAAAAATGGGGTCAATGTGGGTGCTGTTCGCTGGGCTCCCTATTTTCAGTATAACTGTCCTCTCCAAAGAGGTTTTTGTTTTGTTCTGTTTTTGTTATTTTATTGTGGTAAAGTATAAAAGTATAAAATTTACCATTTTAACAATTTTTAAGTGTAAGTTCAGTGGCAGTGAATATATTCACGTTGTGCAGCCATCACCACCATTCATCTCCATAATATTTCATTTTCCCAAACTGGAACTCTGTACTCATTAAACTCTAACTCCCCATTTCCCTCTCTCCCCCAATCCCTGGCAACGTTCATTATGCTTTCTGTCTCCGGGTTCCTTATACACATAGAATCATACGATATTTGTCATTTCTGGTCTGCCTTATTTTATTTAGGAATACTATTTTTCAGGTTTGTCCATGTTATAGTACATATCAGGATTTTATTCCTTTTATGGATGAATAATAATCCATTGTATGGAATTTGGTTTGTCCATTCATTCTTAGATGGACATGGGTGGTTTCCACCTTTTGGATATTGTGAATAATGCTGCTATTGGTGTCTAAGAATCAGTTTGAGTTCCTGTTTTCAATTCTTTGGGGTATGTACCTAGAAGTGGAATTGCTGAATCATATGTTAATTCTATGTTTAATTCAAAAGAGTGTTCCTTGGACATCTTAATTCAGAAGAAAGAGGCTGAAAGGACGAGGCTTTATTTCCATAGAAAGGTTCATAATATATGAAATTTAAAGTAACTTTCACCCTCACTGCTTGTTTTCCTTTGGGAAGTGGAAATCTCTTAGAAACCTATATCTGGACTTGTTTGTTATGTATACCTTACCACAATAAAACAACAAAAACAAAACAAAACAAAAAACCTCTTTGGAGAAGATAGTTACACTGCAAATAGGGAACCTAGTGAACAGCTCTTGTTTCCACCCTATATTCTCCAAAATATTTTTATTTTGGTTTTTGCTACACATTAAAATGCAAATAGCAGTCTGCGAGAAAGTGACATTTCCCTAACATTTATTATAAAAAATTCACAACACAAAAAGTTCAAAGAATTGCTCAATTAACATTCATGTACTCATCATCTGTGAGTACATAGATCATGATGTATAGTTATTTATTTATTTTTGTCACAGCTATAACTACTATGGGGTAGGAAAAACCAGCAGAAAAAAAAGAGAAAAGCCTAGCAATCTAGTTAATTTAGATTATTTTACTTTGATCCAATCAAGGACTTAGTCATTAATTCTGGGTGGGGTGGAATTGTGAGAAATAAAAAGACTAAAGCTCTAATCCCACAAGGGTACAAAAGGAACTGGCCAGCCCTTGAGAATGTCTCCATTGAGTGGCTCATTACACTCTGTCAGCAGCTATCAAGGGAAATTGTATGTTTCACTAGCTGTCTTGGATGACTTCACCCTCTATGGATGACTTTTCAGCACTATGAGAAAAATTGAAAACCCAGCTAACTTCTCCCCAGAACATGAAATTCTTTGGGGCCTAAAAGCACAATAGTCCTGAATTCCCAGCCAGTCTCTATTAGTGATGCTCATTCCACTCGGAGAACTGAAAAAATAACATGAGTTTGAACTTTTTTAAAATAACATTGGTGGATGGGGAGGGAGGTGACTGTTTTGACACTTTTATAGGTTTTTATCAAACACCTATAAAATGTGTGCAAAATATATGCTGCATTATAATTTTTTGATTTCACAAAATCTTTAGTTTACATTCTGGTCCTTTCTTTCAGCAGATATGGTCAGGTTAACTAAGCCACAGAGGGCTGTTGGGTGATTCTCCTAGCTTAGGAGATCCTACAGCTAGTGACTTATCTGCATTGTTGCTGGAGGTTATTACTCCCTGTCGACTAAAGAAAAAAGAATCAAGCTTTTAAAGAATTAAAGTTAGTTTTATTTGAAGTCCTCTCACTGAGCACTATAGGCTGAGGCCTATACCCCGGGAGCAGTTATGCCAGATTGCTCCAACACAATAGTAGTTCAGCCCACTGCTTATGTATAGATGGTGAGGGTTCTGTACCTGCAAAATCACATCAAACTTGCTCAGAAGTTACATTAAAGCAGAATCACATCAAGGTTTGGGTGAAAGAGTACATCTGGCTATAGACTACAGAAGCGTAATCACTAACCCCATCAGATGTTATTTTATGTGCAGGAAAAGCTTAAGGATTAGAGTCATTTACCTTTTAAGGAATATGGTGACTCAGGCTAGAGATATGGGGGGCAGGGGGGGCGGTTGTGTGCTCTCTCCTGTTTTGTTTTCAAAGTGTCTTTCGTCTTTCTGAGAGCTGCACATGATCACAGAGTCAGGGGCTTTGTGAAATTATGTGGCAAGCAAAAATGAGAATAGATGGCTTCTTATGTTCGCTACTTTGTCTCACATCCCAAACTAAAATGAATCATTTTTATCAATATTACCTCCATACATACAATGATAGGACCAGACACCAAACCCTGCCTCAAACTTCCATATTACTCTTCTGGGCTTCAGTTTGTTTGTTTGTTTGTTTGCTTAGACACTGGGGTCAATTTCTCTCTGTCACCCAGGCTGGAGTGCAGTAGCAAGATGGATCCATTGGAGGATGCCCACTGCAACCTCCAATGCTCGGGCTGATACGTGCCACTATCTTGGCTGATTTTTTTCATTTTTTCATTTTTTTTTTGGAGGGAGGGTCTTACTATGTTGCCCAGGCCAGGTCTCCAACTCCTAGCCTCAAGCAATCCCCCTGGGCCGGGCACAGTGGCTCACGCCTGTATTCCTAGCTCTCTGGGAGGCTGAGGCGGGCGGATCGATCAAGGTCAGGAGTTGGAAACCAGACTGAGCAAGAGTGACACCCCTGTCTCTACTATAAATAGAAAGAAATTAATTGGCCAACTAAAAATATATAGAAAAAATTAGCCGGGCATGGTGGTCCATGCCTGTAGTCCCAGCTACTCGGGAGGCTGAGGCAGAAGGATTGCTCAAGCCCAGGAGTTTGAGGTTGCTGTGAGCGAGGCTGACGCCACGGCACTCTAGCCCAGGCAACAGAGTGAGACTCTGTCTCAAAAAAAAAAAAAAAAAAAAGTAATCCCCCTGCTACAGCCTCCCAAAGTGCTGGGATTACAGGTGCAAGCCGCTGCACCCAGATCTCAGTTCATCTTAAAATGGGGTAAAGGGGTCCTCAGGTGGTCTTCAGGGTCCTTGCTAGCTGCCCCTTGATTATGTCCTAAGACACTTGTAAATTAATTGATGTCTTATGTAGGCGATGCTATAGAGCAGCAGTTCTCATTGGCTATACATAGGAAGTTTGTAGATCAGAATCTGGGAGATGCAGGCATTGTGTTGATTAATTTAATTAAAATACAAGATGAGAAATAAAATTGGAGAAGCCATGTGGGTAAGCACATTAGTTCATGTATAATACATCTTTAATTGTTCATACTGACTGTAAAAACATCAATTTTTCAGATATTTGGAAACTAAGTTGTGAAGGGAACTTGATTCTGTCGTGTTGAATGGAAAGGATCATAAACACTGAGGATCAGGATGAGTCAAAATGAGATCAATTTTTTAAATATTATTATTATTATTTGTAGAGACGGGGGTCTCATTCTTGCTCAGGCTGGCCTTGAACTCCTGTCCTCAGCCGATCCTCCCTGCTTTGGCCTCCCAAAGTGTTGGGATTACAGGTATGAGCCACTGCGCCCGGCCTAGAGTCATTATTAAAAGCTTCTATCTTAAGACAGGATGAATTCTTAAGTTAGCGCTGTTTGGATGTGCTATTTTGCACTCAGGACATTGTCACTGAAGCTCTAACCACTTCTGTCTGAGAGAAGACAACGTATCTCCGGCTCAGGTAGAGCGGCCCCTGGCAAACTGAGGTTCAAATCCTCTGACCAGGAAAGGCCGACAGGAGGCGCTCCCGGACGAGCCTGGTCCCTCAAGGGTGCGGCGCGGGGGGTTGTGGGAATTGTAGTTTTTCTTGCACAATTTCAGCTTCATGAACTACACTTCCCAAAATGCAAATGTAACCAGACAGTCCCACTGTCGGGTGTGAAGTGTCCCTTGAGCTGTGGAAGGTAAGTGTGTGTTCTGTGCGTGTTTCTAGAAGAGGTGGATTTCTTGCCAAGGATTCCCTTTCTCCTCTTTGCCCTTGGTGGGACTGGGAGGACAGGAGCTGTTCCAAAGGAGCGCGTTTTCAGTGGGGTGTCCCTGGCCCTTTGGTCTCAGGAAACCCGACTTTGTATTTGTGCTGTTCTCATGCTGCTGAGGAATGTCAAAGAGAAAGCCAGGTCCTGAACTCAGGTCTGGAAATCCAAGCATAAAATAATGTTTACATATGGGGTGCCTGTCACCAGAGGATCTTCTGCATTGTATCAAATAATATTTCAAAGTTTTGTTTTTAAAGCTAGAAAAGCTGAGACACAGTGGTCTTGTCTCTCTGCTGTGTCTAAACAGCAGAGTTTGCAACGGAGGATAAATCATGAATAAAATCAAAAGCCTGAGAGGTCTGAGCAACAATTCCATCAAAACCTAGTCTACTGGAACTCAAATATGCTTCTGTAGTTTGTGGAGAAAGAAGATAATTCTGATTTATAAAATAGAAAGTAGGTTTATGGAACACATAGTCTCCCAAGGGATGGTATTAACTAAAAATATAGATAAATTTATTCCTCTTATAGAGACGTCTTTAGAGGTAGCCATAGATGGAACAATAATGGACTATTATGAGATTTAAATGTTATTGGGGTAAGCCATTAACCTTTTGAAGTTTTTAAGGAATTCAGTTCTGTCAAGTCAGGTGTTGCTGGAATAGATGGAATAGGCCTTATGTTATGCTAGTACACCACTTTATCATTTTTTTCTCTTCTCCCCTCTCCTTTCAAAATAATATACTTTCCCTTGGATGCAGAAAGCCTTGGCAGATTCACCAGCCATTTGAAGTTAATTTCCACTTAGAGAGCTATGGCATAGAGCTCTGGCTTAGGTTCTTAAGAGGTCAGGAAGATAAGATTGGCTTAGGCTGTTATGAAATAGTTTAGTGTGTAGACAAGATTTTATTTTATGGAAGGTATGAGAGATTATTGACCCCCAAAAAGTATTATTATTATTATTATTTTGAGACAGAGTCTCACTCTGTTGCCTGAGCTAGAGTGCTGTGGCGTCAGCCTAGCTCACTGCAACTTCAAACTCCTGGGTTCAAGTGATCCTCCTGTCTCAGCCTCTGGAGTAGCTGGGATTACAGGCGTGAGTTACCACTTGGGGATTTAGCATAATGTTTTCAATGTTTATCCATGTTGTAGCATGTATCAGCACTTCATTCATTTTTACAGTTTTTTTTTGTCCATCCTATGGATAGACCACATTTTGTTTGTCATTCACCTGTTGGTGGTTACCTCTGTTTTTAAAACCCTGTTTCTCACATGAGATTTCTTTTTCTCTAGA
Organism: Cheirogaleus medius; assembly: GCA_008086735.1. Classification (NCBI taxonomy): domain Eukaryota; kingdom Metazoa; phylum Chordata; class Mammalia; order Primates; family Cheirogaleidae; genus Cheirogaleus; species Cheirogaleus medius. Next base: position 8,977,009 of record VBSM01003044.1, read on the forward strand.
ATGAGGATGAGCCTCGGGTTGGCTTTCAGGTCAGCCAAAGGCCGATGGGTTGAGAACGTCAGCCGGCAGTGTTCCTGTGGATTCATTGAGTCATTTGTGCCACCAAGTCCTCCGTTGGACCCTGAGAAGGTCAAAGAGTTACAGCGCTTCATCACCCTTTCCAAGAGACTCTTCGTGATGACTGGGGCGGGAATCTCTACCGAGTCGGGGATCCCAGACTACAGGTCAGAAAATGTGGGACTTTATGCGCGCACTGACCGGAGGCCCATCCAGCACGGGGATTTTGTGCAGAGTGCCCCAATCCGCCAGCGGTACTGGGCGCGGAACTTTGTGGGCTGGCCCCAGTTCTCGTCTCACCAGCCTAACCCTGCACACTGGGCTTTGAGCAACTGGGAGAAACTCGGAAAGCTGTACTGGTTGGTGACCCAAAATGTGGATGCCTTGCACACGAAAGCGGGGAGTCGGCGCCTGACAGAGCTCCATGGCTGCATGCACAGGTGCAGGAAGGTCTAAAAAACAGTTTGAACGCAAAAATGTGTGTTGTTTTGTGAGAGCAGGGACCTTGGCTGTCTTGATCATTGTTGTCTCAGTTAGACCTTGAGTAAGTTGTTTGTTTATTTATTTATTTTTGAGACAGAGTCTCACTCTGTTGCCTGGGCTAGAGTGCCGTGGCATCAGCCTAGCTCACAGCAACCTCAAACATCTGGGCTCAAGTGATCCTCCTGCCTCAGCCTCTTGAGTAGCTGGGACTACAGGCATGTGCCACCATGCCCGGCTAATTTTTTCTATATATATTTTTAGTTGGCCAATTAATTTCTTTCTATTTATAGTAGAGACGGGGTCTCGCTCTTGCTCAGGCTGATTTCGAACTCCTGACCTTGAGTGATCCTCCCGCCTCGGCCTCCCAGAGTGCTAGTATTACAGGCATGAGCCACCTTGCCCGGCCAGAAAGTTGTTTATTTTGGAGTCGATCCTAGTAAACTCAGTGAGGGAGTGGGGACATAAAACAGGGAAGGAAGGAAGGGTGCATTAATGAGTGTTTTACAGCTTTGAGCAGCTGGGACTCAGTCTTGGGAGGGACCCTCTATGTGGAATTTCAGAATTGTCTCGTTGCAAGTAGAGGAAGCCGGGGTATTTATCTACCATCTCCCATCCCTCATTGGTTGAGGGTCCCTTGTAAGGAATTAACCCCATAACACTTTGCTCCTCCCAAGGTTTCGACGGCCAAAAAACCTATTTTTAGTAGAGACAGGGGTCTCACTCTTGCTCAAGCTGGTCTTGAACTCCTGACCTTGAGCAATCCGCCAGCCTCGGCCTCCCAGAGTGCTAGGGTTACAGGCGTGAGCCACTGTGCCCAGCCAGAGATTTCTAAATGATGGGAATTTCTGGAGCCCAGAGCAGTCTGGCCTGGACTTGGAGGGTTTGGATTGGAGGTTAGTATGAAACCAGACAGTCTAGGAAGGCTAAACCCAAATCATGGTTACATTTGAAAATCAGGCAGTGCAGTTTGGGTCTGTTGTGAGACACCAAAGGGGACTATTAGTGGTTTGTGAGCAAGAAAGCAACATGATAAAAATAGCATTTGAGGAGAGCTAGACAGGATTAGAAAGAGTAGGTCAGGGAGGTCAGCCTGAAGGACCCAGACTAATGTGGTATGGGGGAATTAGTTAATGATGCCTATGGGTTCATTAAATGTTTTCAGGCCAGGCTTGGTGGCTCATGCCTGTAATCTCAACACTTTGGAAGGCCAAGGCAGGAGGATCACTTGAAGCCAGGAGTTCGAGACCAGCCTGGGCAACATAGTGAGACCCCATCTCTACAAAAAATAAAAATATTAGCCAGGCATGGTGGTGGGTGCCTGTAATCCCAGTGACACGGGAGGCTGGATGGCTTGAGCCCAGGAGTTCAGAGACTGCAATGAGCTATGATCACACCACTGCACTCCAGCATGGGAAACAGAGCAAGGCTCTGTCTCTAAACATAATTTTAAAAAAAAGAAAAAAGAAATATGTTTCATGATGAAAATTTCAAACATTTTCAAAAGCAAAGAGAACAGTATAATGAATTCCCATATCCCATCACCCAGATTCAAAGGTTTTATGAAGATGCATCACATCTACTCCATGCCATCTCTCCCTGTCTCTTCTTAAATGTTTTAAAACAAATCCAAGACTTCTTGATGTTTCCCAGGGGCTTTTTAAGGGAAGAAATCAACGTAATCTGATGACTGACCAGGATTTAATGAAGAAAAATGAGGAACACATTTTTTTCCCAGGGTTTTGGCCTAAGTACCTGGAGGAATGATGGTGCTGGGAAGTTGGGGAAGGTGGCTGAACAGGACGGTCTGGAAGACTTGGAGGTTGGGCTGGAGTTTGGGGGAGAGAGCAGGGGTGGAGTCACAGAGGGGGACACCATTATACAGACGCCCTGAGGCAGTAAAGACAGGCACCCCTCCAAGGTGGGGAACATAGAAAACAGGGTGGAGGCCTGAGGAGCATCCAGAGCAGGAACCAGCTTTCTGTTTTCTCTTTCAACAGCTATTTAGCGAGTGCCACTGTGTGCAGCCACTGTTCTAGGTGGTGGGCATAGGGCACTGGTCAAAAGGCACAAAGTGCTTGCCTTCACGGAGGGCTCTGGTGCTGACAGCAGAGAAGAGAACCAGGAGTCTCTGTGTCATGGAAACCAAGGGGGAGAAGTATCTGTTTTTTGTTTTAGTTTTCAAGTGTTTACACTTTAACAACATGCACATGGGTATGAGGTCTCTCTGTAGCCAGTCACAGCAAGGGCTTAGTAAATAGTTGACAGCGCAGATATAGGCCCTGGAAGCAGAGCTTGGCGGGAGGCAGGACTGCCTAGTTGGTGACATCTCCAAATGTGGCTTTGACGACAAGAACCTGGCCTGCGGCCAAGGTGACTGGCCCTGGCCTTCCAGGCCTCCAACCTGAAGACACTGCATCCTTCCTCCTGAGCAAAGTTGAATAGGTCTTCCTCTCCCATGCTGAGGGTTTTCTAGAGAAAGACTCCTCCTGCCTTTTGGGAGAAGTATCTTAAAGAGAGGGGGGTGATAAATGGTGACAATGACAGCAGATGAACAGAGCAGAGGATAGAGGAGAAAACACAGGCTTTGGCACTCAGAAAATCATCGGGCAAGGCATTTATAGTTGTGCTAAGGATGCAAGTGAGCTAGCAGAAGGTGGAAGAGGGTGTGTAGTAAGGAGACAGATGCACATTACTTGTTCTGGAAGGTTGACAGTCAAAGGAAGGTGATAAACAGGGAGGTAGCTACGGAGGTCATGAGAAAGCATGCCTAAAATCAGGGGAATCTGTGCGCTAGGAAAAGCAAGCAGCGATGGGGGGGTTGTAAATGGTTGGGGATGCAACATCTTGGGCAGCTGTGTGCCTTCCAGGGGCATACTATTCATTCATTCGCCTCTCCTTTGGTGTCAGGGTCCTCTGCTTGGACTGTGGCGAACAGACTCCCCGGGGGGCGCTGCAGGAGCGCTTCCAAGTCCTGAACCCCGCCTGGAGTGCTGAGGCCCATGGTGTGGCTCCTGATGGCGACGTCTTTCTCTCGGAGGAGCAGGTCCGGAGCTTTCAGGTACCATCCTGTGTGCGATGTGGAGGCCCTCTGAAACCGGATGTCGTTTTCTTCGGGGATACAGTGAACCGTGACAAGGTTGATTTTGTGCACAAGCGTGTCAAAGAAGCCGACTCCCTCTTGGTTGTGGGATCGTCCTTGCAGGTATCTGACTTGGTCCCAGTGGTAGCTGCCCCTTTTGTGGGACAGGGAGTCCTGGAGAGGGTCCCTCTTTGGTGTAACTTTGCCTGGATCTAGAGAGCTCTTCCGTGTGTCGTCTCCCCTTGCAGGTGTACTCTGGCTACAGGTTTATCCTCACTGCCCGGGAGAAGAAGCTACCGATTGCAATACTGAATATTGGGCCCACGCGGTCAGATGACCTGGCATGTCTGAAACTGAATTCTCGTTGTGGAGAGTTGCTGCCTTTAATAGATCCACACTGACCACAGCCTGGTGTTCCTGAGCCAGTAACAGGGACTTCCACTGGAGTCCTGCTGCTAAAGGTAAATGCCTTCTCAGGTAACAGATTCCAGTTCCCATTCGACTGAGAGTCGTGGGGTGCACTGACAAGCTATAAAAGGTTCTAAGTTTCTTAATGCATGACCATTCTTAATTACAACTATTTTTTTTTTTTTTGAGACAGAGTCTTGCTCTCTCACCCAGGGGTAGAGTGCAGTGGCTCACTGCAACCTCAAACTCCTGGGCTTAAGCGATCCTCCTGCCTCAGCCTCCCCAGTAGCTGGGACTACAGGCACATGCCAGGACGCCTAGCTAATTTTTCTACATTTAGTAGAGACAGGGTCTCGCTCTTGCCCAGGCTGGTCTCGAACTCCTGAGCTCAAGTGATCCTCCCGCCTTGGCCTCCCAGAGTGCTAGGATTACAGGTGTGAGCCACTGTGCCTGGCCAAAACTAATTTTTTAACGTACATTAAGCTATAGTTTTTCAAATTCTGTGCACATAGCTACTGAAGACACTAAATGTTCCAAAATCTGCCATTGCTTTTCCTCCATTGTTAAAAATAGCTTTAATTGAGATATAGTTTACATATGGTAAAATTTACCCTTTAAAAGTGTACAGCAGGGCTGGGCGTGGTGGCTCATGCCTGTAATCCTAGCACTCTGGGAGGCTGAGGCGGGTGGATCACTCGAGGTCAGGAGTTTGAAACCATCCTGAGCAAGAGTGAGACCCTGTCTCAACTAAAAATAGAAAGAAATTAATTGGCCAACTAAAAATAT